>JAUBOD010000824.1:776624-797546 GCA_032353885.1 Nothura maculosa | reverse complement strand
ACCTGACCTCATTTCATTCCATTCATATAGTGCATGAGTCCATTTCACTCATTTCATATAGTGCATATGTGCACTATATGAAATAGACACCGCAGCTCATTTTAGGCAGATTCTGCTGTCAAATACACTAACACAAATTAGGTATAAAATGAGTGAGAGCAGCGTCAGTCCCTCAAAATATTTATGGAGAAATCTTCCTGAGGAGGCAATATGAACAGTGTAATATACAGAGTTAACAGCATAGTTTAACAACGGTTTCATGGCTTGCTGTGGAATGGAAATCACATTAAGTATCCACAAATAGTTTCAAAAAGCTATTCAGGGACTGAAAATTGAGCCTTTTCTTCACTGTTTCATATGTGCAGGACAAGAGCATTTAGAGAACAGTAGCTACATCTCCAATCTGGTTGGAAGAAAATCTAAGTTGTGCTCTCAGACAGAAAAGAGATTTTCCATTCCTGGATCACTGTAAATAAAGCAAAGACAACCTGAGACAGTGTTGGTACTGCTGACTCATTTCTTCTTGAGTGTTAAAACCTATCCAACTTTACTATAATCAATTAGTTCCATTTCATTCACCGTATTACGAGTACAGAGAAAATGTTAACAGGAGAATGCAGTAAAGATTAGACCATTTACATGTAAAAGGCAAGGTGCTTGTCACAGTGGGATTATAAATTATATAATATATTATATAAAAGATATAATCTTTATATATAAAGGTCTTTATAAAGGCCTGTGTTCTTAAAGCAGTTACCAAAATGATTAATATATTTTTGAAATTAAAAACAATGAAACTAATCAAACACATCGAGCAATTGAAACACTTGTTTTGAATCAAAACAAGAATGTCTCCTGTTCTTTCTGTCAAGGAAACCCTCATGATATAGAACTAGTAAAGCATACTTTTACTGTGGTTGTTACTTTCCTGTTGAACTAAGAGGATTGCAATGTGAAAGTCTGGGGAAAACTAATTTTAAACGTCTGAGAACAAATGGACAACTTACTTAGAAAAAGTTCATATGCACATAGACTAAAGAGGAAGTCCAATAGCTCTTGACCTCCTCTTTCTTGTTTGGTAGTATTTTCTTCCATGATAAGAAAACTAATGTAGTGTTTCCTCAGCTTTCTCTATTAGGATGTAACCTAATTAGGGTGCTTAATTGAGATACTTCCTACTTCCGTCAAAAGGATTCAATTTTTATTCAAATTTTCCTGAGACATTCTTCATTAAGTCTTATTTTCAAACATGGCATCTTGCTGGTACCCAGTTCAAATAAAAATCAATCTATGCAGAATTTTAGCAAACAGTAAACATTGAGCAATTTGCTCTCAATCTCTTTTTTCCTATTTCTGTATAGCACAGCAAGGAGCCTAAATGTATGAGGATTCAATTCAACTTTTTCTGGGGTTTGGGATATACACAAATGTTTTCAAATAGTAGTGTCAGGGCAGCATAACAAGTAATCACTTATCAGCTAGGCTATGTATCTGACAGTATGCATAGTCCTAACCAATGGCAATTTTGAAGTAAAACATATTAGTTTAAACTTTCCTGAGAATAGGAATGATCATCTCAAGATAGTCAATAGAGCTGACATAACAGGTTGGAGATGAGTCAGTTCCACAGTGTACATCCCCTGATCCTCCTGAGTATTTTGAGTACCTGACCACAGCTGGAAATCTGGGCCATACACTTTCACTAGCACATCTTTGTTTTCTTTGGTTCATTAGTTTGTGTAAAATACTAGGCATGACTAATTAGACTGCTTGAAAAAAAAGGCAGACAGAGTAAGAAAAGATTAGGAGGGTGCACTGTATCTTTTAACATCATGATCAGCTAACTGTGAAATTACTGCTTATCATCATCATACATGTTATATTATCCCATGGACATATTCAAACTCAATATGTTGTTAGCAGAAAGGTAAACTTTTTAGAGTGGCAGATTAAAGTCAAGGTTAAGGAAATATGTATGAATGTATTTAAAAGTAAAAACAAACAAAACAAGATTTTAGTTGTATTTTTAAGGCTTAGGAAAAAACATGCTTTGAAAGTCAAGATAATTATTTCTTTAAGCTGATCATTTGAATAAACATAAATTTGCATTAGGAAATCCAGATATCCTAAATTCTGCCCTACATATATGTACTAAGCAGCTCTAAGAGTGTCTTATCATCCACAACAAACAGTTTCCCCTGCACAGTGTGCGGTTTGGCTAGACTCCAAATCCTGTCCCAAAGAATGTATTTTCCAGTGGATATAAAAGGATTATATTTCTCCTTTAAGGGAAACATTCTGCACATGATTAATTACCATAGGGATTTGATATTGATCTAGTCACCACACTGTATTTTAGAACGAAGATTAGGAAGTGCTAATTCACACAATTTCCAGTAAGCCATTAAAATGAAGATCTATCCAGAGGTTGTTCATATATTTGTTGTAATAACTTTGATCATGACAAAACTATGATATTTGAGATATTTGACAGTAACACAGATGACATACATACTTATACAGAATTAGTTTGTTCATTCCTGTACTCCACAACTGAGCCAATATTTTATTGCTGCCAAATGCATTAAGAACAAGAACCACACTAATGTTGTGCTACAATAAAAATCTTAACGGAATGAGAAAAATGGATTTCCAAGATACAAAATTGTTCATTTTTTAAAAGCTCTTTTACTCTAATAGCAGTTGCCATAATGTCTCAGTTTATATAGCTGTACTCTAATTTTTGGAATATTTGCACAGTTCTGGATAATATTTGCTCCATAAAAATGTCATGATGTTTTGTCTTATGAATTAGCCTGTAAATAACAACAACAAAAAAGATTTTCCATAAAATATCTTCAAACAATAGTAAAAATGTTTGTATAACAACAAATCCATTCAAATATACAACAGAACTTAGCTATTTTGATAGAAAGCAGCAATGTACAGAAGGAAGTAGACATATACACTTATAACAAATCTGACTAAAGAATACTAAATTAAAGAGTGGAATATTTCCCTGTCTTCTACTGTTCTTCATTTTTGGTCTATTTAACTCTTACTGAAGTGGGTGAGTGAATTTTCAATGACTTCAGAGGAAACTGGATCAGTAACTGTATCCATTAGCAGAGGAACAAATTAAAATAGAGTTATTGGCATAAGCCAAAAGCCAAGAGAATATAAACTAGTGACCTCAGTCCCAGACAAAATGCTCACAGCTCCAATTAAATAGCAGTGACAGCAAATAGTATGTCTATCAGGCTATCCAGAGTGTCAAAGTTTAATAGAGCTCTTTGCAAAGAAGCCATGAGGCTGCCATTCTCACACGTACACCATTTAATTATATCTTTTAACAGTACAGTATTCAGTGCATTGTAAATTAATCAGCTTAGTATTTTATCACACAAAGAAGCACTTTAAAATAATTAACATGGATTCACAAACTTGGTATGTGTTGATCGCATGACACTTTGAATCACGCCCCCGTGTTCTTGTTTTCTTTTAACTTAATACTCCTTGGAGGTGTAGGTCTATATAGTTTAACTAAATTAAAGAGGAGTTTAAACTACAGGTATGGATTAGTGTGTCATTCACATCTTTCCACAGGGAAATAACTCACTTCTTGTAACTAAATAGAATGGCCTCACGTGTAGGGCACCCAGGCGCCACAGTATTGGATACTTTTGGGAATGGGCATCCTAAGGCAGAGCTCCCATGACCCTGACAGAGATGGGTTCCCTGACAGGAAACCAAGTCTAGGCAAGAGCCTTCTCTCACAGCACTGGAAGCTCCAAAGGGAATTGTGCAATTGGAGATGGCTAAGAAGACATCAGAGGTATGCAAGGATACTACGCCAGATACTACAACTGGGTTTGGTTAGTCTGTATTAAATCTCACATCACTATGTCCCCAGACTATCTCAGCAGCAAGACACAGAGGATGAACCAGGAAGCACAAACCACTGCTGTTATCTCAATGCAAATAGTGCATGTGGTTGCACCTACGGGTCAGATATTTCCTTTGTGCTGATCAGGATAAGTGTGGAATATGCAAACTTCAGCCATGGACATGACACACTAGAGATGGAGAAATGCTTCAAATAATAGCCACAAACTCTTTAAAGGCAATTTTAAAGGAAGATGGACGTAAATAATGAGAGTAACTTTATAATTTGTGCTGTGCAATGCAAAGGGTATGAGATCACATCATCATTGTCAAAAGTGACCCCATTTTTATTTCTTTTGGCATTTGTGCATGTTCACTGAACTGAAAGGGCAGACAGAATCAGAGCACTGCAAGCCAATGTCTAGTGCCAGCTACATAGTTGCAATTCCACTGAAGTCTGGCCAATTTACATGGTTTAGGCTTTTAAATAGGATTGTGTGGTATTATTTATTTTAGACTTTGCAAGCCAGCAGTGGAATAGTTTTGGAACAACAACTGGAAGAAGAATTTAGCCAATATCATCTCACAGCAAATCGCTGTCAGCCTGCATTGGCATCAAATGAAGCAAAGAAAAGGGAGCTAGGTACAGATCTAAAGCCTTAGGTTAGGCATCTCTCACTGAACATTTTTTTCTCAATAAACTATTAAGTATATTTGCTTTGAAGCATTAGCCTCACCCCAGAAAAAAAATAGTAATATAAATTTAAGTGAATCTGGAGAAAAACAGCACTAATAAATCTCTTTGAATCATCAATGTGGCCTTTTTCCTGTTGTTAATGCTTTTTTGTTGTTGTTGTTAGTAATTGAAACTAGTTTCTGGAATAACTTCTGAGGTGAAATATTATACTGCATTTTTTTGCAAATAGTTTATTATTTGCACCATCTGACTGTCTTTCTGTGGCAAAGAGCATGATATAGCATGATATTTTTCTTGTTTCATTTTTTTTTTAATTATTTATGTATTGTAGGTAACCATAACCAAACAGTATATAGGAAAAAAAATGGCCTCAGAAACATCTCTGATGCAAATTTCTCTATTTGTTCACATAAGCTGTCACAGTGCTTCTGTTTCCTGTGAAAAAGCTCAATTACAGAATGTTTACAACTGCCCCAATGTAAGAATTACAAATTCCAGAAACTGTCATATTTATTTTCAAAAATACTTAACATATTTTACTACATTTCCCCACCTGTGCAAAAATACAGCTTCACACATAATCTAAATGGACCCTAGGATCTTGAATGTACTTAAAATCACTTCACAATTCTGGCAGTTAAATCTGGCAGCAAAATACATTTTAAAGGTGTAGTTGTGGAAGGTAAAAAAAAAAAAAGTGAATTTTACAGAAGTTTTAGATAGCAACTCCAGAAAATTTCTCATCCCCTGCCCTCTGAAGCAATCATTAGGCCAGGACTGCTCTCAGAATTTTAAAGCATAAAGCAAAGAGGCTCAACTGAACAGGCTAATTGGTCTCAGATGGAAAGTGTGACATAGAAACTAACACTAGTCGAAAAATGGAGAAATTTGCTTTACCATTTTGAGCAAGTAGCTTAAAAACTTAAGCACACTGAATGAACCCATATCGACTTTTGAATTTAATTAGATCCTAGACTTACAGATAAATCTT
Organism: Nothura maculosa; assembly: GCA_032353885.1. Taxonomy (NCBI): domain Eukaryota; kingdom Metazoa; phylum Chordata; class Aves; order Tinamiformes; family Tinamidae; genus Nothura; species Nothura maculosa. The sequence continues at coordinate 791,973 of JAUBOD010000824.1, read as the reverse complement.
GGGTTTATTACTTATCTGGAAGGACTAGCATACAGCAAGAACAAGGACATACAACTGAGCATTTCTTCTTCTCCTGCATGATGATAATACATCTATGTGAAAGAACTCATTTTCCAATTCATGGAATTTCCTTCCAATTTTCCATAGGGATAGAAGTCCTAGGATGCCTGTCCCCTTTCCTTTTCAACTAAAAATCTTCAGGAAAGGATAAAAAGTAAAAAATATATATTTTTTTCTTCTAAGTGAAAATATAAAGGAAAAATAAAAGGGTTCTTTGGGGTCAGTTCTTGTAAGACTTCAGTAACAACAAGACTAGATTGTTTAAGACAGGTTTAAGAAGGAAGCTCAATACCTCCAAGGGAGGTTCAGGCCCTATCTATACTCGTAAATGAAATGGGCCAAGGCTTTTCCAATGGCTATTAGGAAAAGTGACATAGGGCAGGATCCACCTACAAGCCTAAAGTCCTTCTTTCCATGTCCAGACTGGATAGCCTTCTGTGAACAGTGCTTAGTCACTGCTGTCTTCTGAACCAGGCATCGCCTGTGACATGCTGGTTGTCATAGACCAAAACCATGTCAACATTCATGTAAATAAAAGCCTATGGGCAACCATGGACCAGTTTGTTCAGTCCCACCAAATATGCTCTGGTTGGGTGCATTTCATTTGCTCATATAGATGAAACCATCAATATCTAGTCCCTTATCGAGCCTCTGAGAGAAGTGGATGCTTAGAGAACAGTGTGAAAAATGGCCATCATTACGTGATACTTCCCTGATACACTCTCCCAGGCTTCCAGAAAGTGTAGTTTACAGAAACTTCTTGAGCTACTCTTTGTATTTTATATAAATAACTTTTCTTTGGTGCAATATGCTAAGTTGCTTTTCAAATCCAAATAAAGTCATAGCAACCACAATATCCTGCAGCAAAATGTTCCACCTCCTAAAAGCACGTTTCATCAAGAAGCAGTTCCTTTCATTTATTTGAATTGCTACCAGCTATTTTCATTTTATGCCCTCTAGTTCTTGTAATAAAAATGGCAGCTATTACTTCCTATCGACTTTTTCCATGTCATTCACAACTTTATATTACATCAGAATTCACCTCCTTTCCCAGGCTGTTTCCTGGGAAAGTTTCCTCAATCACTCCTCACAGAGTACTTTTGATCATTCCCATATCTTTTCCAATTCTATCAAATCCTGTCAGAGCTGGGAATAGCAAAGCTACAAACTGTTGAAAATACTGATCGCAATAAGCATACCAAACAGCACTGTGATGTTTCATTTTTTATTCTCTATTCTTCTCCCATTTTTTTTTCCTAATGACACTCTATTCATTTCTGAATACTGCTAAGCATTGAGCTGGCACTTTCATATAGCTATCAGCTAGTCAAAATACCAACACCTGGGATCTTAATTTAGGATTTTTATTTTATCATGACTATCACATTTTATTTGTTTTCATTGAATTTTACTTACCATTTTATCACATTGTCATTCACTATCTTCAGTCTTTTCCACAAATCTTCTTAAGCAGATCTCTTCATTACATCCTACAAACACAATAATGGAAGAAAGTTTTGTCATTTCATTATTTTTTTCTCTTTTCCAGATCATGTATGAATATATTGAACAATCACAATGTTCAGTTGGTGACTGCTCTGTACCAGGAAAACCAACCATTTTTTACTGCCTTTGTTATTTCTTTAGCAGTATTTGGTGCTTGATGAGGACACCATGAAGGAAATCCTGACTTTTTTTTTGTGCTAGCTGAGCTGTTTGAAGGTGCACTCTTATTTCTAGTTCAAGTGCTTTCTTAGTCTCTCTAACATCTTCTCTGAATACACATTTTCTCTGAATCTGCAATATGTTTTTTAACCATTTAAAGTATTTTACTTATCACTTGAGAACACTTCACCCTTTGGTTGTCTCTTTAGTCTTCTTTCTAACAGGCTTCCTTGTGTCTATATAATCTCCTTTTCAAAACAAAATAATCTTGTTGCACATTTGTGGGGCTTGATATTCATGCAAAAATCCCAGATCTAGGTACTTTTAAAAAGCTTTTTCAGTGACCCTTTTTTGGGTATTGTCAGAAGCAAGCTGCAAGTTGGTTCTCTTTCTGCATCTTTCCTGACTAGCTGGTCCATGGAACAGCCAGGCAGGTTGTCTAAAAATTTTGTCTCAGCTTCATCCCCTGCTGTGACATGTACCTGCTGACAGAAGCAAAAGTGAAACCTTCTCTGTTTTTCTTCTGTTTCTTGCCCTTTCCATTTGATGATTTCTTGCGCTGGTCACAGAAATCACTGTCATCCTAGCAGGATATTACTTCGTATTTCTCACTTAAGATGAAAATTTCAAACTGTAGTGGTTCAATATTACCTGAAACAGTGAGCTTATTTATTTGAATTTATTCTAGGTTTCTTTTTCTTTAAAATACAGCACCAGCTTTCCCTAATTGCAACCTATACTGTATTACCTAAATTATTTGTGCCTAGTATTTCTTATCTCCCTAATTCTTTGTCTTTTTGATTTATGGTGGTGTTAACAGATATGTATACTAGTTTAAAACATGGTATCTTATTTTTTCAGTTCTTACTTTCTGGCCTTTTGGCATTTCTATACTTTTTCTTTAATTCCTATTATTTTTCAGTGCCCTGTTTAAGTGGGATTCCATTTATCAATTCTTTTCCTCTACAATTATTCTTCTCATTTGGAGACTTTCTGTCCTCTCTTTTATCCAGACATGTACAATTCCCCACCTCAGGCTGTGGGTCCTTCTGCGCCTGCTGGCTTAAGACTTCCCACTTCTCTCCTTTTAAGCATTTAGTTTAAACTAAAAGCAAGTAGTTTTTTTTTTCCTTCTTCTTCTTTGTTTTTTTGTTTTGTTTAGTTTTTGTTTTTTTTTAATAGTGATAAAGCTCTCTCTCTCCGGCAAGAACTTCTGCTCCAGAATTTCACGCTTTTTCTGTCCTCAGTCCTCTAATATGTTGAGCTAAGTCTACACCAACCATAGACAAGCATTACATCTTGGTGATAGCATGTGTGCTGCTAAAACAGACAGTTTCTGTAGAAGGAGTCTCCCCACTCTGTGTGCTATTAGAAGACCAGATAAGTATCAGATAAGGTCAAAGCAGTACCTAACATAAGTGGAGGAAAAAAAAAAAAACAGAAAAAATTAGATTTTTTTTCACCAGGTCCTCGGGTGTTTATTTTGCAGGTGCTTATTTTGCAGGAAACATCAGCAAAATAAAGTGTTTTCAAACATAGGGGCTGGGTGGAATTTTAACTATAAATATTTTTGGTGCTCTGAAGGAGGAATTTTGATGCTCTGAACACTTTCTGATTTAGCAACAGATCTGAAAGAGGGAACAACTGTGGCAAAATAGAGTGTGAACACACTAGATTCTGCCAAAAAAAGAGGAATCCTTGAGGGAAAAGGAGGATGAAGGTGAACTCTCGGAGTTTTTATTGGATTAGTTCCAGTGTAGTGCTGCATGTTAAAATGAACAGCATCAAGGCTTGAAACAATCTCTGGTCAGGAATCTGGATTTGTTTTCTCGGTTCCACAACACTACAGATTATGTACAGCTGTTATGTCATGTTCATTAGCTGCACCTCACTAACTAACCATTTGGCTCCCATAATGACTGCAGACATGAGTGATTTCTCTTCATTTTTTTTTTTAAAAAAAAACCTTTTAATTTAACTCTCTTTAACTCCTTAAAATTCTTTAAAAAGCTCTTCACTTTGATTCACTCAGTGGCACTTGGGACCTTTGACAAGTTAATAAGGGTAAAAATTTCCTTGATTTATGTCAGAACAACTGATTCAGAAACAAATAAACAAAACAAAAGAACAAATAAAAATGAGAGAAACAGAGGATTAACTGCAAAAAAGATTAGATGAATTGTGTTGATTCAGGTCCCCCTGTTTTCTCAGATGCATGTTGGGCAGTCTTGAAGCTAGTGACGGACTGACAGACAGCTTCACCCTTGGGATTATCAGCATTTGCTCTTCACCTGTGACAGTGCCAGGCACATACAAACTATTGCAAAGCCAGAGCTAGCCTCGGTGCAAGCCAAAATCTAGAAATCCAATTCACTGTTTTAAATAGCACCCATGGAGAGGAATTGTGAGATGTGTTTGGCCCTACTTCTTCTTTGAGGAAAACCTAGGTCTGGAAAATTAGATGTGGAAAAGAGAAAATAACGCTGATTGGTAAAGCAGAGGAAATATATTTCTTTTAATACAACCAATCTAGAATTTGTAGCGGCTCACACACAATATGAAACAGTAATTGGAAAAATAATAATAATGATGGACATGCTAATTGAATTGAATATTAAGAAAGGAAAAACCATATGCAGGCATAATGCATTTCTATTCATCAGCTGCTCTATTTCCCATGTCTCTCTAAGGCAGGATATCAAATCATCCTCTTGCTTTTTGCTGTTTACATAACTTAGCAAAATGTAGTATTGGGAAAATATCTTTTATCTGAAATCTCAAGATCTTTTTCAAACTTTCAAATTAGCTGTGAGATCTCTTCTTATCTTAAAAAAACAAACCAAAAAAGTGAGACAGCCTATTAAATATCTACTTCAAAGGTTAATACAATGAAGAAGCTTCATATGAATGAAGACCATCAGAGATACCTCCTTGGCTATAGCTACACTACTGCTCATCAAAGAGTTGCCCCGGCAGAAACTCAGGACCCCACGGCTCCATCATTCACATGCTCATACTTGTTAGATCATCTCATGAGGCTTTTTATGTGTAAGAAGAATTTAAACCACAGCTTAAATCACATCTTCATGCAAGGGTAGAAATCCTAATGACCAATATATGGCTAACCCAAATATAGATCTTCTTCAGCATTTAAGAAAAGCATTTAAAAAAAACCAGTATGGATTATGAGGGTTCGGTGTAATTAACTTGCTTTAAGGCAGGGGATTTCCTAGAGAAGTATTGAGAATTGACTACCTCTACTCTTTTATAAGAGATAGTGGAAGCCAGTAATATTTATTTTTATTAAAAATGCAAAGGAGGTAGAGAGGTTAATTACACTTGATTAAATATTTGGCTATAATAAAGTAACTTAACAAGCGATTTGGTATCTCTGTAAAACTGGGACACTTCTCAGACAAAACTTCTTTGTCTTTATTTCATCCCACGGAATGGGTGGTGTGCTCTGGGAAAGGGAGCCATCTCCTGACACCACTGATAGGGGACAAACATTGCACACAGCAGAGGAAGAGGGAATTAATTTGGTAGAAAAATTATATGTTAATACAAGTGTATAGCCATGTTTTATGCAAGTGCAGTGTTGAATCATCTGCAGAATAATATTGCAATTATAGAACAAGAGGGATTGAAAATTCTAGTAACTGCTGTGTAAGTTCCCATCCAAACTGCCTAATTCTAGTCATTAACAACTTTCAGGCGTTATCTATAAATTTTTCAGGTAGTTTTACTGTTCCACAGTAATTTGTTTTTTTTTTTCAAAGTTTAAAGCTAAATAGTCCAATTATTTTTGAGAACTGGAAAGGTAGAAAAATATATCCCCATGGCAAATAACAATAACCATTCTTAATTTTGTGAAAGCTCTGATGTCAGCACTCTTATCAGATTATCAGATTATATCTCACATTTACCTCTGGAGAAGCACAATTCTCTTTCTTGTAAAGCAGACAAGTCAAAGAAAGAATCAAAGGTCCATTAGGCCCATGCTTTTGGAAACCAGGCAGCTTCCAAGGTGCATGTTTTCTGCTCCCTGCCAAAACGGAAAAGGAGTTTGGAGTATTTTCCTAAATACCAAGCACTAGTTTTAGCTCTTACGAGCTTAGGTAAGACTTTTTCAAGGGGGAATGGAGAACAAGACCACCTGACTGATAAGAGAGGAACTTGAGGCACTTGCATAAACTCTGGAGATCTTGGAGGAAAAAATCTAGGAAGCTCAGATAGGGCTCTCATATCACCTGGGAGCTGCTTAACACAGGGGCTCTCACTCTGGATCCTTTTATTATTATTATTTATCTTTTTCTTTTCCCTCCTCATATAAGCTCTGTTAGAGCAAAGGCATTGTGAAAAGAAGAAAGAAGTGACCGATCTGCTTTACCTGCCAGCTCTCACTCATGGCATGCTGGGTGGGGTGCACTTCTGCCTGCCACTTCAGCTTAATGTCACTAGAACCAAATAACTAACCCGGGTAAAGTTAGGATCCTCCTGCACTGCCTGACCAGGAACCAACATGCTCTCTCCAGGGGAAGCAGAGAGAGCGGATCCTCCCTCAGCTACAGTAAATCTGTGTAAATAACCCCAGGCTCGTGTGTTTCTGCTTCAGCCAGCCTTAGTAATCTAAAGTAAGGCACCTCAATTCTCTAAATGGCAGATAGACAGAGACAGACCCTTACTGGATGCAATTTATCCCACCTATCTGTGACACCTGTCTCACAATAAAACACACTACTTCCTTCACCAGAGAGAAGGAGCTTTCATAGCTAGCTTAGGCTAAAGATAAGTTAGAGTGATTTGAGATAAATATTTTTTCCATCTGTAGCTGCTGACAGAAAAGTTTTAAAGAATTTTGTATATTGGAATATTTTCATTATGAAAGATAGGAGGAATGAAAATAGTGTTAAATGCATAAAAATAGAAATAAAAATGCTAAAAAGAACAGGTAAATCTTGTTATTCAAATAGCAAGCTGACTGCAGTCATACCACTTTGTTATTTCTCAGTATGCATGAATCAGAATCCTCATAAAGGTTTTGTAAGCTTTAATTTAAATAGATAGTCCCACTCTAGCAGCTATTGCAGAAGAGTAGTTACTGATGCATTGGTTAATATATGAACTTAGAGAATACTTTATGTTGATTTATCTTGGCTAAGCTTCTGTACTTTGCGTGAGAGTGGGAGGCAGGGCAGCTATATGCAGCCTAAGGCTCTCAGGGGGATTTTCCAAGGGATAGCAGCTCCTTGCAATTAATTACAGAAAATTAGTATGGTAGCAGCAATGTTGGAAAGATTTTTTTTCCCTGAAACTCCTATTGGTTAGGAATTCCTTGAATGGGAATCTGACTGTCATGAATCTCCCTAAACCACTATTGATTTTTAACTTTTACTTTAGAAACATGAGGCTTGGAGGAACTCGTTCAATTGTCAAGAACAATAGCTTGCTGTTGTAGGCAATCACACTGTGTAATCCATCTTTGAAAACTCACCTCTCTCTGCCTTAAAAATTAATCTTCTTTCTTGTTCCTGCTGAAAGGCTGTTGAGAACCTCTGATGTTTATTTACAAGCTTTGCTCTAGTTCCCAGACTCAATGTACTGGGGACAAATAAATGCCTGTTTGTTTGTTTTTAAAATGCTCAAACTGTGTTATCCATAAGTTTAATTAGCACACTTTTATAATTTCCACCTACATCTTTAACACATTATCAAATAAGATCAGTATCTGAAGTATCTAAAATAAGATTTAGGGACATTGCTGGTGATACTTCCCTAGATTCGTTTGGCACTCCTTTGGCACAAGCAGTTACCTGCTCCCCCTTACCTCTTGTATTTTTGTGCTCATCTCCTTCAGACTTACTAACTGGCATCACAGAACGTACTTTAGTGAATGACAGGTAGATTAAGTCTTTGTCTAGAAGATCAGTTCCTTTATCAGAGAAAGAGATTGTGTTAGTCTGGCATCTGGTAAATCTATGTCACATTTTTGTCTCATTTATTTCCACCTTACCAGTTAGTCTCTCTTTTCAAATTCATTCTAGAGCCTCACTTACAATTAGATGATTCTGCTTTTGATGCTGTTGCTCAATATTTTCCATTTTTGAAATATGCAATTCTCCAATCATTCAGCATAACCCAATATTCAACAGTTTCATCTTAAAACACCTTGTTTTCAAGACATGTGATTGCATTTGAACTTTTCTCCTGATTACAGGATGGTGTCTGTCTGCTGTGAGCATATGAGTGAAGCTTCTATTCTGCTTGTGGTAGTTTCTGTTTCCAAACATAATCACCTGCCTTCACCTCTGCAGTGAATATCATGGAGGATAAAACTGTGAAGGAAGGCAGAGAGGAATGACTAGATCTTATTTACTCTCAACATAATATTTATTTTACTGAATTTCCTTCCTCATTTTCTTTCTTAAAAATATAGAAAAAAAATCATACTGTCTCAGACTAGAGGTCCACCTCCTTCAATATTGTCTTTGCAAAAGTAATGACAAGCTCTTGCCTGCACAGATAGGAGCCACCACCTGCACAGCCATATGGATCTGTCCCTTCTGGAAATAACTCTGAGAAAGATGATGCATTCCTCTTGCAGTGGCATCTCCAAACCATCACACCCTACATATGTGACCATAGAAAAATCTCTTGGAACATGTTTGCCTTGCACAACTGCTCAATACTTTGTTGAGACACATGGAAAAAAAAAATCTTTGTACTTACCTCTATATTGAGCAGCAAAGAGGCCATTTCAGGGCCTTACTCATTAGATGGGAGATTTTTAAATTCTGTATATCATTTTCTCTCTTAGGAACAAAAGCGGTTCATTCTTGCATATTTAGACTGAGGTACGTCTAGGAAAGGCTGAGCGTCTGAAAGTGGATAGAAAGGGGATCAATGATGTCTACACCTCTGTATTTCTTTGCAAAGTTTTTCTCCTAGTCATCTGGAATTTTATCTTTCATTTCAAAAAGGGAAAGCTTCCTAGATATGGAAAAACATTTGAATACATATTTAAATTTATCTTCTCAGTTTAGCAATCAGACAACAAACAAGGAATGAATATCTGTAAAGCATCGTTACATTTAAATTGATCTGATGATAATTGAGCTTCATTTACAGGTTTTGAAATGTTGAAATTGGCAATTCTGATCTCAGTCGCACACAGGGACAAAATCTTCATTGGAATCAATCACTGTAAAACAAAGCCTCGTTAGCAAAAATACACTGTAATTACATGAGCTCATGTATAAAAAACAGACACTTCTGCCCTGACTTTATATTTGTTGCATCAGATTATGGCCTAGACAATTTGGGGTCTCCAAGTTTCCCTCCTCAATTAAGGCAGCTGCTAAAGACCAGCCAGGGATACCAGGACACCAAGAATATTTGTCCCATATTTGTTTATACATATTTCCTTGGTATATAAGAAATTAACAAAACTCTTGAGCAATCAGGCTACTGTACTATCAGAACTATGTAAAATAATTCCCAATTTTGCCACTTTTTCCTCATTTTTTTTCCCCCAAAGAGTTTTGGCCACTGGACCTTGCCATAGCTTAAACCAAACATCCTTGATTTCTTGAAGGTTTGGCTGGGTCTTTAGCTCCATATGCCTTTGCCCATCCACAATTGTTTGTGTTCTGAATGAAAGCCTGCTCCCCAAGATATCTTTGGGTATTAAATAAACTAAGTCTCAGCAGGTTAACTACTTATAACTGCTGCCACTTGAAAACAATAGCAGTAGGAGAGCAAAGTGAGATTATCATACGCTTTTGAGAACAGAACAAGAGACAAGGAAAACAAAAGTCTCTCAGAAAAATAAATACTAGAAAAGGAGTCCAATTATAGAACAAGCACATCCTATGCTCTATTTCTTCCTCTAAACAAGAATAATAATGTTTCAGAAACTGAGGAATTTTGTATTTAAAGAGCAAGTGCTTTTCAATTACTCCAAAATGCAGCTTGAAAGAAGCAAGGGTGTATTTTCCTATTTATGCATACACTTCAAATTAATACCCCAAAGTCATTTACTTGGCCATCCAATAAGTGAGAGACAAGGCAATCTTTCTGGCACTTCATCTACCTTGCACATGTGTTTCAAAATCTGGGTCACTATCACCCAGCTAGGCAAACAATACCCATCACTACACTAGACTGAAGAGCAAGAAAGAAGAGTTGGGCAGAAACCCTCCAGATCCCCCAACTCCTCCCACACAAATCATCAGAGAACTTAGCAACTTGTTTTGAATTAGATACTATCTAGTCTTAAAAAGATAAAGCCGGATGAGATGAAACTTAGCAAAAGAATATAGCTTGGTCAAAATGTATTTCTTATTAAGTGAGCATTTAATAACATATAGCATTTAGTTTAGTTATCTATTTAATCGGAATCATTCAAAAGTTTCTTTCTCTGCAGGCTCCTTCTGTACTATTTTATTGAAATTGTCGTATTTTTAAAATGAGTTTGTATCAATCTCTTATTTCTATGCTTGATATGATTCCTTTTCTATTTAAAATATTTTGCTCTTTATTTGCTTAGTAGCAGGGAAAACATTTTCAAATTTGCTAGTTCTAATTGTACATTAATCTGTTATTATGCAATTTTGTCATCTCTGTGTATATGTATGTTTATTTTTCCCCTTGAATCTTTGGGAAGAGCTTTAATTTGTAAAACATATTCAGACTCATGCATATGCTTATAATAGGTGTCCTCAGCAAGACATTGAATGCAAATATTTAAGATTGGAGGATTGTTTTAAAAGATTTTTTTCTCATACAAGATAATCTACATCTAAACATAAGCAACAGTGAGGAGAAAGATGGAAGAAAAAATGTTCTTTGCCTTAAAGCACTTACATTTCTTTCAAGTACAGAACACAGGAAAAGAAAAAAGTTAATCGGTAATTCAAGCAGATATCAAGATAGGAGACATAAATGTTGCTTCTCCTCTTGGCCCCAGCAATTAACCACCATTAAAGGTCCTGCAGTTTATTTCTGTCGGCAAAAGGAATGGGTAGTGATAGGTACATCTGATGCTCTCCAGTTTATGATCAGCCTGTGTACACAAAGTTCTTTTTCTTTCCAAACATCAAGAATTAAAAAGCCAGAGGCAGTTTCCACGTTTGCAGTTCTAAAGGCCTTCTCAGCTCTTCCCTGTTTAATAAATAGCTTCCTTTGGCAGCAGGAAGCTAAGAAAATGTAGGAGTACCTCTCTGTATCTTTTCCTCCTTATTGTTTTCCTTGTGCTGAACTGCAGAGTTTTTAGTGATTCTTTTCAACATACAGCGACCCTACCGCAATCAAGTCAGCCTGCAATGGAACAACAAGACCTCACTTAGCATTTAAGATGTTTACCTTGTTGCAAACCTAGAAAAAGATTAGTCAAAAATAAGAAAGCCAGGTTCCTTGTAAGAAAGACAGAATCCAATTGATGAGTATCTAATCTATACTTATCCTGAATAACCAACAGCAATCTCATCCTACTCATTTCATAGGGTAACATAACTATGCCATCGTTGGTTTTTTTTGCCCTCCAGGGGCATTTTTCTTTTTCCACACTGCACAATATCTTCTAATCTACTACAAAGCTCTTTGGCAGCGGTGTTAGAGCCCCATCACTGCCTTGCCAGCTGCCCACTGAGGCCACCCTCATGCAGTACCAACCCATGGGATGGTTTCATGAAGCCACATCTGCTATGGGCACTGTGCACCCACCGGGCCATGACTGGGTTGTAAGCTGAGTAGGTGACTGTCACTGTTTCTAGCCATCCTGGCATCCCTCTCAGCTCCTGGTCCTTGCCAAGCAGCTGGTCCTCACTGTGCCCTATGGAAGTGGGGCAAATGAGAAGCCTACAGACACCCATACCCTCCAGGAAGGCACAAGTCGGAGCAACAGCCGGGATAAATGATTGCTGTGGATGAAAATAAAGCCTGGTAACCAAATGCAAGAATGTCTTCACTGAAAATTACAGGTGGCTCTAATCTTCCCTGAAAGTACATATGCACAGGTGCTGCCTAGCTTCAATCCACCCAAGGCCAAAAGATGCTGTACAAATGCTGCCAGTCATGGCATACATGACTAGATTATATGTAAATTATTATTTGACCCTGATTTATCAGCATAATGTCAAAAAAATTGTATCTTCTGTGTTGTATCTCTCTGTGATGGATGATCTATTCATGTTAATGATACTTGGTTTGAAGATGCCTGGCTTAGTTCATTTAACAAGCCACAGATTTTAATGAAAAAAAAATTCTACTCTGTCTCCAATATGAATTATAATAATTAAAATTATTTCAACTACATTATTGTTAGAGGCCCCAGGTTAAATGAATTCAGATCAGCTTCTAATGTAGTTACACACATCATAAATTCTCTGTCTTTTCTCCTACCAACAAAAAAATAGTGGCTGAACTTTGTTCCAATATTGCTTCTTGTAAGCTTCAGCTTGCAAAAATAGGATACAAAATGTCCGCTGCTGAGTTTTTCCTTCTTTTCTGTGGCATGTGTGTATTTATCCACTCTTTTTGGTCAAAGAGTGGCTTAAAAACAGATTTGCATCACATAAAAAAAGAATTCTCATTCGTAACACAGTTACTTTGTAAATTCTTGCTTAGCTTGTAAACCAGATATACATTCTACCTTATACACTCCAAGTCATATCCAGCCACACTAATGATACCTACCTACCTTCCAACTACCCTCCAAATATATACATGTATACATTTATTATTAATACACTTACCAAATTATTTAAATGAATTTGGTAATAATATTCAGCCTGTAAAGTGAGACTGTTGTGGAAAAAAAAGCAGAGAATCTTATCTTCAGTGAGTGAAATTAAAGGTTGAGACTGAAAAATGTTTTTAGCATTCAGAAACACTTCCAAGACAAAGATAAAGTTGGGAGGTAGCAGTATAGACAAGATTCAACATACAATTCAGGAAGATCTGAAAGGCCCTGGAGACTAAAGAGAAAGCAGTGAAATGAAGGTTAGTAGTATAAAGTGCAGTGCCATATGTGCAGAGAGAGCTCTAAGTATTTGTACATCAGGAGCTGATATTTGGAAACTGCAGAAGAATTTCAGAGAAGATCATGGCACTCAAAAAAATGTGTGCTCCAATATGATGAGAGTAGGAAAGAGGCATTTCTAAGCCTAGAATATATTTCTTCTTCCAGAGACAGAGAGAAGTATGAATAACATAGTCCTCCTACGGGCCCACTAGGCAAGTCCTCCTACTTGCCCACTAGGCAAGTAGTTCAGATTACCCGTGATCATTAAGGTGAATTCAGATAGGCCTAAATTCAGGAGAGATTAAGAAGACCATTCTCAAAACTGTAATTATTAATTGAGACTGGCGAATTTGGCTTGCTTAGCCAAGCAGCTGAGAGGGAACCAGATTGTTGTCTATGAATATCTCAAGCAGAGAAAGAACAAGAGAGATGCAGACCTGCTAAAGAGCAGCTCTGGCATATTGCATGAATAGATGTAAATGGACCATGAATACACTGAGTGTACATTAGATTATTTCCAAACTACACAGTGAATTGCTGAGCAGGTAGATTGGAAGCTAAGGACAGAATACCTCAAGTATTTTCAACCTACTAATTCAAGAAAGATTAATCACCATATATAAGGGGAAATAAACCTCTTGGACTCAGGAGCTCCATTCTAGCCCCATGGAATGTGGAGTGATGTGGAAGACATAACAAAGTTAGTAAAAATATGTGATATACTAGGAAGAAGTTGCTGGAGATGAGACTATTATAGCCTTCCTGATTATTTTTTAATGCTATATTGCTCTGGAATACTATTTAGTGTTGTAAGAATAATTTGCTATTGTATACAGAGAATATACATGCATTCAGTTGTAAAATAAAATTGTGAAACTATTGTAGATCTGTCAAATGCTATTTTGGTAGCGTTTATTGGAATACCTCTCTTATACAGAGCCACATTTACACTTAATCACATTCTGTATTTACTGTTTACGACAGAGACAGAGATGAGTTAGCAGAAAGGTAACAGAGTTGTTGAGATTATTCGAGAGCTATAAATTATACTACAGGGGGAAGTGAATGCTTTAATATTTAAAGTGATTCTCAGGTTGTTGCCACATACTGAAATACTTTTATCCAATGGCAGAAATCAATCCTGTTTTGCCTCTTGTTTAACATTTATGATTAAGATATCCTTGCTCCTTACTCCTTGCTATCCTGCATTTCATTTCCTTCCCTGGCCCACTGCAATACCAGCACAGTTTTCACAAGCACAGGCAGTAAATTACTCCCTGTGTCTTTCTGTTTGAGGCATCTTCTCTGCAAGATCACCAGTGCCAGAAATTGTGCTGAGCTCTAGAAAATTAGTTTTATAATGCTCATGTTACGTTCATTTCTTCACTGTTTGATGTGGCATTTTGTTTGTCTTCATGACTCTCTGCACGGGTCCAGTGCCTCTCAGCATGGCACTTGGAATGAGGGAACTCTGAATTCTCTGTATTGTCAGAGAGCTGGAGTTCAAGCAGAGCTAATGGGGCAATAAGAAATTCATGTCCCACTGAAGCTACTGTTATGGATTTTCAGACTCATTTGGCGGACTTTCTGGGGATGATTGTTCAGGGAGGGTTTCAGTAGGCATTGTCTAGGTCCTCCACAAAGGATGGAATTGCTCTGAACAAAGCTCAGTAGTCAGGGCTTTGTTCTGCATACGGCACTGCTAGAATTGACCATTTTGTTTCATGCTGCTGGTCTAAGCACAATCAATATCCAGCAACTATGCCATGTATTTCTAGGGGTATGCCCATAATTATCCACGCATTTCTCTGAGATACATTTGCCATGCATGTGACACAGCATTAAAGTCTAGCAACTACATTTCCACTGTTCTTCTTGTGTCTGGGGACACGTATACCTCCAGTGCAGCTTATGGCAGAATGGTTCCATTAATGGTTAATGGTTCCATAAGAAAGTGCTGCTATCCAAACTTATACCTGTGCTGTTTTCTATTAGATTGCTCCCAAAGGACATGCCAGCGAGAAAGAACAAGCCTCATCTTGTTCACTTCAGGCTTGCACAGCACCTCCAGCTTCCTATTTACTTCACGCTATATGGGGATACTTTGGCAATACCAACCCTAGCACAAGCCCCTCTAGTATTTTTGGCAAAGTCATTTCAGAGCCAAGGTCATATCCTAGTTTGTCTTTAGCTCACATGCTTTCATCAACTTGCATGCTTTCCCTGGTAAGAGAATTTATCTCCCACAGTATCTCAGCATCACTACTGATCTTGTCCTGCAGCACACTGGCAAGCTAGGACTTATCAATTTGGGAAGCCATAAATCCACTCCAACATCATGATGCCTGCTGCATCCCATTATACAGAGGTGAGGATACACTTCCCTCAGAATGAGAAGACTAAAAGCACTCAATTAATTTCAAGAAATAAATAAGTAAATAAAACACACATTAATATACCTTTGCTATATATGAGGGGAGCAAGGGAACAAAAACGTTTCCAAGATTCCATTTGCCCAGGGAGATTGTGGAGTCTCCTTCTCTGGAGGTCTTCAAAACCCGCCTGGATGCCGCCCTGTGCCACCTGCTCTAGGTGTGCCCG
>JAUBOD010000824.1:727953-742035 GCA_032353885.1 Nothura maculosa | reverse complement strand
TGGAACATCTGCCCTATGAGGAGAGGCTGAGAGAGCTGGGCCTGTTCAGCCTGGAGAAGAGAAGGCTGAGGGGGGACTTGATTAGTGTCTATAAATACCTCAAGGGATAGAGAGAGGAGAAGGGGGCGGCCTCTTTTCAGTGGTAGACAGCAATAGAAGAAGTGGCCACAAACTCAAGTACCAAAAGCTCCACAGGAACTTAATGAAAAAATTCTTAACAATGATAGTGACAAAGCACTGGAAAATGATGGCAGAGAGGTTGTGGAGTCTCTTTCCCTGGAGATCTTCCAAAGCTGCTTAGATGCCACCCTGTGCTCCATGCTCTAGCTGAGCCTTAGTGTGCAAGGGAGTTGGACCAGATGATTTCTGGAGGTCCCTTCCAACATTAAGATTCCATAATTCTATGAATTACAATTTGTCAAGTTAGAATATATTCTTGAAAGGCTTAGTTACAATAATATAATTTTTTTCTTTCTTTTTAGAGTAGAAACTCCCAGTGAGTTGCAAGCAGTGTTATTTGTGGAGATAAGGAAGAGATTGTATCATCAACAGAAAGAACTCTCTACCAAACATTTTATCTGGGTAAGCGACTACACAATAGCACAATGTGCTATTTATTAATGGCATTGTTAATGATATTAAATTATGGATAGAGTGCTACAGTATTGTTAGAAATCTCAGTTGCAGAGATCTTTTCCAAAATGTTGTAGCAGACACTGCACAAGTGCAGTTCACATTGGCTCATACATTTTAGGGTATACTCCATTATTAAAACAGCATGAACATATATTAGTTAAGGCCTACTCACTCTTCGACAATACCTGCCATTCTGAAAATGTCACCAATAGTTTTGGTGAAATGTAATTGCAAGTTTAACTTAGACCCCTCCAGAAAGAAGAATATCAATTTAGATATATCCAGGATATAAAGCTGTGATTTGTTTTGAGAAAGAGTTGTAGGAAAAGACACTGAAACAGAGATTCCTTACTTTGGAGATGAAACAGTTGCAGTGAAGAATGTCAGCTGAAGCCTCTGTATGCTTTGATGGAAATCTGTCTAGGAAGAACCACTAAGAGCTCGGGAATTCCTTTATTCTCTGACTCACCAGGAAATGGTTCTACAAGGAAACACGAAGAACAAAATAGGCGCTAAAGATCTATTTACCCAGGAATTCTGCAGTTAGCCTGAGAAGTACAAGTAGAAAGTTGAGTCCTTTAAGTCACCTTGGTAAGTAGACCTTGACCAAGTACCAACTTAAAGGCAGTGGTCTGCTTGGAATATGTATACCACATGCTGCACAAGCTCTCTATGCTACAATATAAGGGTAGGGGAATATGAGAGCACAGAACCAGTCCATCAGATTAAAAGAGAACATGCCAATCCTGAAATAATAAACAATATTTGAAACAATACATAAAATGCTTAAAATGTTAAAGATATAAACTAGAGTTTATATGTTTAATTGGGTGAATGTAGGGAGGAAGGGACCAAGCCCTTCTTAGTGGTGGCCAGTGATAGGACAAGAGGAAATGGATGTACATTGAAATATAGGAGGTCCTATCTCCATATGAGGAAGAATTTCTTTACTGTGAAGGTGACAGCGCCCTGAAACAGGCTGCCCAGGGAGGCTGTGGAGTCTCTTTCTCTGAAGATCTTCTAAACCTGCCTGGATGCCACTCTATGCCCTGTGCTCTGGGTGTCCCTGCTGGAGCAGAGGGTTTGGACTAAATCCTCTCTAGAAATCTCTCCCTTCCAACCTCAGCCATTCTGTGATTCTCTGATTCTGTGATTCTGGGAGTTCTATGCACTTATTATATTTGGATTCTAAAAATATTGAAAATTGGAAGGCTTTGCCTAGGAAATCTTTGGTATTTACTTTTTTACTTCCAGATGTAGTAAGAAGCTGATTGCAGGTTCTAAAATCAGATCTTGAAAATTATTTCGAAAAGGTGATGAAAAAAAGAGTGGCTAGATAGCAATTATCTGACAGCAGCTGAGACTCAGAACTTCTTAAGTTCCTAGGCTTTGGAACTAAGAAATGCTGTCAATTGTGATGTTGTCTTCTTGAAAGAGTGCGTTCTGTAAAGTAACAAGGATTATGTGCACTAGTTTATATATATATATATATATATATATATATATATATATGTAGTAGATTAGATATATATATACAATAATTGTTTCATACACTGCTATATAATAAATGAGCCAAGGACCATTTTCTGGCCCTGAGGTCAGCTCTTGGGCATCTAAACCTCATATTATACAACACCACCTTAACAGCTGAATGAGTCAATTTATGACGTGGTATACCTTAAGTCTAAGCTTATCATCAACAGGTAAGATTGAGTTAATTGTACTACTGTTTATTTACATTAAAAGTCAAAAAGGAGACAGTGGATACTAGTTTTTATATTCTATACAAAAAGTTGTGCTGTTAGCAGCCACTTTTTGATAATAATTTTATTAATAAACAACAGTCTTAACCTGATTTTGAACCCTTGCTTCCCATTTCCAAAGATACTGCCTCAGTCAGTATGCAGGAATGATAAAATAGTGCAATGGTGCCTATCCTTTCAGATGGAGCTTTATTCAGAAAGAAGTGTAAGATTAAGGGGACTGTAGAAAGAATAAAAGGAGCTTGACTTCTTAGCTCAAAGAAAGGAGGTTGGCTCTTAAGGGAGTCCCAAGTTCTAGCTGCTGAAGAGAGCTTCATAGTGAATGGAGATGCTTATTGTGCAGCCTTGATGCAAGCACTTCTTCAAACACACCCTCATATCCACTATTTCACATCAGTCAGCTCTAGTCAGTTCTTCACCCATGATATGAGAGCACTTACCCACCTTTGAAGGTAATTATATTCAGAGGTAGTTACCTCAAATAACACAGAAGGAGAAGTACCTTATTTGATCTTCTGAGTCATTCTTTGTTAGGCACTTGTTTTTCTCTGTTGACAGCACAAAAAGACAAAGATCACAGATGATCCAAATGATTCTGTTGTAATCACTGGACTTCATAGCAGGCAGAGTACAACATTAAGTCTGTCAATAGGTCTGGTCAATCAGTGAATTTTGGAGAAGAACTAATAGGAGAAAACAAAACGATGAGAGGAAGTCCTCTGCCCTAGAAGGCAGTGGTTGTCTTAAGAATTAAACTGGATGCTGGAGCAAAATTATCTTCTGAAAAGGCATTGGTCTGAGGCCAGAAAGCAGAGTAAAAAGATAGTAAACGTAAAATATCTATCAGAATGTCTGTTATCATCAGCAAGTCCAAATGGGATTTTAGCTGTTTTGCTAAACAAATACTTAGCGAGAAGATTACAAGGTAAAACTCAATTTTTGCCTTTAAATACAAGAATGAAAGTTCAATCAATTGTGTATCTACTTAAAACTAACTAACTGTGTTTAAAAAGAAAGCCTTCTCTGCCTGAACATGCTAAAACTGCATTTTGAGAAAACAAGAATCACTTCAAATGACCTTATCTGGAATATGTGCAAGCACAATACTCTGAATGTAGTATCTAAAGAATAGATTATCAAAACTTCTAATGCGTTTAAAAAAAACTCAAAAAACTACAAAATTCTAGAAAAAAATAGGTTTGCTGTAAGAATGGAAGGGCAATTTTAGAAGATTAAAAAGAAACTTGCCTCTGCAAAAATACAAAAGTATAGGTTAGACAGCCCGGTTGTGGTGGTATTAGTTTTTACAACTACTGTTATATGCAAAGAAATAAGTCAAAGGATAGGAAAAGGATGATTCTTCAAAACAAAAATAAAAGTTGAAATAAGTGACTGTACTACGATGTTAGGCTCTTCGGTTAAACAGTGGAGAAAAATCCACGAAAAGAGAAATTATGTATGTAACCAATATCCAGACAGAACATTAAGGTTAAAGACTGAAGATTGTCTTGTTTCCCTTGTAGTCGCATCAAAGTCAAATATATTGCAGCCTATCTGTAAATAAATTAAAGATGGCATTGATGTGTCTACCTGAAGTTGGAAACTGTGAAACTGCAAGTAATTGAACTGCGTGGAGGGTAATAAAAAGACAATAGCCATCCAAGAAATGAATCCAAGTTGTGAGTCTTGAAGAGCCTTTCCTTTAAATACGCAAACCTTTGAGATGCTCTGTGTACAAGGCACAATGATTCTAAAAAATCAAATGTAATGTTGACACTGTTCAAATATTGCAGCTCAGTTATTACTTGCCAGGTGTGTATAACCTGTAGGAAAAAGAGTCCAGTATTCTACTACAGTTTCGTGTTAGTAGAAACAAAAATAGGCTGAAATTATTTCAGTGATCAAAAAGATAAAGAACTTTAAATAACAGAAATTGATCAAGTCCTATCTAGAATCAATTGTACTAATATATTTTTAAAAGTTATATTCTATTTACCCAATAAAATAATAAATAACCTGTAGAAAAGACCTTTCTACCGTCCAGAAATTCTGAAGTTAAGTTTGCCTGTGCAACTACTCCCTTGTGCTTATGTATTATGGCAGCCTAATTGCTTGATCACCTACTAATATACAAATGATACATTAGAATATCTTGCAATAACTTTTACAGTCCTTTTGAGACATATTTTGGAAAGCAGGGCTTTCCTGGGGACTTTTCCTTGTTCACCGAGTACCTCAGTAAATAAATGTTATTCATGGGCTTTAGAATAGAAAAAGCTTGTAAATTTGCAAATAGGTTACTAAAAAATGTATATTCTAATGAAGAAGATGGTAAATTATCATGAAATTCAGGACAAACTTGCCACATTACAGAAATGTGCAAATGGTTCTGGTGATATTCAATTTACCTTTTAAAAAATCCTTCCCACTATTCTCTCTCTCTCTGCTCTCTATTTTCCAGTCCTTTAAAGACTGAGTGAGGACTGAACAGTAAAGATCAAATCCTTTCAAGAAAAATGTCATTATCTATCTGCTGGAGAAGTTTTCCAAGCTTCTTTCTCTAAAATTCCTGACTTATTGACATACGTGGAATACTCAGAAGTTCTGTTTTTCCCTATATCAATATGTAGCAGTAATACAAAATACCTAAATACCTGACTTGGCATTAGCATTTGCACCTTGAGCATATCAAAGCCAGGAGATAACAAATAATTAAAAAAAATGGAATAGTTGCATGTCAGGTTGGTCATGTAGCGTGTATGGGAGGGAAACAGTGCTGTGCTGAGCTGCTTTTATAACTAGGGATGTCCCTGGCCAGGAACACCACAACCAGCATGGGAACAGGAATGTGAGGATGACTCGACACTCTTTCTGAGAATGCACAGGATTACAAGAGTCAGCACAGTGGTGATGACAGCATATCATGATGATACATGATCCCTAGCATCAGCTGGAGTGACTGCTTCCGATATATCAGACACCTTGACCTAGATTGCGTTCCTGAGAGAGGACCTGGCTTTCTAGGTCTTGAGCTACAGGGAACACCCAGTCCTTCTCTGCAAGACTGAGCTGATA
Organism: Nothura maculosa; assembly: GCA_032353885.1. Classification (NCBI taxonomy): domain Eukaryota; kingdom Metazoa; phylum Chordata; class Aves; order Tinamiformes; family Tinamidae; genus Nothura; species Nothura maculosa. The sequence goes on along the minus strand of JAUBOD010000824.1, from coordinate 736,561 downwards.
GTGATGGTGTCTTCATCTGTATGAGATGTGCTCTGCTCAAATCACCGGGATACCATGTAAAGGAAATAACTGAGAAAATAAACAGATAGTGCAAGATTGGTCTTATAGATTCTGTTCCACAGATGTACAGGTTTTTCATGGAGGCCTTTCAGAGTTACATTTGAGCATGTGGAATATGAAAATACTTGTGTCCTCTGCCAACACAAAGGTAATTTTCTTCTATAACTTCGCATTAGCAACTGGAGCACACTTGCAATGAGGGAAGAAGAAGGAGGTCCATCAAAGGCCACAACTGATTCATATATGGAAAGAATCCCACTAAGAGGTGGCAGCAGTTGAAGGAGACAGAGGCACCAATCTGCTGATGGGACTTGTCATATTGGAGGTTACCAGAAACTTAGATCTGAGATTACCATGGGCTTGCCCCACCCTCAGACTGTGACTCTGTCATTCTTGTGGGCTCCAACAATGTTGTCAAGGGCGACTGGAATCTAGGTGGAAGGTCACAGGATTCCAGACAAACTTGAGTAGGAAATGTGCTGTGGGATAGCAGTTTTCTGAGCATGATCTCATCAGAGGCTGCCCTGAAAAACAAAGACCTAGCCAGCTGGTGGATCTTCCAGGACAACTTCCTCAAAATACAAGAATTACATGAACTTGATGCTGGAGCTTGAACAAGAATAGCAGAAGATCAGCTTGACTAAATGAGGACTGTTTTGTTTTTTTTTTTAATCACAAATGTCACAATCATCATCAAGAAGATGGGGAAAGAGGATCCTAGGAACTACAAGCAAATAAACCCCACCTTACTCTGTAGGCAAATTATGGAGCAGAACCTTCTGAAAAACATTTTCTGACACATGAAGAAGAAGAACATGATTAGGAACAGTCAGCATGGATTTATCAAAACAAATAATGCCTGACCAACTTGATTACCTCCATTCATGACTTTGCTGACTTTGTGAATGAGGGGAGAACACTTACGTTGTTTATCTTGGCTTTAGCAAAGCTTTTGTCATCTATTTTGTAGACAGGACATAGATAAACTACTGGAGATAGGTGGACTGGAGGGATGGACTGCAAAGTGGGCACAAAATTGGCCAGAAAGCCAGGCTTAAACAGTCCTGGCATTTCAGCTGTTCAGACTCCCAGCTGGAGGATAATTATTAGTGGCATTCCTCTGGAGTGGATACTGGGGCTTATAGTCAAGAAACAGTTAGGGCTGGTTCCCCCAGAAAGAGCACTGAGCTGGAAGCTGAGTGTGAGGGCAGCACTGGCACAGAGAGGGACACTGTCGATAGGCGCCCACCACTATAGCGCCTGAGTGAGGTGAACAGGGCAGATCTGGCTATGGCAATTAGAGTCCTAAACAGCCAGGATATTGCTTGGTAAGTCCACAGTGAAAAGGCAGCTTCAAGGGCTGTAAGGGAGTAAGACCCTTAGTCTGGGTCCAGGTCTAGGTCAGTGATACCCATTGCTAGGTAGATCCATAGCTGCTACACAACAGGAGATGTAGCTAAGGTGGGGGTCAAATGGTAGAGGTTCAGCTTAAGGCAGTTTCCAAAGAAAGGGGATGGACCTTTAATGAGGCCTCTCTCCCTGCAGAGGTGTCTTGGAGCACTTTCTGAACAGGACAGGTCACCAAAGGAAGGGGACAGCCCTCTGTAGGGGCTCTAGGACAGCCTCTAGGAAAAGGGATGCTCTCAGGGCCTTCACACTGATACTGTTTAATGCCCTTATTACCACTAGGATGACTGTATGGTTTGTACTCTCAGGTTTGTGTATAACTCTATTAAGATAAATGGTTGGCAAGATGTCGGGCAGGGCTGCTGTTCAGGGAGACCTCAGCAGCCTGGAGCAATAGGCTAAGGTGAACATATCAGGGAACAGTAAGGACGGGCTGCTCCATAAATGAAAGTAAGCCAAGAGTGAGGCAGGCAGGGGCAATGATAGCAGTGATAGGATCTAGATCAGAGTCAGGAAGCCAGGCTCAAGGAGGTGCACGATCAGGTGTAGACATAGCTACAATATACTGTAGCATGGACAGCAACTGGAGAGATGGAGATAAAATCTCAGCTTAAAAACAGCTCTTCTCTCAAGGGAAACAAAGGACAGGTCCTCACTTCTAGCTTGCTTCAAACTGCTCTTACCAGTGAAGGAGCTTCATGAAATGTGACAAATTCAAATGCAAAATTCTGCATCTGGGATAAAATAAAACTCGGCAATGGTGTAGGCTAATGACTAACTAGAAATCAGAAGAACCTCGGGATCCTAATGGACACAAAATAAACATGAATAGGCAATCTACTTTTGCAGGAATAGAAGAAAATAAATAAGAAAAGAACTGGGTCAAGTTGGGGGTTCCCAAGAAAAGAAAGACAGGTAGACAGATAGACTAGAAGAGAGAGCTTAGAAGAAGCCAGCCAAGGCGGTTAGAGAGCCTGAGCACAAGACATATAAGCAGAGGCTGAGAGAGCTGGGTTTTTTCATTCTGAAGAAAGCTGACAGCTAATTGCTGTCTTAACTCTACCTCGAGTGGATATAGAGAAGATGGAGCAAGATTTCTTGCATGTGCACAGTAAAAAGACACAGAAGTAATTGCTGCTGCAAGGGAAATTAAAGTGAAGTGCATAGGAAGAAAAAAATCCCTGTGAACATGATCTTGTTCCATGTTAGAAACAAGAGTCACAGAGAAACTGTGAAATGTTCATCACAGGAAATATTCAGAACATGACAGGCCAAGGTCACTTAGAAATGTGAGCTACATTCGATGATGCATCTAACTTCAGCCTTGATCCTGCTTAGAGACCAGGGGATTAACGGGAAGAAAGAAGGGAGAATTGGGCAAAGTCACCTTTCAAGGATCCTTCCAGCCCCAAAATATTTGATGTGACGCATCTCAACATCAGCACAGCTTTTGAGAATATCTTAGATCATATGCTGAAAGTAAAACATGGAAACACATTCTTTATGCAACTTTTATTTTGAGATAAATGAAGAGCAGGCACTGACAGCTCACTGTCCACATGGAGAGTTGTGTCATGAGCACTTCTGCAGGGGTGACTGAGGTTTGATACTACACCAAGCTGTCATTAATGGCTCAGATGAGGGAATAGAGTGTGTGCTCTTTCCAAACAACAGGAGGCTAAAAGGAACTGTGTGTGCATTGGAGGACAAGATTAAAATTCAAAATGATTTTGACAAACAGTAAGAATGGTCTGGAAAAAAAAAACAAACAGCAGAATGTTACTGAAAGAGACAAGTGTGATTTATTGCTTTTAGAAGGCATACTAAGTTGCATAAATACAGGATGTGGCTCATCCAGCTTGTTTGGACTCCTACAGACAGGATCCAGGGGCAACAGTGGATCATAGCTGAGTAAAAGTCAACAATGTCAGATTGCAGCAATAAAAGTAAACACCACTGGTATTTTTTTAAAGGTGTTGCCTAAAATGCTTGAAAAATAGTCTTTCCACTCTACAATGCCCTCTAAGTTCTCAAATGAAGTACCAAGCCCAATTTTAAGAACTACTTCAAGAAAGGTGCGGAACATTTAAATCAAGATCATCACTTTAAATATAAACCCTATTGGAATGACGATGATGGAATAAAATTGACTCACCTTCTCTGTGCAACTATAAACATACAGAAATTTGTCCTTTTCCCTGCTGTTCATCATATCCCTTCTGTTATGTTCATAGATCCAAATGTTTAAGCCAAAATCAATAAAATATCAAGAAGGGTAATCCCAAAAGTAAGGCAAAGCAACATTTAGAACTTGAGCTGGAGAAGGGACTTGTGTATCATGACTCTTTCATTGATGGCTTTTTTCCCCCTCCTCTTTTTTTTTGTGAGAGGAGAAAAGAAAGATCCTAAATAACACATTCTTTTCTCTTTAATGTAAGCAAGTAAGCAACTAAATAAATCACTTTTGACAAATCCTGCACTAAGTTTCATTTATGAGACTTCACTAAAGCCAATTGCTTTTCAGGAATATAATAAAAGTTGTTTAGCTGTTTTGATGAGTGTTTTCTTATTAACTATTTCTAAAATTATAGATATAATAGCTAAAAGTATATTTTAGGAAAACAATGTCATAGCTACTGTAGAATCCTGAAATATCAACTGTATTTCTGTAATTGTGTAGTATTTACAGATGAAAAAATTAGACCTTCAAACATATATACATCTCTGTTCTTTGGTGCTATAAATGCTAGATCAGTAGAGTTGTAACTTAATCCCATCTGCTTGGGAAAACACTTGCAATGAGGTATGAGAGCCTGCTATAATTTTGTCTGCTGTTTTTGGTCGTGCTGTAGTATCCAGGCAAACGTTTGTGACCAGCATCCTTTCTCTCTAAGTTTTTATTTGCTTCCAAGGAGCAATCTCTCTGGAAGGCCTGTTATAATGTTTCTGAAATTGCACTGGAATTGCACAAGAGGAAACTTGCCTCTCATTGGAAGTATATACAAGACAATTTTATTTCATGTTTTTCTCTATTTCAAGACTAAAGAACAGGAATTACAGAGAAAGCAAATAGAAATTGTTTAAAGCTATAGTACCAAGGAAATTCTAAGTTCATGTTTTTATTTCTGTGTTAATGCACCCTGTTGTGGGGAAGTTTAAAAACAGTGAATGGAACTATTTGGTGCAATACTCATACACAGCAGGGTAAGTTTAGATGCTGTGATAGCCTTTCAGTTTGTATTTCCTTGGTTTTTACTTTAAACCTATAAGATATCCAACTTTTTGAGAGAAAGGGGCTAATAATACTTCCTGAGCCTGGCACAGGAACAAATCACTTTATCCTTTCTCATGAGAATAGTCTAATTAAACACAACAGGAGTCCTCGTATGGGCATGGTAAAGGAAGCAGTATTTTGATGCTAGTGCGGCAGATAAACACAATTCCTTTCTTAAATATAGCTCAGTCTTGATTTACATCATGCATTTCAAAACATAATTTTTTTCCAAGATTTAGTGTCAAGCACATATATACCTGTACCAAATAGCCCGATTCATTTAAGCAGATCCATTACTTGTAGCCAAGAGTCTGTCTTCTAGAACATTATTTGTAGACAAGAGTCTATCTTCTAGGATTGCTTTCCAAGTCTTTTCATTTGGATGAGTACATAAGCTTCTCAGACCCCAAATCTTCTCTAGTATTGCTACTATGACGTATTTTACAAATTGAATAAATACTGAGATAAAACTTTAAACATTTGCTAGTTTTATTTTCTCACCCATGCATTTTGTTTATTGCAAGCACAGGGACATGGATATGAGAATACTTAAAGGAATATCATGAAAGAAGCCTCCCAGTTTCTACTACAAATAACAGAGAGGTATTTGCTCCTGTGGGAGCAAAGGCATTGCTTGCACTCAGTTCAATAGGGGACAACTGTTGGGAAAGGTACAGAAAGGGATGAGATCATATCCTGGCATCGGGCTCGTCTCTGAGAAGAGTAGAGGAACGTGTAGAACAGAGCATCCTCCCGACATACCAACTGCTGCCACATCTCTGTGCCCTATGTCAAGGACTGATCTTGCAAGAACTGAAAATGGTTAAAATCTATGCAAATGCTGGTATTTGATACTGCAGAACACCTTGCTGGACTGGGGTGCAATTAGCCACTTCACGATGCAACTGTCACTGACAAATTCACACCACCTTTGAACTGAATATATCAATATGAAGGAGAGAAATACATTTTAAGAAAAGAAATGAATCATTTTCTGAAGCCTTTCTAGGATACGTATTCTTACTTTAATTTCCAATCTGATGAGGCATTAGAAAGGCACCAGAGCTGCAGTTAGTGCAAATTTGAGATTAGTTTTACAGATTTGTTGTTCTTTGAGAATGCCAGTGCTCCAATAACATTCACACGAGTTGATGAATGGCTCACCTCAATGCAAGTTTGCTTATCTAAAACAAACACTGTTGATTAGGGGAGACAGCCATTCTAAAGTGTTTCAGCTTAGAAAAATAATGTGGGTGTGATTTTGCAAAAATTTGTAAAACTAAACACAGTTCTAAAGAAACTGGGAGGGTTGTTATCAATGTATTCAAATATCTTAAAAGAAGGTGCCTAGAGGATGGGACCAGACTATTTTGAGTGGTAGCCAGTGAAAGGACAAACAGCAGGGACACAAACTGAAATCCAGGAAGTTCCATCTGAATACGAGGAAAAACTTACTTTCCCTGAGGGTGACAGAGAACATGCTGCCCAAGAGAGGGAATTTCCTTCTCTGCAGATCTTCAAAATCTGCCTGGATGCGACCCTGTGCAATGTGCTCCTGGTGGCCCTGTCTCCAGACATCCTTTCCAACCTCAACCATTCTGTGACTCTGTGAATTAAAGGAAGCCTCTAATATTAAATATAATGTTGGTAATCCTTCCTTTTAAAGAGCTTTTCCTTATATTATGTACTGCATATTATATTATTTCAGCAGAGAAGACGATTGTCAACTTGTTCTATTTTAGTCCAAGTCCTAAAGTGGAAATTATACATTGAAAGGTATAAACAAATACAACTTCTAAATAAACTCAGGATTGAAACTTCAAAAAATCAATGTAGAGGAAAGTATTAATAGATGTTTATAATATCTATGAGCAAGTAATACATCTAACTTTGGGTACAAGTGTAAATTATGGAGTACTGTGACATATAGAATGGATAATAAAGCATATTATAAACATATAGAATGGACAATAAAGCAGGTACCAAGAGGAAGCTTTTGTGATTGTGCAATTTGTCCATCTATTCCATCAAAACCACAAGCAGCAACCTATTGACAAACTTCAAGCAAATGTACCAGTGGATCTCAGTGCTACTTCCAAGATTTGTAAAACCTGATGAGAGTCTAGATATCAAAGTTAATGTACCTACCAAAAGTAATGATAACTTAGCTTCTTACCCATTATCTGTCAGCAGGCATCTGATGAAGCAGAACAAAAATTTAGTCAACCACCCAGGTTGACAAGTAGCTTGAACCCAGCTATACTATCTACAGTGATGTGCCCTAGCCAAATATGGGAATAACAAAGGAATTGTTATTTACGTATTTGGAATTTCCTGTTGGAAATGGGAATAACAAAGGGGAGAGTTGTGGAATAATAGCTATTAAGAGTGTTGTTGTAATTTTGGGGGAATGCTAATAAGTTGAGGTTAAGGTTTCAGTTTTGTAAAAGAGACTTGTATTCTTGAGCTTTCAAAAATATTTAAATATATAACCAAATAACAAGCTTAAACAAACCCAAGGACCTCCAAATTCTAAGTTGCAAGACAGGATTACATGAAATAATCCTCTTTCTGACCGAAGTGAAGACCTTTGCTCACCCCAACTTGAACATCTGCATAATTTTTCTGAAGACTAAACTTAAAATCTCTAGATCCTCAAAAGTTTTTCCGTGTTGACTTTCTTTACCTTTTTTTTTTTTTTTGAAATGGCAGATATAGCAAAGTTAAATAAGCAGTGGAGTCTTTCACTGATAATTCCAAAGCAAAGATTTTGTCTAAGTTTTGGGTTTTTTTTGGGGAAATATTGTAAAAAGCTTTTGGAACAGGACTCACTTCAGCCAACAATAAAGACAACAAGAGCAACTCAAGCCATTCTGCTTCACCAACTCATCACCATGCCCTAGCTGGAAGTTACTGCTCCCAGCACCCACTGTAAGTGAAATCCACTGTCTTGGTCATCTCTGAACATTCGGATACGTACAGTATCTACTGCCTGTAAAGCCTGCAAAGCCCAAGTAAATGTGCAGTGATGTATTTATAAATATGTACAGGCAATGCACTCAATGGCAGAGAGTTCAGGTATTGATTAAGTCTAGAGTGGCTGCTCTAAACCTGGACGATGTAGACACGACGTCCTTCTTGTTCATCATGTTCATCCATCCTCTTATCTAAACCTTGCTATAAAGAAGAGTGGCACTCTAGGTAATTTTTTCCAATTTTGGGTTAAAAGGAGACACAATGAATGGCAACGGGATTTGCCCTAAGACTGAACCTTGTGGAGATAAGTTACTACAAAGCCAAGAAGGAAGATGTTTTAAGCCAAGAAGCATGATGTTTCCAAATAGGGCAGATTAGGTCCATTGCACAGAGAGAAAAATACATATAACTTTATTCAAGCAATTACTGGAATAATTTGAGCACTCTGGAAACCTATCAGAGATGCTTCCACCTCTCTACTGCACCGCGGGAAACACTTGAAACGGAGGCCACCGCCACACGGCCTCGTCGACACCCAAGCGCTCGGTCAACCTCCCGTTGACTGGGCGCCTCTCCAGGGAGCAGCGTCGAGGCCAGGGGCTCACAGGGGAGCCACAGGGCAGGCCCACGGATCCCGCCACGACCCCCTTTGCTGCGGCACCCCTCGCCTCATGGCGACTCCATCGTCAAACACAAAATAACAGGGGACTCCCGTGTTATTTTGTGCCCCTCAGCTCCGCGGCAGCCGCGGGGGCGCTGCGGACCCGGGCCGGGGTGTCCCCGCCGCGGGGGCGGGCGCTGCGCGGGCCATTGCACGGGCCGTTGCACGGACCGTTGCGCGGGGCCGGGCGCTGCGCGGGCCGTTGCGCGGGGCCGGGGTGTCCCCGCCGC
>JAUBOD010000824.1:614981-630080 GCA_032353885.1 Nothura maculosa | reverse complement strand
TGTTTACTACAAGAAGAGACTAAATGTGAATGAGTGATTTAAAAAAAAAATGGAAGGAGGGATTAGCAAACACATAGATAAGTCCAGTTTACCATGGCAAAGCAATATAATGTTATATGTGGCAGTTTTGTCTGCCAGTTCTGTTGAATTATTTGAAGGATTGTTACTGTGCTTGAGAACTGTGGTTGGGAACCAGCATTTTATTCCACTGAAAGCTTTTAAAGAGATTAAATGAGTGTGAAATTAGAGATATTAGGTGATATTGGTTAAAAGAGGGATAAGATGCTCTGGTTAAAATGAGCAGTACCTTTACTTTTCTGCTACCAAGTAGGCAACACAGCCTTTAACACAGGGGAGTGTCATTCTGTACTGTGGGAACTAACTTTGAGATAATAAAATATGGAGCATTTTACCTAGATATGTCTTGGTTATGTGTATGTCGCGAAGCCTGCACAATTTTAATATTTTGAGCCAATCGAAGTAGCAGAGGCGCCTGGTTCCTGGTCCCGGTTGTGTCGATGCTCTTGCTGGTGCGGTGGATCGACAGGCTGTGCGCAGTGACCAGGGCTGGCAGGAGAGCAGGTGTCTCTCCCCACATCCCATCCTCTTGCTGCAGTTGGACGTGGGCTCCAGCACTATCCACACAAATATTTCCTGCTTTTCAGTTTCTCAGAGGATCTGCACACAGGGCTGCAGCACAGCGTTAATGAACTATTGCTGTACTAGTGAATGAGGTGTTTATTAAGCTCAAGCCATATACCCGGGCAGGCTTGCTGAGCTCCTAGGTTGCCAGAAAGGCCCTTAAAGCGCTGCAGAAGAAAACTCACAGGTAGAGAATAAATGGCTAAAACTTGAGTCTGTGGTTCTGAGCTTATTCCTACTGGATATTTCAGTATCAGGACTGTGAATATTTAAGTGCATAGCTACAAAAAGTGCAGCGTTTTGTAGTACCATTGCCATGAATACCAGCTGCTGGGATTAAAGTAGATGAAACTGTGTGCATTTAGTGGGGATTATTAGCATTAACCTTTGAAAGAAAAAGATGACAAGGGAACTTTTCTTCCACAAAATTTGTGTTAGGCAGCGTGGAAGCTTTGGAAAGGAATTACTGATTGAAGCAGAGCTTGAGTTAAACACTAGCACCTGCTTTCTGCTTAGCACAGGTACCAGTTAAACTCTCAGACAGTTTGAGTTATCAATATACTGCTGAATCTATAGGACTGTTTCTTTCTCTGATACAACCCATCTATAAGATGTGAAAGAAAAATTGCTTTGGGGTGCTTTGTTATTTTATTTTTATTTTTTTTTCTGGCTTGCAAAATACTTTGTTCATTGTTTCTTGAAAAAAAAAATTAGCCTGGCAACACATGACCTGGGAAGCCAAAGCTGGAGCAGTATGTCCTTAATCCAGTATTATCCAATAATTCTGCTCTCTTGGCACACAAGGAGTGAGATAGTCTCGTGTACTGTTGCCTGGCTCGTAGGTTTGTGGGTTTGTTTCCTTTCTGGCGACCGTAACTTTTTAGGAAGAAAAGTAAAACTACATCCAAAAATAGAGAATAAATATGAAAGTGATCTTTAGAAATGGATACAAATTAATGAGGTGTGACAGTTTTGACTTCATGAGAGGCAGAAGAGATCTAACAAGATAAATTTACATTTTAGTTTTGAGTACTTGTTTCCTTTTTATCAAAATAAAAAACCTGGTTTTACTCATCTTTAACGTGAAAATTTGAACTGTGAACAATAAAATTGAGAACCTAGAGGAAATTATTGATTTATAAGGGGAGTTTTAAATGTAGCATATATGTGTAGAGCCTTTTCTTTACAACGATGGTAGCTATGAGTGCCAGAATGGTGCCTGCTCTGCAGCCCTTCGCCTGCTTCACGCCGCGTTTGCAGCTGGAAGGCAGCGCCACGGGGTGCAAGGAGGTGGCCTACAAACAACATTACTCAATTGTTCAATTTTAGCATCACATTTTCCAAGTGGCAAGGAAAAGCAAGGCTTTCCCTTTGTAACAAAGTTTGTAACATGTCCTTTTCATCAGAATTTTAATGGCCACTTTTACTGAAAAGGATTCTCTTGGAGTTTGAACTTCGTATTCAAGCACTGGTCTGTTTACTCCTCACATTGAAGTCTATCAAACTGGAAGAAACAGTATTAATAAAAATACCAAGGTGTCATCTTTTCAAAAATTATATATGCATAAATATTAATAGAAAAAGATTTTTTGTATATTCCACTGTGTTTTATCTTTAAAAAAGGTCAAAACTGTAAGAAGTTTAGTTTAATTATTTAAGGTTATCTATGAATAGGTAACTGGCATTTGTAAAACCCACTCTTACGTACTGTGATAATCATTCTTAATGATTAGAATTAGTGGTCAGGTCTGCCTATTCAAATGCCACTTAGCAGACTGTGCCACTTGCAAGAGTAAATATGGAGCAGCTGCCTGCAGCAGTCGGCTGTATCTGTAACTACTGTGCACTGAGGAAAGCTGGTCAACAGGTGCAGGATGTGTAACTTTTACTAAATCGAAGGGCAGAAGGAGAAGGGAAACTTTGTGCAATACAATCAGATACTTGTTGTGTATATCTGAACTATATGCTGTGTGTAATTAAATTTTTTTTTGAGAATTTGTAGAATTTGAGAATTTTGAGAATTGGTAGTAACCAATTCACTGCTGTGTATGATAAAATACTGCAGGTGATGGCACTACTGGTGTAGAAGGAAGCAATCTCATCACTTCGAGAGTGGCTTCTCCAGTTTCCTGCTAGCTGGTCTATATTCTGCAATATGTAATTGTAAAACCAGCCAAGAGTAAAGAAAATTTAAATAATTGAAGATATTTCAGATATTTCAGATAAATCAGTGATTTGTGGAGACAGGTCACATTTTAAAATCCATGATTTTCTCTGTTTGCCAGGTTGTCTCTATTTTTTGTTTCTTTGTTTTATCTGAAAAATAAAATTTAATATGGTCTCTTACCAAGGTAGAACAGGAGAGGTTACAAAATGGAAACATCTTCTATTCACTTTTTGTTTTCATCCTCCTTACCCTCATAATAACAAATATCTAGATTTTTCAAATCTGTTCTCAGGAGTTACAAATTCTCCTGAAATTTAGTCAAATTTAACTACTTAGAGGAGGATGTGGAACAGAGGATCACAGAGATGCTTAGATCTGGGATGTTCAAATGGTTTATTTGAGGTAGTAAAGCTGTTGAAATTTCAGCTAGTTGGCCTGCTGCATAAAGTGGATAATTATGAGGAACTCTGTTGACTCAGAATATCTGAAATGCTGCTTTCTAAGGTATTAAATTGGTTGGCAGTAAAGATCATATAGATAAGAAGAGGAAACTGCTTTCCTAGCTCAAGGTGAAACCCTGTTACTACCCTTGAAGTCCACGACCATTTGTTAGCAGGTTAAAGCCTGTGAGGATGTGCACCTTGTGTGAAGAGACTAAGGATTCCTAGAGGTAACTCAGTTACTATCAAACAAGGTAATTAAAATAATAATATGGATACGGAAAGTCTCTCTCTTGAAAAAGGAGATTTGGCTAAACATAAAATCAAAGGCAGCAATTAAAGTAAGGGGCAAAACGGAAAAGACTTGTAAATAATACTATAAAACTAGTAAATTACTCTTCCAAATCATTAGTAAGATGCATGATAGAATAATTGCACATTTATTCCTGGTAAATCTAGTGATAAAATTCACAGCTACTGTAACTATAGGAATGATAACACCACTGTTTGCGATATGAGCTGTTAATTAAATAAATAAAATTTCCAGTATTACTGGATACTTTGAGGTACTCATGAGGTTTTTGAATTTCTAGCAGTTAAGTAATTGCTCTAAATGTAGATATTTTTGATAGTGATAAATCCATAAAGCCATTTTATAATTATTAAAATAAGTAGTAGTGTTTTCAATGCAAATTTTTTACAGAATCACAAAACAGATGAGGTTGGAAGGGACTCATGGAAATAACTGAATCCAACTCCCTGCTCCAGTTAGAGCAGCTGGAGCAGGTTGCCCAGGATCGTGTCTGGCCAGGTTTGAATGTCTCCAAGGAAGGAGACTCCTCAGTCTCTCTGGCAACCAAACCTCTTCCAGTGTTTGATCCAACCTCACAGTTTAAAACAAGGAAGGGAAACAAAAGGGAAACATTAAGAAAATCAAACCAAAACCCCACTTTCTTCTTGTGTTTAAGTGGGATTTCCTGTATTTCAGTTTGTGTCCTGGTCTGTGGGCACTGCTGGGAAGCCTGGTTCCATCTTCTTCACACTGTCCCTCAGCAGATATTTATACACATGGATAAGACTCCTCCCTGTGCCTTCTCTTGTGCAGCCCCGGCTCTGCCAGCCTTCCCCAGTCCCTTGATCCCTTGATGCCAATCCCATAATCAGCCTCACAGCACTGAGCTGGGCTGCCTCCCGGGCAGCCACTTCTTCAGCTTTGTGTCCCTTGGGAGACAGTCCGGACACACACTGTGGATACGAGTGAGCTGCCCTGCACATCACCAGGCTTTAAGTTCCATTCCCAGTGTTTCATCTTGGACTAACTTAAGTCCAAACTTAAAGTTTGCATTTTAATGGAAACTTAAGTGTTTTTTTTCCTTGTTCTTTTTATAATGATTTATTTCAAAGATGCCGTAATAGGCATTTTGCAGTTGTGATTTCTTTATTGGATTATATACTACTTTTTAAATGATACAACAGTTGTCCAAAATTGGTAGAGTGATAAAGAATACAGAAAGAAAATCATATAAAGTAACCTGCACTGTCTCCAATGTTAGGCTGTAAGATTTGTTATGAAATTTTCTTTATTTAATAATTTCCAGGCAGAAAGCTGTGATTGGCAGATACAAAAACCCTTGACGTAAATGAGCACAGAACTGGATGGCAGACCTCAGCTGGGTGTTTCATATTACAATATACATTGTGCAGCTCTTAAATTATGCTTTCAGGAATGGAAGTGTTTTGTATTTTGTGATGGTTTGCAATTTCGTGACTGTTCTAATCCATAAAGATATTGAGGTAGGTACACTGTTATATTTAGAGGCAAGTCTAGTGAATGGACTTGAAATTCCATGATGTGAATTAGAATTTTAGAAGGTTGTGAGGAATCATCCATTCATATATATTTACAAGATCTGTCATTTACATTAATGCCAATCATTATGCTTTTTATAGCTGAAGCACTGCTACTGTATACTAATTTTGCACTTCTTTTCAGTGGTACATGATAAGTATTGTACACATCTATAATCGCTGGCGAAACAGTGAAATTCGGTGTTACGTCAACGGGCAGCTGGTATCCTATGGGGACATGGCCTGGCATGTTAACACAAATGATGTAAGTTTTTAAATGATATAAGAGTTTGTTTTGTTCTTTTTTCATAGCTTTTCAGCACAATAAAATTTTTGTTCTAAAAATAAATTGAAAAAGGCATGAAAAAAGATTCTATATTTTCTGTATATCTGTGCTTATTTTTATTTCTATACTTTATTTGGTCTATCCTTTAATCTCATTGTCATTAAATAAAAGATTATCTACTTTTTTTTCTTTGGATTGTAATAGGTTTTTCTGTATTTTGAATAGCTATTTTAATGAAATTTTCAGAGTTTTGGTTTGTAAGAGACCTACAGCTAATAGTTTGAATATGTGGTATTGTATATGGGACAATGCTAACCATGGTTTTATATTTAGCTTTTTCCATAGGAAATTATTGTGGTGTTTAGATTTTACTGTTTTAGCTGAAAGTCATTCCAAGTAGTTCTTAAGGAAAAAAATACATTTTTGTATTACATAAAGTTTTGAGTTTGGTTTCTGAGACAGTGTTTTAAATTGCGTTAAAAATTTCTGTGATGTTTGTGTTGATTGAACATGAATATTAAATATGTTTGAAATCAGTGTAAAGTTCCCTGGGTAACCTTAAATGTATAATGCATTCTGTTGTTTTAGGCATTATATAAATAAGAAATTTATATTAAGAGATCGTCTCTATTTTGATGAATTTACAGTTTTAAGACAATTAACAAGGCACATTAAAATGATGGAAAAATACAGAGTTGAAAAAGAGAAACATGGAAAAATGTCAAGAGATTTATAGTTCTCAGCAAAGTCAGACATAGTAAGCTTGTCTTACAGTAGCAAGTATATCTTGATTCTTTTACTGTTGATTTGACATGAATGAATAGGCATTTGACCAGTATTAAAGACACAGAGCTAAGATTAAGGAATTAGTACTTAATTAAATCTGTTAACAAATACAAATTAACTGCTACAAATTACATCTCTGAAATACCAAAGAATATTTTTGAGTAGGAGACTTTCACAGAGAGATATGTTCTTTTATTGTCGGCCCAAGACTATTAAAAGATATAAGATTAAAAGATGCAGTATATTGATTTGGCATAGCACTCTGCAGTTGCTTGCCTAGTTCTGCTCATAATTCAGCTCAGGACAAAGGCAGAGTGATACTGGAGCACAGACAGAAACCATTTGTGTTTACCTGAAGGTCAAGTATAACTGTAGGTAGACCTGGATCTGATAATTGGACTGAGTTTAAATTGTCTATTCTTAATATGCAACAGATTTCAGATTGATGAATATTACATATGTGCATATATATAAAAATCACTTCAGTGAAATCATATAAATCCTTCAGTTTTTTAATGTATCTTTGTCTTGCTTTCTGCTTTGGAAGAGCTGAGAGGTGTACACTTCATAATGTAGAAAACCAACTCTCTTTTATTCTGGCTCAAAGGTTTGGATGGGGGAAGCAAATAAAATAATAATCTCATATTCTTCACCCTCATGTTAACCCTTATAAACTTCTTGATTGAGCTGCTACTTTCAAGAAAAGGCAAAGCTTTCAGTTTTCACAGGGCATGGATTCTTCTTGGGAGTCTAAACACTTTCTGGTAGGTGACAATGTGAGGACTGAAAAGTCAGCTGACATCTCAGAGGATCTGTCCTAAGTTACTAGTTATTTGTCAGGGACATCTGCTCTCCTTGATGACAAATGCTGATCATGTGAGATCAGGGTAAGGTCACAGAAAGTCCTTTGCCAAGTTACCAACTTGGTATGTCTAAGTTTCACACCAGAATGTTTGTATTCTCACCACTTTTGCACCCAAAATTTAATTTTAGGCAGAAGGAAATGCATCTTACATATAAAGCCAAGAGTTTAGCCTTAGTCTACTTGATGACTTAACAGTATAATGGAAAAAAAAACATATGATTGGTTAATACTGACATTTACAGTTCAAAAGATAAACAGTTAAAGTTGTATACACAAAATTCCTGGTATCTCCTCCTCTTTCTGATGCCTTGTTCATTCTCCGTTTCCTTGCTGGGTCCTCAGGTTAATGGCTGTGAACTGGGGGCAGGTGGGTGCTGTGATTTGCCAGCAAGCTAAGGGAGGAGGAGAAGGATGTTGGTGTCTTCGTCTTTATGCCTGGATCCTCCTGAGGGCATCTTTGCATGTGCATTAACATGCCTTTAAATTAGGCTTTCTCCATTGGTCTGCAATTTCAAGTTATATCCAAATTTACCATATATGATGTGTTTTACATATCTTGGATGCCTGCTCCTTTGTTCCTTAGATTTTGATGTCCAAAGATAGTTTTACCCAATTTCCAAGGTTGGATGATCAGTAATTGGCCTGATATCATCCCGTATCTCTACTCCTCTACAGTGTATCCTGTGCCTGCCCTTTCAGGACTTTTGCTGTCACATTAGGCCTATATTTCTCTGCACTGTAGATGTTCATGTAGAACAGCTGCTCTATACTACTATCCCTACCAAAACTATACTATGCCTAAAATCAATGCTTTTTGTTTCTTTTATAAATGAAAGTTTTCTTATTGATGGATTCTGAGGGATTGCATCTCATTTTTTAAGAATAAAAATTTTCCATATTGTCTTCATTCAGTCATGTGGGCATTAACCAGGGATAGTTAATCTATTCATTTTCTCTTCAATGTATTCTTCTCTACTTTCTCATATCACTGAAAGTATGGGCTCCACTCTTTAGGCAAGAGTCCCTTTTTCCTAATTTTTTCCTGAACTGGTAGCAGTTAAACAATTTGACTCCATTCTCTCGACTGAAACTTTTGTTTGGGTGAATCTGAGTATCTGAGAGAGCTGAAAAAACAGACCTCCTAGAGTCTACCAGTTTGTTGACTCTTTCAGAAAGTGATACTGTCTGTGTTACATATTTCTGTTAAATAAAGTACATCTGACAGAAGGAAGCTGAGAGAGTAGCCTTGTGAACAGTGTAGTGCTACTAATGGAGCACTTTGTAGGGCTTAATGCTCTGTAATTCACCAGATTTTTGTTCTAGACAGTGAAGTTATAGACTTTCTTTCATTTGAAAGCATTTTTAAAGCTCCAGAGGAAAACTTTTTTAAAAAAAAATAAATAATTCTGAAACAAGAGCACCACTTCATGTAGTGAATAATAGAAATGCAAAGATGGAGAATTACAGGAGACCTTTTGCATCTGGACCAACAGCTGTGGGAAGGAGGAATGGAAAATAAGGAAAATGAATCTTTCAACTTTGTCAAAAATCAGAAGGGAAGTTTAAGGTCAAACAAAATCATGATGGGCAGTGGTCATAGAAGAAGATTCTGCACAAGTTGGAAACTAGAGAGATCTGTATTTGTGCTAACTAACTAACTGTGCACTAACTCTGGGCTAGGAGCTGTTTAGATTTGTTAGCACAGCAGTGAGGGAGTAGTGTGTTTGAACATGTTCCTTGTTAACTTTGAAAATACTCAAGTACTTGTCTAGCAGCTGTGTCTAGCAGTTCTGATTATGAGAAAGCAACTCCACGCTTTCCTATTTCCTAGAAGGAAATAAGGAAGGCTATTTAATTTTCTGTCTTATATGTCAAAATTAATAAAAACAACTCCTACTAGTCAGTTATAACAGAATTGTGATGCTGAGTAAATATATACATGCCTGCATGTATAAAGAAGTGCTATTCAAATTGAAACTGTTCATTGCAGGTAATCGGGTCTTGAAATTTAAAATGATTGATTTATTATCTTAATTACAGCCTTCCTTATATTTTGCCTCCATTAGCTGTACCTACATAGTATTTCACTGGATAGCTAAAGTCTATTAACAATGGCCTCTTTTTTTTTTTTATGCAGAGCTATGATAAATGTTTTCTTGGCTCTTCGGAGACTGCTGATGCTAATCGAGTGTTCTGTGGCCAGCTCGGAGCAGTGTATGTATTCACTGAAGCACTCAACCCAGCACAGATTTTTGCAATACATCAGTTAGGACCTGGATATAAGGTAATAACAGATCTTAAAAGCACCTTTTTGTACAGCCGGACATGTCAGAACATAGCTAGTAGTTAAGTTGAAAAGTTCATGTGAATGTAGATAGTCCTCTTAGAATTTAGATTTATTTTGTGTGATTTGTTTTCAGGATGTTTTTTCAAGCTTTTCAAGATATAACTAATCTTTATTTCCACCAGCTTTTTGAAAGATGCAAGGAGTTTCTGTAAAGCATAGTCAAAATATGCTTGTAGGTGAGTTTTATGAGTTGGAACCAGATTAGGACAATTCTTTTATTTGTTATACTGAAAACTAGAGAAACTTAGCCCTTGTGCCCTGTTTTATGTTTAAACTTCAGTTAGACTAAGTCCAACAAAGAATAATAAACTTACTTACAAAAATTCTGACCAAATACACAGTTTTGAACTGTTTTGCCGAACTACAAGTTGAGCTTTTTTTAATGCTTTGCCAATGGTGCTTCAGGGACTGTGTGGACAAATAGATGGTATGTGCGTAAATGTGAATCTTTAATAAAAACAGTCTCAGTTATTTTGGGTCTGCCTGTGTGTAGTATTTCATCAAGAAAAGCAAAGCAGATGTTTTGTTGAAGTCTGTGGAAACTGCCTGAGAAGGCTTGAAAATGAATGAGCAAATCTAACATCTGCTGCAGACTACTGAATTTCTACTAGCAGTTACTGTCAAGTTTTCTTTTGCTGATTTATGAAATTTGCAGTATCAGCTGGAAAAGACTTTTGGATTCTTAGTATGTACTGTGTAATTCAGAGCAAAAAATTTTTAACGCGTCAAATAATATTAGTTCGATGTAATTCATTGTAAAAACAGCTGACACTTGAATGATATGCCAGCTGAAAGTATCTTTTATGTTGTGTATGTAATGTGAATAGGTAAGTATACTGTTGTGCCCTAGGGAACTGCTTCTTTCTTTTTTTCCAGATGTCTCTAAAAAGAGTGCCCACTTGAATCTTTAAGTATAACAGGGTGTTTAAGCAGAACATTCAAAACAGAATATTCAAAATATAGCAGAATCTACTGCATTCAGAATATAGTAGAATATTCAAAGATAGGAGTCCACTGAAGATTAGTAGTTAAATCTTGGCTCTCTTCTGATTCTGGGAAGCCCATGATGGCTCAGAATCGGACAAACCTTTTGGTGAGGATGTGGCACCCTGCACACGTCCTGTCTGGGGAAGGGTTCAAAAGCACTTCAGTCTTTGGAGCTCTTAATAGGATATTGTTCGAACAAGTCTGCTCATCCTTCAGACGAAGCAAAAGGATGTTTATGCAAGCAGGTGCTGCTTCACTTTTAGATAGAGATGAGAACTTCACAGGTGTCATAATCACCTGTGGCAGCTGCCTACAGGCTCCTCTGTTGCAATTAGCCATCTGAGTTTATCCTGTGGCCAGGGCGTAATGGCAGCACCACATAGGCCTGCGCCTACTCACCTTAGGGGTTATGTCGATCACTGGCTATTCAAGCACAGTAGTCCTGTGGTTAGGATTGTTGCCTGCAGAAAAGGAAATTGGTTGCTTATTGTTGATGGTAAAAATCTTTCCTGGAACTAAAAATATCCAAAGTCATTTGAGAGAAGCATATCACCTGTGCAAATGAGGAACACTTTGTTCCAGACTTAATATTGTATTTTGTTTGGACAAAGACTTTTGCAATTTTTTTTTGTCATACAAAAGTATATCCCTATACTTAAGTATATCCCTATACTTAATAATACATGTAATAAATCCTTATGAATTCCATGAGCCCCTGGATTTATGGCAGCATCCTGAAGTGATATCAAGCACAGATAAGCCAACAGTTTTGTTTGTTTGATTTCAGGAAGTTAAATTTATTGCATGATGTTTGTTAAGAGTTTAAGGGCAGTGCACGGCCTGCGTGGACAATAACTCCCTGTCACAGCTAGTGACGGGGAGGAGCCCTGCTGCTCTGCTCTTTGCCAGCAGAGAAGGGCTGGTCGGAGAGGTGGTGGTTGGAGGCCATCTTGGGCACAGCGACCATGTAATGATGTAGTTTTCAGTTCACGTTAAAGTGAAGGGGTGTCAGCAAAACCACTGTGTTGAACTTCGGGAGGGCAGACTTTGGACTGTGTAAGACACTGGTTGGGAGAGTTCCTTGGGAGACAGTCCTGAAGAGCAAAGGGGTCTAGGAAGGCTGGATTTTCCTCAAGAAGGATATCTTAAAGGTGCAGGAGCCGGCCATGACACTGCTGAAAGAGGAGCAGGAGAGGAAGAAGATCATGACAAATGACCATTGAGTCTATTGCTGAGACTCTATGGAAAAAAGAAGAAAAAAAAAAGTTTACCACCTTTGGAAGAAGGAGCAGGTAACTCAGGTAGGATACAAGGAAGTCCCTAGGCTATATAGGGAAGAAATTAGAATGGTGAATGCTCAGACGGAATTCAGTCTGACCACTGCTGTAAAAGACAACCAAGTGTTTCTAGAAATACATTTACAAGAAGAGGAGGGAGAATTACAAGGAGAATCTCCATCCTTTATTGGGTGTTAATATTGTCACCAAGAATAAGGATAAGGCTGAGATGCTTAATGCTGCCTTTGCTCAGTCTTTAATACTCACATCAGTTATCCTCAAGGTACTTGGACCCCAGAGCTGGGAAGACACCTATAGAATGCAGAATAAACCTCTCATAATTGAGGAGGAAACAGTCAGTGACCTGTTACTATGCTTGGACAGCCACAAGTCTATGGGGCCAGATGGGATCCACCCAAAGGTTCTGAAGGAGCCAGTGGAAGCGCTCACCAAGCTGCTCTCCATGATCTATCAGCAGTCCTCACCAGCAGCGGAGGTCCCAGATGACTAGACGCTGGCCAGTGTGATGCTGATCTACAAGAAGGGTCAGACAGAGGATCTGGGAAACTACAGGCCTGTCAGCTTGACCTCAATATTAGGGAAGATTGTGGAGCAGCTCATCCTGAAGGCAATTGACAACCAGGGGATCAGGCCTAGCTAACATGGATTCATGAAAGGGAGGTCCTGCCTCACCAACTAGATCTCCTTCTGTGACCAAGTGACTCATCTAATGGATGAGGGAAAGGCTGTTTACCTGGTCTACTTAGACTTCAGTAAGGCCTTTGACACAATGTCCTACTGCCTTCTTCTGGAGAACCTGGCAGCTCATGGCTTAGACAGATGTGGCCTTCGCTGGATGAAGAACTGACTGGATGGCTGGGGAGTGAGGGTGAATGTAGTTAAATCCAGCTGATGACCGGTCATGAGCCATATTCCCCAGGGATCAGTGTTTGGGCTGATCCTCTTTAATGTCTTTACCAATGATCTGGACATATGGATGAGGGGATTGAGGGCACCCTCAGCAAATCTGCAGATCACACCATGCTGGGAGGAACAGCTGATCTGCTTGAGGATAGGAAAGCTCTACAGAGGGATCTGAACAGGCTGAATTGATGACAAATACCAACTGTATGAGGTTCAATAAGGCCAAATGCCAGGTCCTGCTCTTCGGTCACAATAATCCCATGCAGTGCTACAGGCCTGGGGCAGAGAGACTGGAGAGCTGCACGGTAGAAAAGGGTCTGGGAGTGTTGGTTGAACATGAGCCCGCAGTGTGCCCAAGGTGGCCAAGAAGGCCAGCGGCCTCCTGGCTTGTATCAGGCAACGTAGCTAGCAGGACCAGGAAAGGGATTGTCCCCCTGTGCTAATCGTCCTCAGCACTGGTGAGGCCCCACCTCAAATACTGTGTTCAGTTTTGGGCTACTGACTACAAGAAGGACACTGAGGTGCTGGAGCGTGTCCAGAGCTGGGCAACAAAGCTGAGGAAGGAGCTGGAGCACAGTCCTTGTGAGGAGCGGCTGAGGGAGCTGGAGTTATTTAGTCTGGAGAAGAGGAAGCTCAGGGGAGACCTCATCGCTCCCTACAGCTACCTGGAAAGAGATTGTAGTGAGGCAGGGGTTAATCTCTTCCCCAAAATAACTACAGATAGGACAAGAGGAAATGGCCTCAAATTGCACCACCAGAGGTTCAGGTTAGATATTAGGAAGAACTTCTATACAGAAGAAATAGTGAAGTATTGGAACAGGCTGCTGGGGGAGTAGTGGAGTCACCATCCCTGACTGTTGAAAAAATGTGTAGATGAGGCACTTAGGGACATAGTGTCACGGACATGGGGTTGGAGGGTTTACAGTTGGACTCAATTATCTTAAAGGTCTTTTCCAGTCATCATAATTCTAGAATTCCAAGGGATTCACACAGTATGTATCTTCATGCTAAGTCACATTTCTGCTAGTTACTATCATACTCTCATTATAATGTTGTCAAATTCTTACTGTTTTGTTCAAAATGTTAATGTAGATGGAATTTAATTCTTTGGGAACATATTACATTTTTAGGTTTGGAGTTAGAGCACACAGTGCCCAATTCCTTCATGAAGTAGTTTCCTTTCCTTGACTAAAAATCTGAAAGTAGTTTATATTAATAACAGTAAATATATTCATTAATGCCTTTGGTTCCCATTTCTTACTGTGGAAGCCTCTGAGAAGGTGGTCAAAATATGCAGTGTATTTTTTACCATATGATTTTATCAAACAAGTATTCATTAAAGAGTAATATACTTACTGTCTGTACAATGCATTGATAAACATTTTCTCTGTAAGGTACATCTGCAGTGAGGTACAACATTTGTTAGAATCAGTCCTCACATCTGAATGGCATTAAAAACCTTATAATCACTTTAGCTTTAGTTTCAGCTGCATTGAGCATTGGATACAGGAAGTGAGTTGGACTGTATGCACTTTGCTATTATTTTCTGTCTAATTATGAAGTTCTTACTCCAAAAAAAGCACTTTAGAATGTGGTAGTGCATATAGTGAAATTGATATTTAAGCTCTGAAATTCCTTAATTATGATTATTCTAAAGGTAACCTTGCATTTGGGAGGAGGTTTTTAATTGTTTTTGAATAATTTGGGAGACAGTTTCTTTTATAATTGTAACAGTCACAAAAATGAAAACTGATGATTTTTTTGAGAGCTACCATCTTAGTGTACAATTTAAGAGCTTTATGTCACACTGCTACAAGATGCCCTATCTATATACACACAGTTTCAACTATTTAACTGGTTGCCAAACCTTTTCTTCTAGTTTTTGAATTTTTATTAATGATTGTAGATGTGAACATTGCAGAAATGTAGGTACTGTTGAGTAAATACTGATACCACATTATTTCTTTTTCTTTTTAATTTACAAAACCTGAAATTCAAAGTTCAATTCACATTTCTGTGGAATATCTAAACAAACAAGTAAAAACATAATGAACTCTGGAATTTCATGCATATACATTCTATCTTTCCAAATATTCACCTGATATTTAAGGCTTGTGCTAAATGAATGAAATTAGCCTTTTAATTTACTTTAAAGGCATCAAAAATGCCTTTTAAAATCCATTAAAGTATTTATGTGTTTATATGGTGTGACCCTGGCTTCTCTTACAACTCTTCATGATGTCATTTTCTTTTCTAAGTGGAAAATGAAGATTATAGATATGGAAAAATAATTTTAAAAACTCTAAAAGTTGCTATCTGTTTTCTTTCCATTCCTAGGACTATAGCTTAAATCTTGACTGAAAGCATCATATGTTAAGGTATCGAGAATAATTTAGAGCATTTTAATGATACCTGACTGCTCATCATTGTCAGGAGTTATGAATTGAGCATTTTACATAGCCTCCATATATCCAGTTATAGCTACAGTAAAGAGTTGACACTCTCGTATATACCTGGAAATGTTACAGGT
>JAUBOD010000824.1:556667-574907 GCA_032353885.1 Nothura maculosa | reverse complement strand
GGATGGCAGCACATCCCTCCGGAGTGTCGGCCACTCCACCCAGCTTGGTGTCATCCGCAAACTTGCTCAGGGTGCACGTCCTTCGTCCAGGTCGTTGATGAACATATTAAACAGTACTGGGCCCAGCACTGACCCCTGTGGGACACCATTGGCCGTAGACCTCCCCTTGGTGAATCCATGCTGACTACTCCTTATCCCCTTCTTCTCCTTCACATGCCTAGAGATTCTCTCTAGGATGAGCTGCTCCATCACCTTTCCAGGGACGGAGGTGAGGCTGACCGGCCTGTAGTTTCCTGGCTCCTCCCTCTTGTCCTTTTTGAAGACTGGAATGACGTTGGCTCCAGTTCTCTGGCACCTCCTCTGCTCTCCATGACTTTTAAAAAATGTTTTTAAAGTTTGAAATTTAAATAAAATTAATAAAATTTAAATTTAAAAACTTAACTAAGGGAACCTCTCATCCTTTTCCCTTATTTCTTGTAGACAGATTAACAAATGGTATTATAAGGTATTATAACACTTGAAGATTTTTAAGATTAATGATATCAATATTTTATTATTTGTCAAGTATGTCTTTACTCTTACTCTCAGGAAAATGTAATTTGACTTGCAGCACTTCAGTGCATCAATGCATCTTCCAGTAAAGGAATGTTGGCAGGAAAGATCCCTATATTACTTGCTCTAGGCACAAGGAAGGAAATGGCTTAGGAATAATTGAAGAAAAACTGTGATTTACTTCCCAGACTGGAGATCTTAAGTAAAAGAAGAGATATCTACCCCCTCTTCAGAGATCCTTTTCTGTCAAGGGCTGTCTCTGAAAATCCTACTACTTAAATGTTTTTGTGAAAGACGCAGCATTCTTAAAATGGAAAGGCCTAGGATAGAAGCTTGTTTTTTCAAAGATTCTGTGCTCTTTTTAAGCAATAACAGGTTATTTTTGTATTTTTGGAGCAACGAATTATTTTACTCGCAATCTGTAGCACTTAGTCAAAAATTGCTTGTAAGGATGTTGTTAGCTGAAAAGAATGGGAGTACCGTAAGATTTGACTTCCTTGCTACTCTCAGATGATGTAATATTGATCTGCAGTCAAGCAGACTTTGTGAATCTGTGAGCCAGTGCTATAAACGTTGCCATGCAAAATTGCCCAAAATTGCCACTAGTAATACCATGCAGTGCATACTTTGTGATCAGAAAGTTTCTCAGATACACTGACAGGCAAAATTGATGTCTAGTAGAGGCACTGAATCAGTTCGTTTGCCTTGGTCTTTTAGGAAGAGCTTTGAGAAGGGTCTAGTGAATGTAATTTCATATATCTAAGGATTTCCTGAATAGTGCCTGAAAGTCTACACTACCTCCTTAGATAGGATGAAATCTTCAATTCTTTTATAAGTCCACTTTCAAATTTGAGAAGATCCTCACAAGACAGAATATCAAGTATTGTGTGGGGATTCCTATATTTAAAAGCACTCTGGATGATAAAGAAGAAACAACTAAAACTATCGAGTGGGAGAGTATGTTTGTTACTCTCAGTTCTCTCACTTTTGTTCTCAGTCATAAAATTAGCCCTGTTCCTACCATGGAAACTGATAAATGGGTATGAAAAGAAGAGAGTAATAAAAAGGAGCAAATAAATAGTTTTTGTTTTGAAATACATAGCAAAAAGCAAGTGAAATACCTGTATTCACTTGTTTTGTGTACCTAATGCTCACGTAAGTACAGTGAATTTGTAAGGTGAGACTTACAATGAAAAAGTGATCCCACGATGTACTGCGACCATATGACATCCTGCCACTCTGATTTGGAACCTGCCTGTCCCTTGACCTCTTTGCTTTATGAATTTCACCATTAATTATTGACTTATAAGAATATAAGGTTCTGAAGCATATAATTATCTGTTAGGAAAATCATAAGAAACTTTTATCAGGTCAATGTAAGATAAACCAGTGTAAGACAGGAAAAAATCTTATTGCCTTTCTATATGCAGTATATGGTCTCCTGCAATATTTCAAGTGAGGAACCTAAATTTAAAGCATGAGGGAAGACCTGAAAGTAGAGCAAGCCATAGGTACCAAATGCTGATTTATTTGGAATATCTCTGTCATTTGTGCTTATGATGGGTTTTAGCCAATCCTTACTGAAATTCTGTTATCCATTCCTAAATGTTCCACACAATATTCACATGATCTGTGAACTTCTCCTTCACCCAGGCGGTGCAGGGTCGGTCTGTGAGCCAACAGGACCGAGATCTGCGCGTGGACCTGGGCTTTCGAGGAATGCCCATGACCGAGGAGCAGCGGCGGCAGTTTAGTCCAGGTCCACGCACGACTATGTTCCGTATTCCAGAGTTCAAGTGGTCTCCCATGCACCAGAGGCTCCTGACAGATTTGCTGTTTGCACTAGAAACAGATGTACATGTTTGGAGAAGGTAGGTGGTTGCTTTCTGCTTAACTATTGTGTGTTTCCCTTAGCAGCAAAAAACAGATGGCCCCTGTGTTGTACAGGGGAGATACTGAGATCACAGGGAAGGGGAGAGCCTTACCATAGGGTGAAGTGCCCCGCTGTATTTTCTATCTTCTCTTTTAGCCCTTTCCAACCAGCAGCACCTCTGTTTCACTGGCAATAATTTCTACTTTCCTTGGAGACTGGGTAGCTCATACCTAACTGGACTGAGCTGCTGACCCAGCTTATATTTCACATTAGAAGCTGCTGCTTCTGTGTGAGACCTGAGGATGTCCTGTGGGTCTGTAATTTGCCTCTCAGTTAGTTTAATTAAGGATTCTATGCAGTCCTATAAATAAAAACTGTTTCCTAGAATATAATGATTTTGAAGGCCAACTCCTGACTGTAGGTGGCCTTGGCAGTTACATTGCTGCTTGTGATATCCTATTCATTTGCACCCTTTAAAAGAGATGTAGAAAAACTTCTTGTTATCAGAGCTCTTAGGTATAATAGGTATTATTTATTCTAATTTCCAAAATGGACTAAGTCATTTTCAGAAAAAAATAGTTTAATTATATCAACGAACCAATTTATATTGCATTTAATTTTCAGTTTCATACGCTGTTCTGTGATAGACACTAGTAGATAAGCAGTTTTATTTTTGTTTTGTCAAACATCTTTTACGTGAATTCTTTTTTCATTATGCTTGAGGATTAGGAGTTTATTTTGCTTGTTTCAGGTTACACTTTTGATTATTCCTTATTCTCTGGTAACAATGTTGTTTGGGGGGGAAAAAGAAACAAGACAAAACAAAAAGCCCATATCTTTTGTAGGCCAAGTATTCCACATTACTCCCACATTGAGATTTATGTTTTTAGGGAGTTTCATGGCACAATCACCAGTACTGAGTAACTGAGATTTCCTCAGCAACTGTGTAAAGCTGTTACTAATGCTTGGAAGTTAATATTCGGAAAGTATCTTAGCAGTAGGAAATATTAAGAAATATTTTAGCTCATATGAGCTCATATATCTTCTCATATAAGAACTTAGTGGATGTAAATGTGGTAACAGTAAGACTAGATCATCACATTGCTGTTTTAAGATGCCAGCATAAGGTTTCCTTGATCAATAGCAGTCTGCGAGTTCAGCCTGTAGGAATGACAGAACAAAGATACCAAATCCAAGAGCACCTGCAGACTTTCATTACGTGTCACCAGGGCAGCTTTAAGTGACACTCTGATATGATGAACTCTGTTAATACTGAGTCACTGCAAAGAAACAGCCTTGTTGTTTTAACTGCAAAGTGAAGTGCTGATTGAGGGAATAAAAGGTTATGGGCTGTTGTTCTGGGCTGAGTAGCTGAAGTTAATCCTGCTCTGAAACTGCATAGCTGTAACTTCGTACATTAGACTAGTTCTGTTTATATTTTTACACATACAGAGTTTTATATCAAAGATTTTTGCTTTGTTTCTGAAAAATATTCATGTTCTGTCTGCAAAGAATAATTTAAACTTTCATCTTGTATGTTTGTTTTTAATTCATCCATTTTTCTGTTCTTGCAGTCACTCCACGAAGTCTGTGATGGACTTTGTCAATAGTAATGAAAATATTATTTTTGTACACAACACAATACACCTCATTTCCCAGATGGTAGACAATATTATTATTGCTTGTGGAGGAATTTTACCATTGCTGTCAGCAGCCACATCCCCAACTGTAAGTACAATATTTCCACCTAGTGGTCATATTAGAACTTGTTATATAAAAATAATGTATGCCACTGTTTGAAACTGACTTTTTTTTTAAATGACTCCGCTCCTTTGTCTGCTAATTCCTGAAAAAAAAAAAGAAAAAAGAATTTGATCATAACTTTTAAGGTTCAGTAGACAGAGTGTTTATAGTAATTGGCAATATTTGAAAGACTAGACTGGTAGAAAAATGGTTCCTGTAGCAAAATTACATGCTTTATCATGCCTGGTCATTGGTGTTCATAACTCAGGTCTGCATGGCCACCATTTGCATGCCAGAGGCTGATAGAAGTCATCCTCTCACGAGTCCTTCCTGGAGTAGGACTTTTCCTTTTCTCTGATGGAAACTGATAGCTTTATCCTCTACCATGTGGTCCCTTCTTAGGTGACTGCAGTTCAGACAGGTAAATTAATCTAGTGGAATGGTTCATGAAGGAAGAGAGAGATTTAGGAGAGAGATCTAAGGCACAGAGCATTTATTGCATTATTGTCAATTAGTAATTGGGGCATTTTGTGTGTGGTGCCTTGTCTGGGTGTATAAAATAGAAAGTCACCTCTTGTGTGCTAAACATCCCATAACATTTTGCAGTTAATATTTCTCTTTGCAAGGAGAAAAATGAGGCACAGAAGGGGTGAAGAGACTCCTCTAGAATAGTACAGCCAGTAAGCACTGGAGACTAGAAATATTATTAGCACTATAAGCTCATTTTCTTATTATAGCCATTTCCTGAATGATACAGAGATGAAGAGAAAAAGCGACTATCCTTTCCTTTCATAGCATAAATAGTAAGGCAGATAATGACTCTTTACTTGCAGCAGGCTTAGAAACAAAAGCAAAAAGCCCTTTAGAGGAGCACAATTACTTTGTGAGGATCCCTGCCATAGGATATGATGGAAGGTAAAAGACTAAGTAGGTTCAAAAAATAGATAAACTCTGGAAGGGTGAGCCTTTAAGTAGCCACTAAACATGATAGTCTGCACCCTTGTCTAGCTCTTAAAACACTAAATGCTCTACAGGAGCATTAGCAGAGCTCACTCCCTTACATTTCTGTGTTCCTCCATCAGCTGCAGCCCATCAGCCCAGAGGGACCCAGTCTGGCAGTTCATGTGTGTTGGGAGCAGCTTCCTCACACACTAATAGTACTACAGCACTGTCTGCCTGCACTCTTATACAGTGGCTGAGCTCAGTTAATGAATTGTTCTTTCCCACAAGACATAGAATCAACATTGCGTGTTGTAGCTCAGGTTCTCATCAGCAGCCTAAGATAAATTTTCTTCAAACCATTTTTAGTAATAATTTTCAAATATCCATACATACCATAAATCATTGAGAAATAGCAATGAAAGTGTAAAGAGTAGCACTCTTATTTTAATAAAAAAAATAAGACTATTTGAGGAATTATCCAGATAAAGAAGACTTTTTCCTTTGCATAGTTAGGATTTGTTTGTGTCCAGATGACAATTTTTCTCTCTGGATAGAAGATTGCTTTGTGTATCCCTTGTTTGCTTTGCAGTAGATTCCCTTAATTCTGGAATTTCTTGAATGTGTTCAGTAGAAATCTGTCATATGCCTTTTAAGTAGCTTCTTTTCCCCCTCTTTTAAAGAATATTCCTTATATTAGCAGCTACCTCTGAGGCCAGCTGACCATTTCTCTTCTTTAAAGAAAGTAGTTGAAATTTGCTTTAGATTTCAGAATATAATATAATTTATATAACTTACAAAATATTTATAAGAATGAAGGGAAATTGTTATACTTTATCAAACTAGTTAGGGATGAATTTCTTAAGAGCAAAGATGGAATGTATTTCAAATATGTTGCAGACTATATAAAGATAATTTGACTAGTACTGTGGATATAGACCATCAAATAAGCATAGGAGAAAGAAGAAAAAAACTCTTTTTGTGCACATAGCCTGAGGCAGTATCTGTGAAAATGAACCAAATTTGTGACTGAGTAGATTGAAGATTATAAATTTTTATGGACTACTGGGGGAAGCTTCCTGTAATTCTCTGAAATCTATTCTCAGAGTTTCAGTATTCCCCTTGGTTTCAATTATATACCACCTCTGTCTCAGTCCGTGCAAGAACTTGCTTCAAATACTGGTATTTTTAAAGAAGAGATATAAATTATACATGTGAAAAGAAATGAAAAATAAGCAAATGATAACAAAACATATAGGCAGATCCATTGCTTTACGATAAGCTGCAGGATGTTCTGATGTTGATTCTGCTGCTGTGACTGCTAAATTGAGGGTAGTACATGAGTGCCCAAATTATGGGGGCAGTAATTTTATAAAGCACAGAGTACAGATCTACTCTGTTCTGGTTGGGGAGAGCTTTGAGTTTTCTAAACTACAAGTATAAGAAAGGCTTATCTGAAGATAGTGTAGAGGTGTTAAATAAGTTTATCTGGGAAATTGGAAGGATTAAGGTTTGCAGAAGATGCCTTCTGTCAATAGCAGCAGCTGGTTGCAGATAAAACCCTTTGTGCACAAAGCAGGAGTCTGAAATAATATTTGGTTACTACGAGGACAGCAACTGTGATGAGCATTGAGGATGTGGAGTGTGGCAAAGGAAGCGCATTTGGGGAGCTGAAATAACTCTGAAAACTGAGGGTAGATTTCTGTGCTCCCTGGAATTAATTTCCTTGTTCTGTTGATTCTATGAAGTCTAGAATTTTAGTCCAGCTGGTTAATACTGGCCTGCAGCCTTCAAAACAGCAGCTCTTAAACTATGATCTGAATGCTGCTGGTGTTGAGCATATGTATGTGAAAAATTAATAAAACAGTTTTAAAACAGTTTTATTAGTTCAGTGGATTAAATGTGAGGACAGACAGTTTTTCTGTGCACTCAGTGTCCAGGGCCAGCCTCACTGCGTGCACAGCTCACGTGGTGACAGAGGTTCAAGCAGCAGCAGCTTGGTCCTCAAGCAGCGTCCAGCCATGGACAGACCTATTAAAAAGCACAGAATCACAGAATATGACTGAAAATGACTGGAAACAATCTTTTCTCTTCCAAGAGGAAATTGTTTTGTTTCAGATTTCTTTCTGCCAGGTCAGATTTTTACGTTATTAAAATAACAAAAATACTGAAATATTTCTGAAAAAAAATTGTTTCTATCCTTTTTAATTTATATTTTCTGCTATTTTATCATCAAACATACTGAAGCTATTTGGTGGTTTTGAACAATGAAATATTACAATTATTTTAAGTGCTAGTGCTAGTGGTAGATATCATGCTCTTCTGTCTGTCTTCTTTCCAAGATGGTAAACAAAATGTTTATTTATTTATTTTACTAACTCAGATTTTACTTAAAAATTAACTGTGAAAACTTAAGGATTAGTTTCAAATGTATTGTAGACAAAAATAAGGTGTTCCTACTCAAAACGAAAACATGACATTTAATGCAGTTGTTTAACTGTGAACATAGCAATTTGAGGACTAGCCCATCCAAGACCTGATAATCCTGTGGCCCCGAAGCATTCCAGTATCTATCAAGTGTTGGCATAGGCTGAAGAAACCGTGTCCAAATGTAACCTCTGGAAGGAGCTAGCTCGTGTTCGCTCAGATGAAGGGGTGTTTTGCAGGAAGAACCAGTTTGCTTTTTGTGCTTTTTATTTGTTTGTCAAAGCACTTGAAACACATTTGCTTCCACAAACAAAGATGAACAACTTGATTACATTTCAGTGGAATGGTTTGCTGTAAAATGTTCATTTCATCTCTATGGCTTACACAGAAATGTGAAAACGCTACTTTGGTCTGCAGAATCGCCTCCCAGAATTGCTCTATGTACTAGATAAAATAAGTCCTTTGCTTTGGGGGAATCGCTGTTGACATGAACTCCATGGCAGTTCAAGATTTATGGCTTTTCCTTTCTTGTGCATAGCTATCTGCAGCAGTCTTTATTTGCAAATGCTCATGCTAAGCTGAAATGTTATGTTGTTCTAATTATAAATTAATATATAATTGCAAGATGCTAATTTGCTTCGATTTTACATTGTATTTTTAGTTAACTTTAATAATTTTCTTTTTCTTTTATTGTTGTGATCTGTTGTCTGTTTTGTCTGTTGCATGTCCAGGGTTCTAAGGTTAGTATTGCTGCTGTAAGTTTCAGTTTTTGCATTTTCAAAAAAATCTTATTTTTCATAATTTAATATTTTGGCTTTCTAAATTTATTTTCTTTAGCATAAAATAGGTTGTGAGTAAAAATATATCAGGCATATTTGTTAAATTGTCCTAAAACATTCCCCTTCAGCGACTTAACACATTGATGCATGTAATGTTTGCTGTTAACTACCAAAGTGTAGTCAGGTTGAAGAGCTAATTTAAGTTACAGATGCAATTGTGAGTAGAAGGTGTTAGATTCTGAACATGTTATTTTGGAGGACACTTCTTACTGTTTTTAAAAATATTTAGAACTGGGATGTCGATCAATGCATTTTATTTAAGCATTTTTAGATCACATCAGTGCAAAATATTGTAAATATCTCAAGGAATCTTGATCAACAAGGGAACTTACTTTAAAATCTGGTAGAATACCAGTGTGCTGTATTTATCAGGTAGAACTGATGGTAAGTTTTATTATAAAATGACTGTCTTCATTTTTTTTTTGTCTCTCAGCAGAATTTTAGATGATGAGATGTTGATTTTTTCTTGTATTCAAAGTTTGAATGCAAAATATACAGTAATGTATGATAATGATAAAAAATGAAAATGATAAAATACACTAAAACGTGATACAAAATAAATTCATTATTTAAATAAATGCATAACTTGGGAAAAACAAAATAATAAATAAACCGAGAAGGTTGCTGAAGGTCCCCTATGACCAGGCCAGTGAATGCTTGGGAAGAAGCCCCAGCAGGCAGCCTGGGAGCTGCCCAAGCCGCCTTTTCCTGGGCGTTTCGAGCAGACCAGTAGCCCTGGAGACTTGCAGTTTTATTGGCTTTGGAAAAATGCTTTTAGGAGTTACATCACAATCTGTTGCAGAAAAAAAGCAACTTTTTCCAAAAGGTAGGAAAACAGCACGTGCAAAACGGAGAAGATCCATCTAAAGGGAGGCTAAAAGCAGTTCTTCTGAGGTTTAATTGTCCTTTTCCAGTTTGTCTGGTCTTGCTGGCAGATCCGACAGGTGACAGCCCTTCCCATGTCAGCCATGCAGCTGACACGTGGTGTCCTCGTGAGATGTTAAATGAGCTGCTACCTGTCCTCACGGTGACACAAGCCACGTTGTCTTGCACACACAGTAACTCCTGAGCGAGAACACTTGTTCTGTAGTAAGAGGGAAACCAAGGAGGTTTATTTTTTCCCCATTTTTAAAAGAAGAAACTTCCTTAACAGCACAAAATGTATTTTAAACTTTTTTTTCACAAAACAAACAAAGGGAAATTAAGGAAAACAAAAGTAGTATTTCTAAGTAGTAAGCCATGCAGAAAATAATACATATAATACAGTATAAGTAATACAAAATAATTGAACTCTGTTCAAAAAAGACTTAGAATTTCAATCCTGCTGATAATCCATAAGAATCAGGCATCTACAAGTTTTTAAAAGTAGTATTTAGGCCTACAAATACTGTGTCAAATATTAATGACAGGTGTCATCACAGACAAGTAATAAATGCAGTTTATAATTGTGCGTAGCTCCATAGGTGAGAGTAGGGGTTAGGTACTTACATCGATTTTTTAATTTAAATTAAGCATACTATTAACGCATACACACCTAAATGCTTTTGGAGTTGTGTCTCTCCACATTCAAGTATCTTTCTGGAGAGTGTGACCCCTTTTCAGATTTCTGAAATAATGAGCTCAATCACCTTTTTTTTTTGTGGATTCCTGTTGATAGTTACAACCCAGCAGTAAAAGGAAAAATGTGATTTTGTGGGATGTGTAAGCTGTGTGCCGTATAACTTAGTCACATTTTTACTTCTTCCTTGCCACTCGAATAAGTAAACACACGGACCTCTGATTCCCACAAGAACTGAACTCAGTCAGGTGCCTATAGGGCATTCCCAGGGCAGAAACAGATAGTGGAAGCAGAGCCAAACTGCTTAAGTGCAGCCTGGTCTCCATTTTATCCATAATTTGTGTAAGGGACCATAGGACAAAGTGTAACTGCCTTAATGTGCTGCCAATGTGCCATCAGTTTGCTTAGTCTGTGGAAGAACTTAAGACAATCTAATTCCCAGTGATACCCTGCACAGTTTTACTAGCTGGCCACTCTTCTTGTTATGTAATTGCTAGTAATTTTCTCATGTATGCTGAATTATTTTATTCTCCAATAAAGCATGTGAATGCAAATATTTTTTCTCATTCTTCATGCTGTCTTATTTCGAATTTCATTCATAATGTATGTTAATGGCAATAATAGGAGATTTTTAATAACTTTGTCATGTATTTAATCTACCATTAAATGTAACAATTTAGATTTCAATGTGTATGTCATGCTCTTGTATTTAATTAATTTTCAAACCATGTTTACTTGAACTATCTCCTTTTAAAGACGGAACTGGAAAATATTGAAGTGACCCAAGGAATGTCAGCAGAGACAGCGGTGACTTTTCTCAGCCGTCTGATGGCAATGGTTGATGTTCTGGTATTTGCCAGTTCTCTAAATTTCAGTGAGATTGAAGCTGAAAAAAACATGTCTTCTGGAGGTTTAATGCGACAGTGCCTGAGGCTTGGTAAGTCTGCAGACAGGGTGCTTAAATAAGCGCTTACAGATCAGTGAACTAAAGCTAGACTAAGTAATGACACGGGGGAGAAATGACCTTGTGCTGAGTATGTTGTGATAGATCAACCTCCGCGCCTGCCCCCGAGTTATTACTGACCTGATACTTTGTTAAGGTTGGTTCTGTTCTGATATAAAAATGGATTAAAGTGGCATACCCAAAATTTTTCTTACTTCTCTTCTTTAAGTTCTACATCCTTTTTAGGGAGTAAAAATATGGGAAAAGATTTTTTTAAAAAGTAAAAGGTAAAAGAGATTCTTTTCTAGAAATTGTTCTGCTCCCCACCTTTTGTCTCCAGCAATTCAGTGTGTTTGTTCAAGGCTACATGAGATTAAAAGCTTGGAATGTTTATGCAGACTTTGCAGCCCCCAGTGTATGTTGCAATAGACCTAGCACCCAACCTCACTATAGACTTTGTTGTATGTTATGTACTCTATATACTGTGCCTGTTCCAGTTGTGCAGTTATACAGCAGATTGTTTGAGACAGGAACATTTTGAATTGACTTAGGTAGATATATTATTCTTCATTGCTTTTCCCGTCGGTTGAACTGAATGGAAATTCTCTGAATTTTTAAGAAGCTCGGGACAAGATCTTTGCTGTTTGTACAGTTGCAGATAAGTTTAAAGGTTCTAGAATAATTTAGGCTATTCTGCTCAACCTACATGACTTTAATACTTGTGAACATTTAATTTGATCTGTCATTGTGAAGAACTTTTTCAACTGCTGCGTCCCACATACTTTCTACCTTTCAAGTGCTGAGTAATTTTGTATTTCAATTTTGTCCTACTATTACTCATGCCACCTATTGGATTATTAATAGTTGTTATTATTAGTATAAAACTAATTAGTGTAAAACCTGTGTTTTATCCTCAGTGATCATTTTTCATCATAAATCATTCCTGCTATTTTTCCTATTCTAACCATAAATGTCTGAATGGAATTCCAGCTGTACAAAAGAGTTTTCATAATGTTAAGGGTTGGTAACTGGTGGACAAGAGAGCTCTGTTTCAGGGACCAGTGCTCCATTTCCAAATTTTAATCTCGCAATATTGCAGCTATAGAAAACATACATTTGCTCAACTAGAGGAATGAAATGAGACAGTCACCATAAGGGAGTCCTAGGGCTCAAGAGAGTCTAATGGGAGATTTGTATTACAGTTACTGTTTAGACACGATGATGGATATATTGGAGTAGAGTTGAACGGATAATTGATATTCTGAACATAAACGTGAGAAAATAGCCCATTTTGCATCATTTTCTGTCTCCTTTGCAGTGTGCTGTGTGGCTGTGAGAAACTGCTTAGAGTGTCGGCAAAGGCAGCGAGAGAGAGTGAACAAGACTTCGCTCATCAGCAGCAAAACTCAAGAGACTCTTCAGGGTGGAACTGCATCAGCAACAACCAAGGTAATCCCATTTCTTTGCTGTTAACTGGCATAAGATGAAAGGGTTTTTTTGTTTTTTTTTTACTTTCTTTTTAACCTGCTTATTTTTTGTTTTGAAACAAGAAAATTAGTACAATACTAGGACTGGAGCTGTTTTCAAAAACTATCGCTCCTGCCTGGTCTACTTCAAATGGTCAGTTCCTTCACTTACATCTGACCCTATGTCTGATGATCTGCATCATTATTTCCTCTCCCAAGACACCTGCAATTCTAATTAAATTCCACAATATGTTTTTGTAAGTGGAACATCTGAGCCCTGGTACCTTCATTAGAACTTTACATACCTAGAGGAGATCAGTATTTTTGGTCTGATTTTTAAAATGAGACCTATTTAGCAATTTTAACAAGCACTTACTGTTCAGCCTTGCCAATTTCATTACTTCATTCTTCATCTTTTAATTTTCTCAAATTTGTTGACAGCTTTTTAAAATTGAGACTTTAAGCTAAAATCATAGCCTAATCACTTTTCTTGATCCTGCGTTTTTATTACTAACTGTAGTTTCTTCTCTAACACTTTTTTTTTCAGGTAGTAATAAACTCACTACATTGAAAATATTTTTTTCATTAAATCTCCTGAAAATTCGATATTACTTCACTTTTCACATTTGATACAAAGCAAGTAAGACGAAGGAGACTTTCAGAGATTTTAGAATCATTTTTACTATATTGCCATTTTTAAAGCATACTACTTTACCATAATTAGTCTGTAGTAATAATTCTTATTATAAAATGAAAAGGAGATGTTTTTGACAGTGTTTCTGCTCATAGTTCTCAAATTCAATACTCATTAGACATGCTTTATTGTACTGTAAAAACTATAATAACTATAAACAGATATAACTTTTTTGAGTGCAAATTAGTACTTGAACTTCTTGGGAGACGAAAATTGTTCGGATATATTGGTAAGATATAACCATTTGTATCTATGTAAATGTTATTAAGAAAATAATTGGGAACATTGTGGACCCCTTGCATGTATATATTGGAAATAGTCAAGTAGTAAAAAATCATTTAAAATTGATAAGAAAACTGTTAGATTAAGGTTTTAAAATGCATGTTTTCAATTATGATATTTGGGGAAAAAAATCTCACAACTTTTTAATTATAGAATCCCCTTGAAAATGTCCCTGGCAATCTCTCTCCTATAAAGGATCCTGACAGACTGCTGCAGGATGTTGACATTAACCGTCTACGAGCAGTTGTTTTTCGTGACGTGGTGAGTAACATGTGCTGTAGTTCTTCTTTCTGCAAAATCATTGCTTATATTTGAAGGAGGTTTTGAACCTACTAGAATTTAAAATATCTTCATGTCACACTTTGTATATTATCTGGAAAGCCAACCACTCATGGCTTTGTAGCTCCTGGCCACTTTCTGTACTTTAAATTCTTGTTGATAAACTGTTTGAGGTCAGTAGGTGAAACTGTGCTTGGCAGTCAGACTTCATTTTAACCAAATAATCATAGCCATAACCAATAACGATTGAAGGTATGATACTAATAATGTCTGCTCTTGGGCCTTCAAAAGTTGGAGGAGGAATTATTGTACCTATTGAGGAACTGCAGAAAATTGGTTTTTAATGTCAATTTTTACTTCTGCTAAGTATAAATATATAAGTATACAAATATATTTTTAAAAAATCAATAGATGGTCAGTTTGTCTATGACTGCTTTTTGGACAAAGTCAGGCCACCATGTGTTTGCTTTTGAAAGCAGTACAATAGGAATTACTTTGTGTGTATGTATGTGTGTGCATATATCTCTATATAAATATACATATATACCTATATATATATTTACAAGCATACACACACACAGTGTAGTTCCTACTGTAGTGCTTTATACGTATATGTATGTGTATATGCAAATAGTGCTTTCAAGATTAGATTTTCTAACGTAAGTTGAAGTGAAATTAAGTGTAAACTGAAGTTAGGAGTCACTTATGTCAGAAAAAAAGGACAGTTTGTGACAAAGAGAATTTATCTGTCAGGATGATCTGATCACAGTGAAGTGGAGACTAATGAAAAGAGGATTCATGATTCCTTTAAAGGATTGTAATGACATGCAGCCAAATTAAGCAGCATGCAGAGGAATATAGGGAGCGAGTATTGGATTTATACTAGTGAGCTTGTGACAGTAAGAGAATGTAAAAACATTATACAAGTAAATAGATAATGAAGGCTTATTTGTCAGCATGCTGGTTTTATATTATAATAAAAACATACATTTCCACTGGATTACAACAACTTAAAAACATCTAAGGATAAGGAAAATAATTATTTGCCATAGAACAGCAGACTATATGGGATGGGAAGAAAATAAGATGGCAAAGTTGCTTTAATCTTGGTATTTATTTTACGTATACCAGATCCCTTGAAAAACAGGGTTGCTACCACAGATCCAGTTGAAGGAGAAGTCAGTGTATGTGAGCTGGGATTTACTGCTGGGAGAGAAATGATGGTCATGGCCCTCTTTCCTACTAGAACACATGAGCCTGCTCATGTAGCCAGGGTTAGCTGAAACTGCACCGTAAGCCCAGTTTTCCCTCTAGGCACTACCCTGTAGCTTCTTGTGGCAGGAGCTTGGGGATGTCCCTTGTTGGGGCAGCAAAAGCAGTTGTCTTCACTGCTGAGAGGGCTTGAATGTGTTCTCATAGAAGAGCAGAATCAGGCCCCTTCTCCGTGCCTTCACAGTGGCAGAGATGCCAGCAATTGCCAAATTGCCTGTAGGATTCAGTTCTTAACATGACTGCTTATCTCAAAAAATTATCTCAAAAAATTAGTATTTCACACCTTACTGATAAACTTGTGTGCAAGTTGTATGCCAGTGTCAGTACTACAGGCCTGTTCCTTTCTCTCGCACACAGGACGACAGCAAACAGGCTCAGTTCCTGGCGTTGGCAGTAGTGTACTTCATTTCTGTTCTCATGGTCTCCAAATACCGTGACATACTAGAACCTCAACGGGAGACTGCAAGGTCTGGAAGCCAGGCAGGTAGAAATATCAGACAAGAAATAAATTCACCAACAAGTACAGGTACATCTGTTTTCTTCAAATATATATACATATTCATCTAGATATGTGGAAGTTTATGAGAACTGTAATTATTTTACTATGAAATATCTTCAATGAACAACTTAATATAGTAACAGGCAGTAAGTTGTCACTTTGTCTCACTAAAATGATTTAATACAGGCATATATTGATGGATGTTGAACAGTTTGTATATTTGCTTATCGGATTTAACTAATGTTCATTTACTTTTTTAGCTTTAATTTTTTTTTGTATGTGATTGATAAGAAGCAGGGAGCTAGATGGAGTGTGAAATACAAGACAGTTGATGACACAAGTTCATAAATCTGTTGTTTGTTAGTCTTTTACGTTATAGAATATGAAATGTATGAATAGCAAACAGTTTTTGGCTCACATGAACTCCTTTTGTCTGAATAAGGAGATTTGTTAAAGAATTGTAGTGGAGAACTGTAGTTTCTTGAGGTCCTGCTATGCTGGTGTCTGCATTTAAAAGCCTGTGGGAATGGTAGTAGAATAAAAAGGAAGCATTTCTTTTGCCTTCCTTGACTGATTTGTTTGTGATTTTACTATTATTTACTGTTACTTATTGAAAACATTGTTTAGCCTGACAGAGAGGGAGACTATTAGATGAAGAACTTGTCATAAATTAGGGATGCAAATTTTTCCCCAGTTTGTTTCAAATAATTTGTATTGGCAATTCCATAGATTTTTCAAGTGTCATTGGATTATTTATGACTTTACCTTCTGCAATAAAAGAGGTGGAAAACTGAAAACCATAACTACATCTTTCCATGATACTCTTCATTTACATTTTTTTTTCTAATATTGAATTTGAATTAATTTCTTTCATTTATGGACTTGCTAATTTTCATTTCTCACAGATAGTTTGTCTTCCAATTTGTGTCATATTTACACTTACTCATTATTTTCTGATTCATCTTTGAATTTTAATTTGCTTTTAATGCATTATTTTCCAAGTCCAATGTGCTTATAGGCTTTCCATTTTAGGAATGCAAATATATTAACATAGTCAATTATGAGCAATCATAATTTGATGTGCCTTCCTGGTTATATATTATGATTCTACATTAGTAGACTGCAAGTTTCAGCTAACTGCAGCCACGACTGTCTTGTGTGTATATATTTCTGTGTCTTTTTTTCCCTTGTGAATGTTGCTTTTGCAGTACCCAACTAATAGGTATGCTGTTTCCTATCTCTTGATTCAGAACTTGTTTTCTTCCTTTAGAAATGCCTTTTTTGTTGAGAATATCATATTTGCATGTTTCAATGAGATAGGACCAATGTCATGGATCCACAGTGGACCAGGCCACACATGATTTCTAGCTGGCTCACATTTGATTCCATGATTTTCTCCACAGTTGTGGTCATACCATCTATCCCTCACCCAAGTTTGAACCATGGATTCCTTGCCAAGTTAATTCCTGAGCAGAGCTTTGCCCACTCATTTTACAAAGGTAATATTAACATCATCTCCTAACCTGTTTGGGTGTTCTTATTTAATGTGATGTAATTCAAGAACTAACTGTGATGTAATTGTTGATAAATAAGTAGACGCCTCAGGTTACATGGAGATCAGACCTGATGATACCCTTAAAATTTTAATTTCCTGCCTACATTTCTCTATAAAATCTCCTTCCCACTTCTTACTCCCATTTATTAAACTTTATTTACTATGAAATAAATAAAAAATAGATTGAAGAGGAGGGAATGAATGTTGAAAGTTTTATGTGCTTTTGATCTGGGGCTATTCTGCTACAATATCAGGTCCATAAAAATAAAATCAGACCTATTTAAAAACATTGCAACCAAATGAAGTATATAGTACTTTTGTAAGTACCCTTTCCCCGTACCTTTTCCCATTTTCCCTTCCTTTCTTGCTTTTTTCTTGCCTTTTGATGGTATGTAAACCTTTTATATTGTATGTACTGTGAATTATTTTATGCCTGTCAGTTAATGTGCTTTGCTGTGCTTTTCTTAAAAGAAAACGCTTTTATGACCAGAGAAATTGTTACATGCTCTGAGGCTGCTTTTTGGTGTTTTTTGCTTGTTCGTTTTTTAACAGATACTCTCTAAAGTAAGGAATGTGTTTTTCAGATATCATTATCTTAAAAAGAAAGGGGTAGCTGAATGCAGCGTTAGCAAAGTTTGCATGCACCTTTCCTCATTTATCTGCCTATGCCCTGCTGGGGAGACAGGAACCTCATAGACATTAAAAACCTTAATCTGATGGAAATGTTCTTTGTAGCTTTTGAAAAATCTCCATGGGTAAAAATACTGACTAAATAAATAAATAAATAAAAGCAAGAGATTTAAAATTGCACCCTCCTGTTGATAACAGAAATAGTGAAGTTCCTACTTTATAAATTACTCAACTTACATTTATCGTATACTATCCTCAGAGTATTATATTAAACTTTTCATTAAATCAGCTTAAAATATCACTGTGTTAAGCTAGCATTTCTTAACTTTGTTTTGTTTGTGTATTTTGTGTGTGTGTATGTGTAAACTAGAAAATATTTTAAGCTCTACCAACTAATAAGCAAGGACTTAACATTATCCCTTAACGTAAAGATTATTGTCCACCATCCAAAGAAAACAACTTTTTGTGAGAGGGTATACTACTTTCTCTTTACAATATTAAATCATTAGATTGGGGATATTGGGCTCAATTCCTCTGCATTTATGAGCATTTCAAAAGAGAGACTTTAGGTAAAGCATTAGAGAAACCTGAGAGCCAGGTCAGTGATGAAAAAGCTGTCTGGCCTGCAGAGCTTCTGACTCATCAGATTTCCTTGACTGACTGACACAGATCACAGAATCCTATGGAAT
>JAUBOD010000824.1:502519-518736 GCA_032353885.1 Nothura maculosa | reverse complement strand
CTGCCCCTCATCCTCTCTTTCCTTGTGTTCCTGTTGTCTGAGGGTACTCTCTTTTGTCTGGTTAGAGATCATGCTGCCGACTTCAGGTCGTTCAGGGAAAGCTGATCTAGCCTTGGCTGATCCAAACCTTTGAGTTTGGTTTTCTTAACTTATGATTAGTTGGGTGAAGGAGGTAGAGTTTCTGTTCATAGGTTTCTTTTTATCTTTTTATCTTTTTATCTTTCAACAAATGCATTTCAGAAAGATCTTAGTGAAATCACACTGCTCTCTAAAAACTTGTAACATGTCCTATTTAACTAATTAATTTGGATGATGATGAAGATCTTTTCTTTTTTTCAGGAAGTTTAAAACATTTATTAACACTAACAATAAATGTACGGTTGAATATTGTAACAGACTTTGGATATTTGTACGTTCACTCTCTGGATGATCTTTGCTTATCTTGAATTTCTGCAGGTGATGGAATTTGTAGGGGTTTCTTTACAACTGTGGAGAAAATCATGAATATTTTTTAAAGAGGAAAAGAAAATCCATGAAATCCTCTAGTGGATTTAAAATACTGTTTCTGATTGAAATCCCCCCTGCATGAAGTGTAATCCCTTCATAAATGGCAACCAAGTGTTTATTTGAGACTACTACTGCTCAGAGGCTGTTGGTGTTTGATTCGCCAGTTGTTCAGTTCTCTATCTGTGACTAGTTCTTACTGTCTTATTGAAAGGCTTCCCAGAATATTTGTGTTTCCAGAAGCCTGAATGGTAGGAGTAATGGAATGATGAAAGAATAAGTGGATATTCAAACCTGCCTATTTTATTTGCATGTATTCCTGCAGGATGAAGGTTTGAAGCTTTACAACTTCCATTCTTTTTTTAGAATGTGCTACTGGTATCGAGACAAATCCCAATATTTTCATTTGAAGGAAGAACTGAGAAACAAGTACCAGAGCAAAAATCTCTGCTATGTATACACCATGAAATCTTCAAACTGTAATAACCTCCACGTGGAGTTACTGAACATTTTTTATTTTATATAATACTCACTTGTATTTGTGACACCTTTCAGAAGATGTCCTGTAAATACTAGAAAGTGAAGAGGCAACACATACATCTGATTTTGAAGATTTAACTCTTGATTTGCTGAAGTTCTTGTGCACAGAAGGATGTTCTGAGCAGATGTTTAACACAGCAGGAAACGCTATAGATCAGAGATCCAGAGAGCAACTAGAAAACACAGGGCATCTGGCACCTTCTTGAAAGTGAACCTGCCAATTATTAATTACACATATGAGCTACTCTATCCCTGTCTAATGAATTGGACACTTACTAAGATATATTAGACTATGTACCAGAGGTTAACTGCTCGTGCCCTCTGCTTTGTCTTTGGCTTGTGTGGTCCCAGTGTAACTTAAGGGCAGAAATGGCTGTTGGCACTTGGATTTTGTGCCCCATCATTCCTACATTAGGTAGCAATCAGGACATCTTTACAGTCCGAAACGTAGGAAGGCCTCATCTTCTATTTCTAACCATCAGTGAAAAAATGCCTGGAAATGTAAGATTAATTTTAAAATTTAAAATCATGCATATTCAGCAGAATATGTTAAGATGTGCCAGTAAAATACCTATATATCTATATGTATACCTTCTCAGGAAAACAAGTACTGGTGGCTAAATACAGGAGTAAGATTTGCTGCAAGATGCCTTGAAAGCTTTCCTTGAGTACAAAGAAGCTGCTAAAGGCTTGTAATCATTAAAACAGTGTTAAAAGGGCTACTGGAATATACGATTA
Source organism: Nothura maculosa (assembly GCA_032353885.1). Lineage (NCBI taxonomy): Eukaryota > Metazoa > Chordata > Aves > Tinamiformes > Tinamidae > Nothura > Nothura maculosa. The sequence goes on along the minus strand of JAUBOD010000824.1, from coordinate 516,954 downwards.
TACATATATATACATATATATGTTTATATATATATCTCACTAGGAAACCACACTACTAGTGTTTGTTCTTTAAATTGCCTGAAGAAGAGGGTGTTAAAGCCTGTAGGGAAGGGATTTGTTTGTGGTCTTTATATCAAACTTGACCTTCAGCCATGGTGCCACTTCCTCACACATTTTATTTCCCAAGCCAGTATTCCCTTTACAAGCAGCCAAGGCCCTAGTGAGGACTGATCTTTTGGCCTTAAAACTCTAGTAGGAAGCGCCCTCCTCGACTTAAGAATCTTCTCTCCTTTGTCTTAAAGCCATCAAGGTCAGATGTCCCTCCACCAGTCATTTGTGCTGACCTGCAACTTTCATTCAGGTCTTTATTTTTTCTTTCTCTTTTTTTAAGTTTACCACATTCATGCAAAAAAGAATTATCAAGGGGGCTCTTTAATGTTGCTTCAAGCAAATGATTTTTAAAAGATTCTTGGGAAATCTCTTTCCATATGCAAGCACTACTGTAACATAGCCTGTAGGTGGACTCATCATATCAGACATACAGCAGTGCTGCACTGTACCACTGAACTCAGTTGTACTTTATTTATTTATTTATTTTGTTTAAAGCAGCCACCTTTTTTCCCCTTATTATTTTCTTCTTTACTGTCCAGGCCCAAAGAAAAACGAGGTGGCATGCCAAAAAGGTATTCAGTATCTACAGGATGTTCATGCTGTGCCTGAAGCTCCCCACAGGCAGAGGTTCTCCGGTTCTTATTCCACTTAATTCATCATCCAGGGCTCAGCGGGGGACTCTGCCTGATTTTGGACTTGAAACACTTAGGCTGGTATTTGCCCCACCCTTTGTCCTCGAAAGGCTTAAAAATGGAATCAATCTACTTTATTATCCCAGCAGTATTTTCCGGAGAACTACCTAGCTTGGATAAACTATAGGGTGCAAATAACATCTCTGTATCAGATTTTGCCCTGAAAGCGGCATTTTGCATAAGGTAGAGTTTAATAATCCTTTTCGGTGTAGCCTGATCTCTGCATCCAAGTCCTTTACACAACTAATCTCATTAGGACAGGTAACAGTTTCTCGTTCCGTTTTCCTTAACTCTTTGTCTCCTTGTCTCCTGCTCCTTTGGCCCAGACTGAAACCTTTTAATTGGTGGCCAAGTTTAACAAAACGCCCTGTACTTGGCCTGCTGATTTAAAGGCACTTCTGCACTTGGGGTCTCAATGTGCTGCTTTCCAAACCTTCAGGCCATAAACCAACAGTGCTCTGCAAAGCTCCTGGGTGGATTGCCCCAGGAAGATACTTCAACTGAAAGGATTTATAAAGAAGTATTTTTTAAGTTTCACTTTTGATAGAAAAAGGGTGTTACGATAGCATGAATGGTCATGAACCATCGAGTTTGATTTATCTCCATGTTAACAGTCTCCCTGCAGAGCTGCTATCATCTTTGCAAAGAGTGAAAGGCAGTTGAAAAGAAGCTGTTTTTTACTGTGTTCTGCTAAGCTTGTGCTATCATTTACTTAAAATAAAAATCCTGCTAAACTTATATATATATATTGTCTTATACTGTGTCTTTTTTCTTTCTGTATGATGTTTTGTGCAACTTTATGATCAATTTTTTTTTTATACTAATAGTGATGGCTTGCAGTGGGAAACCCTCACACTGAAAGAATGTGTCAGATAATAGAGACAGTTGTGGGATGTCAAATTAAGATGGGAAGGCAACGTCAAAGCAGGCCTAGGGAGAGCCCATAACAACGTTACTGTCAAGGAAATAAAGGGAACAGAAATACAAGAAATACAAGTTATTTCAGAATACTGTAGCTGTGGTTCTGTTTTGTGAGACACTGTTTTGGAATGATTACCATTTGTCAGCAGGGCTTCAGGATAAGAATGAGATCTGATGGCTGCCAACCAAGGTCAGCAAAATCCAGCGTGGAAAGGGGGCTTTTTTGCCTCTGTTCCTGAATTCCCTGACAACATCCATCACCAAAACAAAGTACCAGTTCACCACCAATTTGCTCGGCTATATACAAAAATTAGGCTTATGCTACTCAGGAGATCAGGCCTAGTTAAAGTGACTATCCTCTTGGCCTCAGAAATTTAGGAAGTTGCATGAGTTACATTTATTATGCTTTCAAGGAAAGCATGGTGTTCTTGAAACTGTAATTTTGCATCTTATATGTTATCCACCTAGTCTTGGATATCACTTTAGAAAGCTAGCCTTAGAGCATGGAATTAATGCTCTGACTATTGAAATAATTCACATAATTTACTGTTGAAGTAATTCATCAGAAAATTATTCTGTAACACAGGGAGGAGAAGGAAAGAGCGAAAAAAAAGAAGGAGGGATAGATATTTCTTCATTTCAATAAGGAAAAAAAAACTGACTAACATTATTAGAATATAAAATTTCAGTATAACTGGATTTCTCCAGATGTGTTAAATACATAGCAACATCTTTGATATCATTTGTGATTATTTAGCAATTTTTGGTCACAAAATGACAACTTGATGAGGAAAATAATGGCATCATGAGAGACTGCTTCATGGTGGAACCTGAGAAACATTTTAAATTAATTTGTAAATGCCTCTTTTCCATTCATTTTCCTCCCTTCATCCTTTGTAGTAGAATGTCCAGGGGAAGAGTTGTGGTGCAATTTTTGCCACAGGCTTGAGCCCACTGAAGGGTGATATAAGAATAGAGGGGAAAATCATGAGGCTTTAGTATCTTGTTTTCATTTGTACATTAAACTGATGGGAGAACAGTCTGGAATGGCCTCTGCTGAGATTCCTTGCACAGAGGTAAAGATTTTCCAGAAGTTCTCACTGATGCTGTTTATTTTGCAGTTTATTCCAAGCTTCCATCCCTGCAAAAAGGTTTGCAAGCTGCCCAAGTCCACCCAAAACTGCAGTTGACTTGAACAGAAAACCAACAGTTTAATATTACAGTCACCTCCAAGGTTTCATGGGTTTTAGTTTGAGAAGCTGCAGTGAAGTGTCATCAGCGGTGGTGTAGTTTTGACCTGTTGGCTACAAGAGGACTGTGGAGAACATGGACCCACATTTGTTTTCTAAATTAAATTCTAATATATGCTGAGTACTGTGTTGTTTCAAAAAAGTGTGTACTTCACTTAAAAGTAAATTGATATCTTATAGCTAGCTTTACATTTTACTCTTTCACATAAACAGAATCATTTTGTAGCATTAATGTTGATTAGGGACTGTTCTCGGTTGATACAGGATAGATTTATATCAGTTTTAGACCTGGTCTGGTAAATCAGTTGGCTAAGTGCATTATTTCACTGTGTCACAGCAGATATTCGAAAACTATCCGAGTAGATCCTGTTTTTAAGAGAATGACAAAGAAAAACAATTGCAGATACTGAATAAATCAGGAACGATTGTTGGCAGAGCAAAACCTAAGCAAAGGTGCTAGATGATAAACACGATCAGTGTAGAAAATCTTTGTGACACAAGAAATGAACCAGGGGAAGTGGATTTTGTTTTGTAGATAAGCGATCTCATCCTCCTTTGATAAATGAGAATTTGTTTGTGTATCCCATTAACACTAATGGAAAATTGATAAAAATTTCTGATATTGATACAAGGCTGGACTCTTCAGAGCCGTGTGGCACCAACATCAGTTTTGTTCAGTATTACAGCTCATGGCATCACAGTACAAAAGTCTGTAATTTCAAAGAGTAGACTGTGATAGATCCAGCTTCTATGGAAAACTTCAAACTTTTTTGCCGTTCTTTAGTTCTTTCTGGACATTTTACACTCCTCACTTAGATTCTTTTTAGTAGTAGAATGGTAAAAATATATAGATTGTCTTATTTTGAAAAAATAATTTATGAAATTGTTACATAGCATTGTGATGCTTTTTTATTATCCTTGTCTTAGGATCTATTTTATTTTACAACTCCAGCTAAAATGAACCAACACTTTGAGTTGAGTTTGAAAAGATTAAAATCTCATATGTAGGTTGATCAATAACTGTTCATTTGTAATGTTCATTTTAAGAAAAATCTTTTAAAAGATTTCAGCAAAATCTTTTAAAGATTTGATAACCTGATCCTAGATTCATACCAAATACCAAATCTAAATGTGGGGGTAACCAGTAGAAACCATATTATATATGTTGGTCTTGGGCAGTGTCTCCCATCACAAAACAAAATAAAACAAAACAAATGTAAAAGCATTGAATCAAATTCTTATTCATCCAGAAGAATGTATTTTCTGTCACTTTTGTTCTATAGGGAAGATCTACTCATATAAAGGAGGGGCTGCAATACTAATACAGACATCTTTTGTGATCCCTAGAATTAGTTGTGTTGTGTAACAACTAAAGCACTTAAAATAATTTTAGACTTACTTAGATTTATGTTTTATGTTATACCTGTAACCCTGACTGCTGCCTCTAATACATGTCTGCTCTTTGGAGTAGCATGTCCTTTCTTCTACTGTAAGTGAAGCTGTAAATATTTTGCTTCCTGGCTGTGATTTCCTTGTGTAGACTCTCTGCGATCCCTGAATATCTGCCAGCCTTTGCTTTTCAAGAAATTAAGATGATTAATGTAATTTGAATGTCTAAAAAATATGTGATGTAGGTTTGATTTTAAAACCGAAATTGAGTGTAATCTTTCCATAATTTGTATTCTACTTAATACACATTCTGCTTTTTGAGGAATAATACCATTTTCCTACCTTCTCATGTCTTGATATCACCTTCATTAAGAAGAATATTATCAAATTCAGGGTTTTGGCAGTGTGCCAGTCTTTATGTTGTAAGTCATTTGAAAATGACTTACAATAAATCATGTCTATTCTATATTCCTTATTGCTAACTGCTAAATTAGATATTTTCCTTCTGGAAAACTGCACACTTCTCTCAATTTCATGTAGTTCTTGTACATCTTTATTCTTCTAGGAAAGGATCATCACCCCTCTTTTCTAAAAATCACTTTGCTTGGGATTTCACTTAATAATTTTGTATATGTAGAACCTACTTCAGTCTTTTCGCTATTTTTATTTTTCTCGCATAGTATCTCTTTACAGATCTGTAGTGATTTCACCAGCAACTGTAGATGATTAAAACCATGAATTTGAATCAAGGTTTGGATCCTTACTTTCCATAAGATTTTGATGGCAGAAGAAGTCATTTTTACAAGAAGTTAAAAACTTGAAGGAAAGAAATACTGCTTGAAGGAAAATAAAAATAAAATAATAATAAAAAAGTAATGGTCATTTTTGTAAATATAATGCTGCTAACCACAAAACATGCTTTGATTTTGTCACCAAAAACATTTGTAACAATTTTTTAATATAATGGAACGCTGAACGTACACATGGTGAGAAGTAATTACCTGTGGAAAATTCCTATTCGGTCTCTTGGCATATGAGGCAGAAAGGATTATAAAAAGATACTTTGATCCTAGTTACTAGTAATTACAGTGAACAATCTGAAGTGCAGGATTGTTTAAAGAACACGGAAGATGGTATCAGTAGAAAAGAGAAAACCATTTGCTTAACGAAAGGGCAAAAAACTGTTTAAGTGAAAAAAGAGAATGTTGGCATTTTCTGATCCTTTCATTAGTTTTAGGACTTTATATATAAATAAAGTTTGTGCACTATTTATATATTAATAAAATAATGCCTGTAACAGCATGTCTTATTTCATTATAGTTTTTTTTACCGAAAACTCCTATTGGTTTTATGCTATGTCACAGGGGAGTAAAGACCAAGTTTTCTTTATGAACCAAGTTAAACTGAGTAAACTTTCAAAAAGCTTGAGCTTTTTGTTTAGCTTTACTCGAGACTTCCAGTTAAGTAGATGCTATAACTGAGAGATTTTTGCAGGCTGTAAAGTACAGTTAATTGCATTTTTTTTTCTAAGTTCAATACAAGATATAAAACATTTAGTGTTTGCTTTTGCTAATATTACAATTGATTCCAGTTCCAATAAGGGTTTAAGTTAACACAAAGTAAAATCATTGAAAGAAAATGCAGGCAAACCTTGATAAAGACCAGATGAAATTGTAGTGGTATTCAGTTAGACTCCTACACACATTGTATTAATAATAATAAAAAGAAGTTCAAAACCATGATCTTATTTCATAAGGATTTTTTAAAATGATTTTATCAGCCTACGTTGTATTTCTTCAAAATAGAAATTCACATTGATTGACTAGTTCAGCTTAGTGACTTTGGGGTTTTAAACTCATGATTTCATTAATGCCACGGGTATGACTAAAATAGTAAATTTGAAATTAATTGTTTTTTAGACATTAATAAGTCATAGTGAAAAGAAATAATTAGCATATCTTCGAGGCAACAGAAGAACACTGAAAAAAAAATAGAAGTCATGTAAACCAGAGCATTTAAAGATAATTGCCAGGCATACATCATTTATTCCAGATTAGCTAAGGTCACGCACTTGATGCTCCCGATTTTTGCATCCATATATGTGGTCATTGTTGCCATCGAATTGCTGCATTTTGATGGCTATATTTAATGGACTGAGAATAGACCATGAAGAAAAGTCCTAAGACCAGCAAATATAAAGAGCACATACTCTGTTCAGTTAAACAGCGACCTTTTTAACCTTGCTGTATGCAGGAAATACCCACTTGTATTTTAGTAATTGCATTAGCTTCCTTAATGGCATCTGATACAGATGGCATAGGAAGAACTTATCTACAGCTGAAGAATGCAAGCAGCAATTTTAGTTTGAACTGCAAATATTTTTATTGCTGGAGTTAAGCGAGCAGGGGGAAAGAGAAATTGAAATAGCTTTGTGGCTAGCCTTAGAGAAGACATTATTTTTCAAAGTTCATTATCATTGTTCTTTCCTATTATACTAAAATTAATAAAATTTTGCACACTAAGAATTTAATGAAATACTTTGAAAATAGAGAAAAGATAAATGCACTTTTCAGTGCATTTGAACCTTAAGAAGTTGATTGTAGTCTGATTTGTGCTACAAATTCTACTTCTAAATTTGTGAAAATATTGCAGCCTTCTGTAAAATGGGACCAAAGTGCTTTCTTTCCCCTCTCTCTCTCTCTGCTAACATGCACCCAGTCCAAAGAAGGAAATCATTCCTGAGGGTCTGTGCCCAACCTAAAGCAGTGGGGCTCCTAACACAGGTTGGGCTTCCTAAAATAGAGGATCGTGCAAATTTAAAAGCAAAAGATTATTAAAAGTCATGTGTCTGATCTATATATGTGAAGTCTAACATGACAGGTATGATGATTCTTCCTTAGCTTATTTCTACAGTTTTTGATTATGTGGGATCTTCATAAGCCAGAGATTGCATCCTGGCAGATTTTCCATAATATGTATAAATGGATCTGTCCTCCTTGAGTTTTGGTCTGCTTTTATCTCTTTAGCCTGCACTATATCTCTGAGGATAAATTGTGTATTAGGAAAAAAAACAAAAAAAAACAAACAAACAAACAAAAAAAACTTCTCTCTATTTTAGATCTTTGCCTGCTTAATTATGAAGAGGCAAAGATGGGAAGAAGCACAGGGAGACATAAACCTCCACTCCTGGCAGCAGGACAGGAGGAAATAGAGCACAGGGTGGAGGACACGCGCACGAGTCCCGCATATGATTTGCATGGATGGAGTCCCTGAAGTGCAAGGAGGAGGCTGATGAACAGGAAGCTCATGACTTGACACAGTAGTGCTGCTATGAATGTTTCCTTTTGCTTCAAGTAAAACAGATTGCAGAAATGTATGCTGTGAATACTTAAAGAGGGGGGAAAAATGGTGAACAGAGCACACTGTGCACAATGGAGTTTCTGTTTCCTTCTGCCTTCCCATCAAGTAATTTGTGTTTCCTCATTTTGTGTTATGACTGCTCCTCTCTTTGCTTATTTATAACTACAGGCTTGCACACTTTATTTCTGCTTTAGGCTGAGCTCTCTGCAAAGAGTAGGAATTCTCTACATCCATCTCAGTCTCCTTGAGCTGTTTTCATGAGACCTTACTAGCTCCTTTTCTATTTTCATGTGTGAAAATTACTAAATTTGGGAGTTGTTTATTTGTTTCTTTTTGACTTGAAGACCTGCCTCTTACAACATCAAATTCCCAAAGCGATGGGTGATGAGAGGTATTAATGGCTCCCATCAATGGGTTATTTGATCAGCAGGCAATTAAAAAAATGGGTTACAACTAATGGGTGTGCTGGTGTGCTATCCAGATGTTGGCTCTGTGGCCTCCTCTCTTTTCCTGAATTTCCCCCAAGTCAGTTTGATTCTCCCGTTTCCTGCTGGAGCGCTCCATGCAGACTTGCCAGGGAATAGTTGGCATATACAAAAAGTTACCATGGGATGTAGAGACAGACAGATAAAGGCATCAACTTTAGGTCAAAGGACTGTTCTGATCATGCTGCGATATAAACAGGTGTTAAAAAAAGCTTGGTCTAGTATGTAAAACTTCCTATTATCACAAACAGAAAAACTGGCACCAAGGTGTTGGAGGTTCCTTCAAAGGATATGGCCTTATTCCATGCACAGCGTTTCTGTCGCTAAGCGACAGCAGTGGGGCCTGGGACTGGTCTGGTGCCATTTTAGGCCCCCGCCATTTTGTTGTAAGCTCCAGACTTTTCCCACATTGTCTGCAGCTCTTCCCGTGTGGCTGCCGCTACCAAATGTCTTTGAGCGTGAAGAACTTGGCATTCCCTGTGGGAAGTGCACGGATGTGCGGGTCTTGAAATTTTCACATCCAATTTTCTATTATTTTCGGAAACCTATGAAAGTTTCAGAAAAATGGTTGCTGATGCATAAGCCTTTTTATGCAACTTAATTGGCTTGTCTTTATTTTCCATAGCTGTGTGGGATGCTTACTCTGTAGTTAGTTATTTTTTGATATATAATTAGAAGCTAATAATAATTGTGAATTTCGAAGACTGTAGCATGAGAAAGAGCTTTCTTTTGACTAAACCACATTTTAAGGACCTACAGTCTCATTTTGGAAGAGGGGTTGATAGAAAACCTGTTCTCTTTTAGTTTTACAGAACATGGAGTGGATTCATAACAGCACACAGAACATACGATGATAAAATATTTACTCTACTCTTGCTACCTGCACTGCCTTAGCTGGAGAGTTAGGTCTTCTGTTTAGGTTTTCTTTGTCAGCTTTCAAGCAGTGGAGGTAGCCTGCAGGTTGATAAGTATCCCATTAATCTTTCTGATCCTCTAGCACTTGAGCACGAGAATAGCTGATCAATTACAGCAATTGTCTCCCTAAATGAGCTTTTCACATCTGCCTCTTATTTCATTAGTTAACTGTCTGCTCATATATCTGATAGAATGGAATCCGAGTGTCTTCTTACAGCTTGTTCTGTGTTACTGTACAATAAGGATGGGGTTGTTAGCAAAATGGGCACAAAAGGGTATTTATCCACTCCCCACAATAAATATACATGCTATTGTGTAGGAGGGCTTCTGTCTCTAATCACTGTTTGTTGCAACCTACTTAAAGCACATCCGTTTGCTGTTCTGCAAGCTGCTTAGTCGTTAGTTGTAAGCTTTATAGATGTGTATTTATCATTTTTATAATACAACAAAATGTTCTCGTGCCCTAACCCATCATATCAATCCCTGCATTGTGTTGCCTGCATGATTTTAGAAAGCAGAATCTCCTACATTGAAAACTAATGATAGAAATGTAATTTCCTCCATGTGTTTTTAGGATGCATCTTTTATTTGCATACAGAGGATATCTTTATGTCAGAAAGTAAATTTGTATTTCCAAAGCTGCAGACAAGCATTGGCCGTAGTGGTAATGTTGCTGTGATTATCAAACTAAGTGCAAATAGTGAGCAACAATTGCATTTTTTGATTGGAGGCTCCTTTTAAGAAACACAAACTACAAACTATGGATTTCACTTGGTAATTAAAAAAAATAAAGATTTCACAGGAAAGCCACTTTCCCTCTTGTTCAAATTTTCAATTACAAGAAAACTAATTACCAGAGGAAAATGCAAATAGTTTATAAACTGCCTCTCTCATTATCTGTTAATATCTGGATAAATTATTCTAAACAATTTACAAGATTGCATTTTCAAAGGTATTTTTTTTAATATTTGACATTTATGAAATTGCTTTGGACGACATTTTATTGGGGGAAGAGGGTTGCTCAAAAGCGAACAGATCTAAATGCCAAAAAGACTCCCTTAAAAAGTGTTCTGGCCACTTCTGGTACAGATTATTTCAGGTGATTGTTTGATGCTTTCTGAACATTTAGATGTGTTTGAATCTGAAGTGCTCAGGATATTTGTGCTTGAAAGTTGTTTCAGTGAATTTGAGCGATGGCAAATACAGACGTTCTATGGAATTAATAAAACCTTGGAGATATAATAACTAACTATCAGCAATCTTTTAAATTCACTTTTGACTATTTATTGCAGGTCTGGTTTGTATGAAGTCGAGTACTTCAGTGGTTGAACTTGTCATGCTCCTTTGTTCACAGGTAAGAATTATTTGGTTTTAACTGTATTAGTTTCTTTGAGTAGCAATAAGTTACTGTCAACCTAGAAATTTAGTCCATTTTTGTATAGGGAAATACAAGTTAATCTCTTCCAAAATACTGTGTATTTTTCCCATGTAGTGTATATTATCTCTATATCCATAGGATGTACAGAGGATGTATGCATTTATTCTTTGGAATATCTAAAGAATGTGTACTATTTACTTTTTCTGTATATGAACTCTTTTTCAAGCCAGTTCTTATTTAGAACATATGAATAGGATGTTTTCATAAATATATGTTAAAATTGGTCTTTTCATTTTTAACTTTAAATACCCTACTTTTGAGTGATGTTATTACTAGAGCTATACGTGGCACAAATTATTGCATATTTTATATAGGGTCATGGTTTTATATATAATTACGGTTTTAATAGCCCTCAAGAGCCAGCAGATACTGAAGGAATATTTCTACTTTAAAAATACTGTAGCCTTACCATGCTGATTTTTTAGCATAGTAGTAGTTACTTTGTGAAAAATCTGAAACAATTAAGATTTTGTATTAGTATCACAATTTAAATAATCAGAACTAAGACACTTTATGGTGCTGGCTTAGATTTAATTTTCATTTAATTTCTTTTTTATAGAAGTGAAGTGTTATTAGATAATTTCATATATTTATAGCTTTTTTACCTTAAATTGCCATTAAAACGTCAATAAGTCATCAACAGTCAAGACATTTTAGATATTGGCTCATTTTATATAAGACAGATAGTTGAATAAACAGATAACTTCAATATTTCACACTGCTCTAAAGACTTATTAACAGTATATCACATACCAAATTCCCCACAGATATTAAAATAGCAGTTAAATTCATACCAGGTCAGTATATAAAATGCCCAGGATTACTTGTTGTATTAGAGTTGGTAGATTAGGTGACCATTCACTGTTAACATTGAAAGTACGCACCAAAAATGCACTAAAACCTGGTGTGTTTCTTGGGGAAGTTAAAATGGAGATCTCCTTTTCAGGAGTTATCTGAAAATAATTAACATTTACAACCAAATTTGGGGGAGGGAGCTCCAACTTACCTGCTGTTTGCCAGTCTGTAGGTTGCATTTCTTCAGCCTTGTGTCATAAGGAAATCATTAGATCTTGTTTTCCTTTTTTCCTTTTTCTTTTTTTTTTTCTCCTCTCTTAGCCAAGATGGATATTGGTTAGGGAAAAGAAAAAGAAAAATATATCCCTGGCAGGAACCCTCCGTGGGGTTTGAACTTCAAACCTTCTCCTGCAGGGCATTTGAAGAATTTGTTAGCTAATGGTTAAATCCTGGGTTCCAGGAAAATTCCAAACAAAGATTTTTAAGCCTTATGTTCATATCATGACATTTTAGTGGGTTTTTTTTGTTTGTTTGTTTGTTTCTTTTTCTTTTCCTAAGAGCTTTTGAAACGCTTCCTTTAGGGAAGGAAAATTTAAAATCCTTTCGTCCTTCGCCTTTGTGTTTACTGCAGTTCTCAGGAATAAAGTGGAATGTAGCAGTAGGGTCTAGTGTCTTTGATGGCCTCATCATCTAATCATAGGTTTAACATTACTCATTTGCTGGCTCCAGGAATTCCTGCCATTAAGGGCCCTAGAGATGAAACTTTGCCTCAGATATTGATTGAAAGGAAGAGAGAGAAATTTAAGCTCTTTCTGCAATGCTTTCTCTGTAGACATCCCAGTAAAGCTATGTAACAAATGGAGCTAAATCAATTTGTATTTTTATGACCCTTATACAAGCTACTTATTGTTTCAAGATAGTCAACTGTTTTAAAAATAAGCTCTAATAGAAACAAGCAGCAATAATGTAAAGAGCCTCATCATTTTGAAATTCTGAACATTTATTTAGAATCTCTAATGTTTTTGTGGGAGAATTCTTTTTCAGCTACTCAATTGCTTGAGAAAACTGCAATTTAAAATGTTTATACCCCATGTGGTATTCTACAGTAGTAGGGTTTAGCTTCTCAGAACAGGGGAAAAAATAGTACCCTACTGCCTGTTTATTAGCAAGTACTTAAGAAGCTAATGCCCTAACAGGGTTTGTGGAGTGAGCTTAAGTGTTCCTGTAGGAAATGGTCAATAGGGGGCTGCAAGGGTGCAAATTGCCTTCTCCTCCCCTCCTCTTTACCAACTGTAAACAAGATGCTTTGGTAAATTTTATCTATGCAGGATTTTGTGTTTCATCCCATAGGTCCTCGAACAGTCAGGTCCCCTCATCTGCGTGAAAAAATTTACTTTATTTCATTTTTTGAAGCATTAGGTAAATGCTACAGAAATACTAGACATGAATGTAATGTAGCTACAGGAAAAGAGAATGGCAGACAGGCAAACAACAACATAATCCAGGATATAACTAACAGAAGCAGGAATTAGGAGATTAGGAGTTAGTGTCCTCAGGAAATGAGATTAACTCAGTGCTAGATGAAGTCGGGCAGGGCTGATCTTCTCCATAACATGAACTGAGTGCAGCAGAAGGGGAAGACCAACTCTATTGTGTTTTCTGTTTTAGTAAATCTCATGTAACTAGGTAGGGCTTTTCTTTCTGGCCTGGGGAAATCCTTCCTTTTCAAATTGACCAGCATTCTACAAGTTAGGTGTATTGGGGAGTTTGAAGCGTGTGTCATTCAGAAGATAGATGACGGTAGTAACGACCTTTGAAAAGTACAATTTTGTGTGCACAGAGCAGAGTAACTTTAGACATTGAAAAGGAAAGGGAAATGCAAAGTTTGTTTTCCTTTCATTTGCTACAGCAAATTAGATGCTTTTATGCTCTTTATGTTGGAAATTCCATGTTAACGACTACAGATTAGCAAGGATGTCAGATTTTTTTTTCTTATCTGAGCTCCTGAATAAACTCAACATTGCCAGCGGCTCACGTCCAAGGTATGGTCTAAATTTACATGAAATATCACATTACAAATGTCTGAAGGTACATGTCATGGATAATTCAGTTCATATGGGCAGCCTTCTAGACTCTGAGGGATATGCAATCAAGTCTTTCCCCCCAAAGGAATTTGAAGTTTCTGTGAAAAATACATTTTAGGTTTTAAAGGAACTCCTATAGGGATAGTGCATCATATGTGAGCTTGAAGAAGAAGAAAAGTTAGGCTCTTTGTTTTGCAGACCTTCTCTCATGCCTAATGTGCTTGTTCCCCAACCTGTTTTTGTTATCACCCACTTCATTAGACTAAAAGTTAGATTTAAGGGCCTCATTTACTTTTTATATATTTCCTATATAAACTAAAAGTATATACTCTTGAACTTGACTTTTTCTTCTGTGAAATCTATAGTAAACACGTAGTGATTTTCACTTTTCATGAAACAGGCGTTTTCATGTGGATTTAGTCTATTTTAACATAAAACGGATGAAGATGTGTTATGTTTGACAAGCTCTGTGCTTGATTAGCAAGTCTTTGTTCCCTCAGCCTAGCCGTGCATGTCGCAGCTGCGCAGCTGCTTTGTATGGCAGGTTTTTTAAATAAACCATACAATTAAAAAAACTACTTTTTTTTCAGGGTAGTTCATTTTCAAAAGCAAATTTAGTATTCGGGAAACTTTTTCTTGTTTTTTCCCCAAACACTGCAATAATTTATAATTACTTCCAGATCTGCATTTTTTTCCCTTTGGAGATAGAGCTTCTGGAGAAATGGAGTGATTTTTTTCCAAAGGAGTCTTGTCATATAGCGCTTGTATTTTCCTGTATCTTATCTATTTGCATTGATGATTTATTTTCTTTAAAAGCCCTCTCTCTTAGTATTTAAAACACCTTAGTACTTCACTCAATGAGAAATGCAACTATTATAATGAATATTTTATGATTACTTTAGAAAGAAATGATTTATTTAAGTGTTTATTTGCATGGAAAAAATGTAACTTCTATAATTATATATATTATATAAATATACAATTTATGTAATAAA
>JAUBOD010000824.1:490401-500697 GCA_032353885.1 Nothura maculosa | reverse complement strand
TGACTGAAAACAATCTGTTGCCTACTCCAAACTTTCTTTCATATTGTCAAATATTCTCTAATATTAATATTTGGACTGTATAGTTGTCCAGACAAACCTTTCCCTCTGTCTATACCCATTAGCAAATATGACACAAACTAAACATCTGCTTTGCTTATGTTTCATTGTTTGTTTTGGACCGCTCATAATCCACAACACGACCTCTACTTGAATATATTGATACACATACCAAATGGAGTTACCATAAACAGAAGTAAATTCTGACATAGACAAGAAAAATAGACTGTCCTTAGGCTAAAAGAACCTTAAGGCTCTTTGCCTTTGAATTTTCTTGTTCTGAAAGTAGAATGATTTTTTTTCTCAGTGTTTTTCACTTGCTTTTCAGAATTCTGGAAGCTTTCCAAAAGGTCAACATTTTGCATTGTCTTCTTGAGTTAAAGTAGTATCAGAGACTTTCCCTGCATTAATTCTTCATCCATTTGTGGAATGTCTTCTAGCCCAATTTCAGCCTTCATCTCCATCTGCTTCTTATAATTTAATTTTCAAATGGAAACCATCAGTGTATTCTTTTTTACTTGATTGGCTATTTTATTTTCTTGATTATTCTGTGAGATGCCTTTCTAGACTCCTGACCACTCAGAAAGGTACATATATTTTAGTAAACAAATACCCTTCTCTCTCCACTATTCATGGAAGATCTGAGGCTTTCACTGACAAGTCTTTGTCAAAGACTATTTACAGTTATTGACGATCAGTGAGATGCTGATCTGAACCTCTAAATTAGTGTTGAAACAGGCCAGATAAGAATACTGTGAGAATTACCTTCCACATATTTTAATATATCAAGGTGTCTTCTCTGACACTTTATTTAGTTGCCTACCATTTAGGAAGATCTTCGATAGCTCAAATGAAAACACTTAGAAAGCCAAGGGTCACCTGGAGTTTTCGGAAGGACTGAGAGAGGATACAATAACTCATTAATACATCATCGTTCCTTGGCTTTCATTGCTCACGTCATGGAGACAATATAGATAGTAGTTATCAGAGCCTAGTCTTCATATTGTTGGTGTTTGGGGGAGAACTTGAGATCTGTTATGCACCCCTAACACCAAAATGGCCAAATAAGAACTGCAATGCCTCTTGTCATAGTTATCCATTTGCAGCAGCACCACATGTTAAATGTTAATTGTAAAATCTCATAAAAACTATTTTTCATGTCATAAAGTAACCTGGAAAAATTCTAGAGAAGTACCAGAATTTCTACAGAGCAGTTCAGGTTAATATTGTATCACCAAAATAAATTTGCCCATCTAGTATTCTGGATAACATAAATGTTTTTGCAGTGTGGGTGGGTCTTTTTTCTCTTTTTGTTTAAATAGTAGTGAAAATTCCTCTGAGGACATTTTTAGAGAAAAAAAAAGGCTAATTACTCTCTGTAATCCAAAACACAGTGGGTCTATGTGTTTCTAAGAAAGAAACAGATTAACATGTTATCTCAAGTCAAGAAAACATGGAAAAAATGAGACTTTAGCCATGTGAAAGTGAAATCTAAATACCTTTTGAATACCTTTGCTGCCTTTTTTAAGCCATGTTCTCATAAATTGTGTTGTGAAAGTTGCACATTCTTTTTCTGTTCTGTGATTTGGCCAGAAGCCCAGTGGATTCCAGGACTTGAGAATTGCCTCGCAGGAGGATGTTGTCAGTCATTCTGCAAGTGCCTGGTTGTGGGAAATAGGCCTTTCTAAGAAAGAATGACCTAGCGTAGAACCCTAAAACTGACCTCAAATTCACTTCAAAGAGTAGAACCAAAATAGATTCTATTTCTAATCTATCAGCAGGGTATACGTGTGTGTGTATGTGGCAGGATGGAAGGCAGTAACATTGCAATGCTTGGATGTGATTCCTCATTCCAAGCAGCAGTGGAAGGTTTTAAGACTCCAGTTCCTTTACTGAATTCTTCTAGGAATGGAAGGAGAAGTCCAATTAACCTTAAAATTGTACAATTTTACAATTTTGTACAATTCACTTCTTATTTTTTTTCTGCTCATACCTACTGATTTTTTTCCATAAAGAAATATTTATTCATTCTCATAACAATTCCTTGGAATCCTCTTAACCAAAGTAAAGCAAGTTATTAGTGATGTTGAGACAACTTCAAAGCATGCGATTTAAACCCAAGCTAAAATACATGTATGCTGTAAATTGTAAATATATGTATTTCTTCTCCCTTATCCTAATCAAATGTCACATCTCTGTCCTTCCATACAAGACTATTATCCAAACGTACTGAAGGATGCAGAAACAAGAGAATCAATGTCATAGAATTGTACATAGGTCAAGAAAATATGCTTAAAATGCAGTAGTTGATGGACTGAAATATTAACTGAGTTCCTAAGAGCTAAAGCTAAATTGGAAGAAAAAAAAGAAAAAAAAAGGAATCAATAAGAGACATGGAGAAGAGAAGGTTCCAGAGAAGCTAAAAGTGATTAAACTTTTATAGTGAAATAGCTGTAGGGTAGAGGGTGAGCATAAATCTCCCTGCTCTCTAACTGCAGCTTCTTGAAAAACCTAAAAATTTTGAAGGAATTTTAGACTTCCTTACAAAAAATGGAAAAGTTTGAGAGCTGTCATATAGATTAAGAAAACCCTAATCATGACTACCTTTTTTTTTTATGTGAAATCATAGTTTAGATTTAAACAGTATCACAAGATTTTATATATACATATATGTGTGCATATATATGTATATATAAAACTGATCACTGTGAATAAGATTCAAAAAGAGATGGTGAGCAAAGGTTGATTTGGAAACAAATACTATATGAACTGGGAAAAAAAAAAAAAATCTTAGGTTACCAGGCTTAGTTGTCTAGGGTTTGTTTGCCTTTAACAGTTCTTTTTTTTTTTCTGTCTATACATTTTTTCTGATATCAATTTAACACACTGTTCAATTCAAGAACACTAAATTTGCAAATGTCATCAGTAACATTCTCAGTAATAGAGACTGGGGAATCATAAAAATAAGATAGGAAAATATGAGAGAATCATAAAAAATAAATTATGGATTGAAAAAATAAAACTCATTTTGAAGTAATGTTTGTACTTAGTTATATTCATTACTTAGGAGCTTTAGCCATTTACTCTCCTCCCATTGTATTCATCTCCTCTCTTCCCCTGCATAGACAGCTTCATAACTGGATTCTGTACTTTTTGTCATGGAATCTACACTGGTGCTTTCTGGATGCAGTGATGCTTTTCAAGCAATAATATCACAAGAGGGGAAGAGCTAGGCCTGATTTCTTTTATTTTGCTGTCAGAATCATTTTTATGTTATCTATAGATATTTCCATGATAAAATATTTATAAGGCACCCACACTGGACAATTATGTAATTCAATTTCTAAAGTTATAATAGTTAGCTATGGTGGAGAAAACAAAATTATACTTTAAAAAAAATCTTTCAAAAAGAGGTAAAATTAAAAATGAAATTTAATATTCTCTTCCTGATTCTAGACAAAAAGTGGTAAAAATTGTTGTGCTTCTTCAATATATTTTTTAAGAAAAAATTCAAAAGTGTCTCTAACCTTCTATACTCTGCTTATGATGAAAAGGAATCAGCCGTTATGCTGTTAATGGCCATGACCATCCCTACTGTCCTACAACATGGGAACAATTTCCTAAGGGAAGAGAGGACAATCCACTATTGTAAAAGAAATTTCCTAGCACAGGCTTTTGGCAATGCCCTCCATTACTTCTGCATATATTTGACATGAGCAGTTTTGATGCACAGCAGAGTCTCCCAGCTCTTGCTTAATGCCCTGAAGATGCATAATACACCAAAGCCCCTTGGGATGTGGTGTCGTTATTCAAGCAGTTAGCTGCTCATAACTAAATGCCCATGCTAGGATTCTGTAAATTCTAGAAGCTCCCATCCTGCATCCATACTTCAGGTGAATATATGTTGGAGTTTCTTCTATCTTAAGAGCTGGGCATGCTTTTTGTGAAAACTATGATAACATAATCAAATCACTTCACATTCTGTGCACACATAGCTACAAGCCTTAACTCGGTCCTTAAGGTTCGTGCAGTGATCTGAACTTGGGTTGCAAGGCGGCTTTAATGACAGCATTTTCAATCCCAAAGTGTGGAGACAGAGGCATTCCTTTCCTTCTGCATGTGATGCCATTTGAGGCTGGGACATGTCACCTAAAATCTAGTTAGCCATTTGGGAAGTCTAAAAGTGTCTGAGACATTTGCATGAGCAAGAAAGCTCTGATAGAAGACTTGTAGAAAGTGCTGTTAAAAGACACAAGTAGACAGGGTAACTTAATGCAATTAAAATGACACGACACAACGACATTTACACAGTTGAATCTTTTCCTCTTAGTCTCTTAGAGTTGCTTTGGGCCAAACTGCTTCCAGTTAAGCTGCTGGCCTGAGTTACTGGTTTTGGAGAAGAACCAAATCAAAACCTCTTAAGAGTGGGTCTGACATAATGATTTTCTAGCCCATAAACTAGAACATGAGTGCTCATAATCCCATCTCCCCTGATTGCGATTTCCGCAGAGATATGGATTGACAGTATGTTCATTATTTAGGTATTTTAGTAGTTTGTTTCTCATAAATCCAACCATGAGTACAAGAATATGCTTTTTTTTCAAAAACATGTGACTCAGCCAAGTCTGCAGATTTCTGTGGGAACAGCAAGAAGAATTGTGCCGGTTAGTTAGTTTTCACAAATATCATTGCAGAAAATTTCTTAACTCTATGCAAAGCAATTTTACTGCTCAGATCAGGAAACATTGGGAATTTCTGTCTGACTTAGGCCTGGAAAAAAAAAATGTAAAACAGAAATTCTGTAGCTGTAACTCTCTGCACCCGTTTTTTGCTTATGATCTGAAGTCTTAGACTAGAAAAATGTTTCTAAGCTTTAATCTGGGTAATATATTTTGATTTCTTCCAAATAATCAAAAGAAAATGTTTATTAGGCTTACAGAAGGTTCCTAAGGAATTATCCCAAAAGAAAGTTACCTTTACTTGGAGGAATGTCCTTCCTTTTTTTTTTTTTTTGGCTTAACTGTCAAAAATCTATTTGTGAGATAGAGATAGTAGGTTGTCTGTCAAAAATTAACAACTGTTAATTATAGATGGAGAATTTAATTAAAATCATTTAATATCTATTGAACTATTTCATAAGCTTCAAAGTTGACCTTGAAAGTAATATTAAAATAATTTAGAAGTCTCACTTTTTTACTGACTACTATTTCTATTTTCACTCAAAATGGGAAAAAAATGAGGAATGAACTTAAGGATGCTTGGATTTTGCCTGCTTATGTGTTCAAATGTAGACAGTGTAACACTAAAGTGATGGAGCAACTAATACCATTCTACTTTATTGCACCTCATATATTCATTAAAGAACTGTATAAGTTGGAGAAATATTTTTGTTTTGTTTTGTTTTTCCCAGACAAGGAAAATAAGATTGCTTGAAGAATCAGGTCATTATCTTTTGATAGAAAAAACATCAATAAATTAAGAAGTTCAGCCTTGATTCAAACTCCTTAGGCTGTTTTCTGAGTTTGGATCAGTTCCAGGAATACTGTTTAAAATCGTGGATTTTGATCATGTTGTGTTTTATCTTCTTAGGAATGGCAAAATTCTATTCAGAAGAATGCAGGACTTGCATTTATTGAGCTCATCAATGAAGGAAGGTAATTAATTTTAAAGCTTTTAAACAAGTAGTCATTTTGTGTTTTATTCCATTGGGTGATAATACTTTCTCACCATCTGTTCAAAGAGACTATGAAGAGGCCATTTTAATTAAGAGCTTTATTGTTTAGATATTTTGTGTAATAAATATTTAACTTGGAAATGTAGACATTCTTAAATTTGTGTTTATTGAGGAAAGAAAATAAAGCCCCCTGCTACCCTGCGTGGGGGTCGGGGTTTATTGGAGAGTTGAACCACCATGTTACTGAGCAGCAAGGTTGTTCTACCCAGACAGTCCAGGGAGTCCAATCTGCAAATCCATCTGCTGCTCCATCTGTTTTAGGAGCACAGCATTCATTGTACAGATGCCCTTCATTATACTATCAGTTCGTAAGGAATTATATTATCTAGAGTTTCTGGTCCAATTTACATCTTGTGTAACATGCAGGAACATCACATTTACAAGAGCAGCGTTGCTTTTGCAAGTTGGTAAGATGCTTTATTAACAATCCTCCAGTATTTTTAATGCTGTTTCTGTTTACATCTTCTGCTCCTTGCAGTGTTTGTCAGTACTTTCAGCCAGACAGTAACGGGGCACTTCTTAGCCTTGCTGGTCATGAAATGGGAAAGACAAGTGCAGCCACTTGAGTCATCAGGAAATCAGATCCTTTCAAATCTAGGTTTCTGGATCCTTGCAGTTGAATAAAAATAGTCATAGTAATGTGCCCAGTGAAGAGACTTTAGCATTTATGTCTGTGCTTTTTTGGTTTGTTTTTTTGGTTTTTTTGTTTTTTTTCTTTACCCTGATAGTATATCATTATCAATACTGAAATACCTTAATTGTTGAAATGATCTCTTTTTTAAAAAAAGTATGATTTTTTTGGTCATGCTATTATTTCAGTTGTTGTTCATATGGAAAGAAGACTGGAAAATATCAGAGAATAAGAATATAGGAACATTGCTATCTGGGGAATAGAATGTGTCTTGATATCAGGTTTTTGATTGGTACAAATTCCCTTAGATTCATTGCAAGCACTGCAGTTACATTGTGGTCTATACCATTTGGAAGGGTAGCCCCTTTAATTGGAAATCTTTCCTTGCTATAAAGTAATGTATGGATTTACACAGTAATAGGACTTACCCAAGTAGGTCATTCGCTGTGCATTATCATACAATAAATAATACACAATAATAGAGTGAGTAATTATAGTAAGCTCACATTTCTGGATGATAACATGGAAACTTGTTCTACCCCGTTTAATTTTATCAGCCTTTGTTTTTTGGAGAGATTTTTTTTGTAATTCTTTTTGTTTACAGGAGCATTAGATAGTAAGGTCAGATATTTCTGCATGCTCACTGATAACTTCTTCTGGAAAAAAAAACCATAACAGCATTTTTATAGGTTTTTGTTTATTAAGATACCAGTAGACCAACTCTTCTCTCTAGCAATAACTTTTCAAAAGATAGTAATAATTAATAACTGCTGCTTAAATACAGTCAAATGACTGTCTAATCAAACTGCCCGTGGACACATGTTCCTCCATATACTTCTGTCATAAACATGCCGTAGAATAAGTGTGCACACATTACTAGAATGTTTGTTGTACTTTATAATCAGCCCATCCGTTTTTAATTTATCCTTTTGGGGATAAAGATAACAATCCTTTAAGTGGGAATTGTTATAAATATTTATTCTACTTAATAGCTAAACTTGTGAATGCGATTCATCAATCATAGCTGGAGAACGCAATTGTGCAGTTGTCAACAATTAACAGGACATAAACAGTTGATGAATGTGCAGCTGAATTAAAGTGCTCCCTAGGATAACCTGAAATTATAAACTGCATCATTTAAAGGAATCTAACAAAGGATCTTTATAATTAAAACAAAGCAGGGTTAATGGGATATAAAATTGCATATAATCGCTGTGCAGTAATGATTGAATTTAAAATTTTTAAAAGCAGAATGAAGGCTAAGAATATTTTGAAGGATTTTCTGGACAATATTCTGAGAAACATAGGTAATAAATCAACATTTTTAAACGAGCTTTTTAGATGAGTGGGAAAGGAATTAGATGTTGTATAGAGGTTCATAATTTTTAATATTTTCAGTTACACATCTGTTTTAATATATGGATATTAGGAGATTTTCTGAGTGATTTTTTTTTCTGCATTAAAGCATTTGAATTCCTTTCTGATCATTGACTTTATTAGAAATCTTCTGAAACATAGTATTTCAGTTGTATTTTAAAACATATACTGTCTTCATTTTCATCCCTTTAATAACTTTTGGCTTAATTATAAATCAATTTATTGTGCCTGTTTCTGTTTGTATTCATTTTAGATAATGTTTTGCTAGGAAGATCTGAATGACAAATAATTGTAAATAATTGTAAAATTGAGGGCACAAATCATAGAATCACCAGAGTTGGAAAGGACCTTCAAGATCAAGTCCAACCATAAACCTAGCACCGCCATGTCCATAATCTGACAGAATTTTCTAAATAGAGGAATTTGGAGAAGGAGGAGAGGTGGAATGATTAAATTTAATCCTGAGTTTGTTCTTAGCTGTCTGTGAATTTTAAAAGTTCCCTCTGCATCACGTTTTCTCCTCTATAAAATAAACTAGTTATTGTATAAGTGAGGTGTGATAAAAATGTTTTACAGCATGAAGATACATTATACAATTACTAAGTATTATGAAAAAATGCCAGTCCTCAGTATAACAAGAACCCCTGGCTATAGATTACAGTTAATATTTTTAATGAAAATATATGCAAAGATATTTAATTTGGGAGTAGAGAATAACATTATCAGTAAATCTGCTCTCATTCTGCTTATGGTCCTGAACTTTATGCTTCTTTTAATCAGTCTCATACTATGAGTATCTGTTACTGAGATTATCACACATGTCAAGAACTCCACTGATACCAGGTTGATAAGGATATTAAGGATATATATTTTGATGTAAATGAAAATAGACTTCTTAAGAGCTAGACATATCTGCAATGTTGACTGTAAAAAAGAACATCAGAAGAGTTCTTGAGCAATGATGTGGGAAGGAGACCCTGCCCTGCAGTTAAGTGAGGTAGTGATGGGTAAGGTCAAAAGCAAAAGGTATAGAGAAAGGAAACAGATTCCTGTTCACCCACCTCAGGTGAATATGTGATCACTGAGCAACAGCATCACTAGAATAAATAACACTTGGTGGGGTAGCCTGCATGGCTGAGTGCTGTGATGGACAGATAAAAATTCTTCAGGAAAAGAAAATGCAGGCGGGGAATTCCGCGAGAAGGAAGCCTTGCCATCTGTGCGGGGAATCAGCTTAGCTTAGGAAGCTCCTCGGTGGGACTCGTGCAGCCTGGCGGATGGTCGGTGGGTCGGGCTGTGAGGAGAGGCCAGGAAGGGTGACAAAATGGCGGGAAGTTATTACAGACCCCCCCCCCCCCACACACACACACACACGTAAGCGCGAAGCAGAGGAAGAAGCCTCTGAAAAACATCAAGGCAGTTTCTGCATCAGACACCCTCGTTCTCATGGGGCACTTCAGCCTTCCTGATATTTGCTGGAAGTGCAATAAGGTGAGCTGCCTGCAGTCTACATGTTTACTGGAAGATGTTTGAGATCACTTTTCACATAGGATGGACCATCAGAGATGACACATAGCTAGACCTGCTCTTACATTCCCTAACCAGTGTTGTAAAATGTGTTGATTACTGCCAGCCGTGGCTACAGTGACGATGAAATAGTGGAGTTCAAGATCCTGAAAGGGTGAGGAAGGAAAGAACAAAATACAGACTTCAGGAAAACAGATTTTAGCTTATTTAGGAAAGTGGTAAATGGAATCCTATGGGAAGAGAACCACCACTGGCAGATAAGGATTGTGTCAGGGCTAGTTTGAGAGAACTTAACCCCTACAAATCCAAGGTACCTGGTGGGATGCATCTGATGGTACTGAAAGTCCTTGCAAGGCTGCTCTCCTTGTCAAGCTGCTCTCTGTCATCTCTGAAGAGTGTGGCCTTGGAGATGGTCGGTCGTGCTAGGAGAAAATGCAGATTTCATTCTCATCTTAAATAAAGAACAAAGTGGCCAAAGGGAGCTGTAGATTTGTCAGCTTCACTTCTACCTTGAGCAAGAAAAGTCTTGAGCAAATGCCTTCGGAAGACCTTTCTGGTTTGATGAAGAAGATCACAGAATCACAGAATGGTTAAGGTCAGAAGGGACCTATAGAGATCTTCTAGACATGCTTCATTTGAAATAGTTGAGTTTAAGTATTGCACAATTTCCTCATTCTGAATAGCAGGATTACTATGATCACAATCAAAATTTGATCATAGTTCAAGATCAATCTTCAGCTCAATCAAGATCATACTTCAGCTCAAATCTCCACTATAGGCTTCAGTTCTGTAACTCTATCTCTATATCTAACTCTCATTTCTAACTTAAGCCATGAAAATACATACTTTGATATATCCACCTATGTGGACCTCCAAATAGACTTAAGGTTCAAAAGGACCTTCACTTTCTGAAGTGTGTTGTGAGTGAAGCAGTCACTAACTTCCTGGAAAGAGTGACAATATGTTTAAA
>JAUBOD010000824.1:426935-443048 GCA_032353885.1 Nothura maculosa | reverse complement strand
TGGGAATTCTCTCAGTCTTCATACTTTAATGAACCAGAAGGCTTGAGTTTGCGTGCTGATAAATTCTCTAATCCCCCAGAGATTCGCATTGTACTTCTCTAGCATTCCCAGACACTAATCATAAAACACTGGTAAAAGTAACTAATTTTGTCTTTGAGTGAGAGAAACCTCTCAAAAGAGAGGAATTAACTGTTTTCTTTTGTATTAAAACATTAAAACACATATCTTGTCAGAGACAGACACAAAACTGTTCTAATTATTCCTTCTGTAAGGCAAATATTTGTCACAGTGGTGGACTTTCCAGTGTTATACCAGCTTAAGAGTCCTCAAGAATATTCTTAATATGCTTAATATATCAATTTTAGTTTTAAATCAGTATTAAAGCAGGAAGAAATGTCATATATAAACTATCACGAAGCTTTAGGGGTCAGTACCATCTGTTCCTAAAATCACAGGAGCTTTCTCTTTGCTTTGGTGGACTTTGTTTCATACCTTCATGGTAGGAATGCGTGGAATAAGGTTGTGCTTAGAAGATGCTGGAAATGGTTTTGTCTTTTTATGGCAGTTATTATACAAGTTGCACTTGAACAGGTTCAGTTTTACAGATTGAATCTGTTAATGTGGTGCTTTGTGCTCATCTATCTGGTATTTTTGTTTAGGCAACAGGTGTCCTGTAGTAAAGCTATCCTACAAGGCAAGGCTATAACCAAAAGAAATGGAAAAAACTACAGTAATTATAGCCTCATATTTGTTCAATACAATTTCATCAATTTCATAGTATTCACCTGTTAGTGCATGAGGTGAATGGGGAAATCAAAGCCCAGACATTAAAGCTCGGATTCACACCCCACAGAGGTGGTATCAACCTTGTAGATTGAATAAAAAATTAGAGTGAATAAAGTTCCCTAGTTTGCAGCATGAAAATAAATAATGCTGAGTATAACTTTTCCAGATATATATACAGACACAGACACACACACACACATATTTATATATATAAATATATAAAAATATATAAATATATATATATATTTTAATATATAAAATTTTAATTCATGGATACTATCTAGATGTACTTGCTCTTCAGAGGCTTAAGCCTTTAGATTTTAATACTGAAACTTTCAGTTGACCTTTTTCTGTAAAAAAACATCCTTACCACTGATGTTATTTTTATGCCTCTTGGTGTTACTAATGAGTTGAATAATTTATGAGGTTGTCATGTGAAAAGGATTTGGTGCAGTTTGATGTACTTCTAGCCCCTGGTGTTGGAATGTGATTAATAAAGAGCTGGAGGCAGATTCTTTTTTCCACAGGGCTTAACTTTCCTTGTATTTTTTTATTAGCTTTGTTTTGGTAATTCTGTTTGGAACAGTTTGATAGTAAAATGCCGCTAGCTTCCCAAACTAAGCATGATATCACAGTCCAGCAAGAATTTGAAGCATTTCTTTTTAATTATACTCCATAGTTTTCCAGTAACAGATTTTTTTCCTGACCTCAGATATTTCATGTGTGAGAAATAAACTGTTCATCACAGCAAGATTTGTTGAGCTGTTGTTATATTAATAGCAATCTTTCATCTTGACTGGTACCTCTAGTGCAAGAAAAGCTATTTTGAGCACCAGTGAAATAGTGGGAACATCTCATAAGTTTTTGTTATCTACATTGACTGTCAGTAATCATTTAGGGGGTTGTGCATAAATATTGCAGTGGAGGAATGTTTAGTCAAAGCCTAAGTCAGCAAGCTCCTCAGTGTCTACGATCAAAGGCATCAACTTAAATAGGTCTGATCAGGCATTGCAGAAGAGGGCAGGCAGTTTCAGCTGAGCAAAAATCACAGAGCAAAGATGACAAAATTAATCAGTCATTTCTTTGGCAGTAAATAATAAGATATGCTGAGGATTACAGATGAGAGAATTGCCAGGTTCCTTGGAGATACGCCTGCTTAACACCTGATTTATCGAAGCTTGTGCAGCCATCGAGATATGACCTTGATAAATAAGAGAGTGCTCTACAGCTCCTCCAGAATTAAAGCACTGGATGTTGAATATATGGATACTATAATTATATTATAGTTTCAGTCACCAAGGAATAGAAACTCCTCAGAAACAAGAACTCTGCGAGTCTATACATATGTTTAAGAGAACCAATAACAAAATGTTTAAAAATATTTAAAAGCTGTATATAACTGTGTCTATTACTGCGGTATCAGAACACAAACGATAAAAAGTGATTTTAAACTAGCTGGAAATTTTTCGTAGAATTTTATAATGTAAGAGGAGTTTCAATATAGTTGGTTAATTGGTAGCTTAAAAAGGAGAGAGGAAAAGAGAGATGGTACAAGAGATTATAGACACTAGTTCTTCCCCAACCATTTGCCTCTGAACAAATGCATAAATAAAAATGAGTGGAATATAATGTTGTCATGAAATATGCAGATGTGGCCCGGGACACAATGACTCTATCCATGTGGTGAAAGAACTGTCTCTTCCCGTTAATCGCTTTAGCAGTTTAGAGTCACTGAAGATTAGCACGGATGAGCCGCTATTGTCCCTCCCTGGACAGTGCAACAGAATGCTGCTCCACAAAGGTCATCCGCAGAGCAAAACAGGGCATTTGTTAAGCTTTGCTCTGTCAGTCTTTGAGACTGTGTTCCCTGGAAATCTTCCGTGTAGTAAAGGACCAAGGAAGGCAGTTGTGGTTTGCAGCGGAGGACGCGCACGTTGGAGGAGTGTGTGCCGGCCTTGCGAACATGCAGCCACAGTCTGGGCTGCAGCATCTGCCCCGCAGACACGTGGGAGCCGGGCTCCCTGCCTGCAGAACGGAGCAACACTCCCCGGCGCTGTGCTCCAGAATATCTGCCTGCTTAAATTGTGACAAATCCTCAGTGCTTAAAGTGAGTTTTTAAAAAATACCCTCATAGTGTAGTATGTACTACATTTTTGGAGGCATAGCTACAGATGTGTCTCAAATGTGCACTGTGGCAGTTGCTTTTGAACTTGCATATTTGAGGTTACTCGTTTTGTTAAATATTTGGACATCCAAATAACACCCTCATTTCAAGAGCTATTCTAGCTAAAGCAGGCTGCATGGCACCTTCTGGGGCTTGTCATCACGGCTGCAGTTTCAGCAAATGTTATGTGTGCTCATCTTTTCATACACAGATTGATTTCTGTTTTGCAAACAGAATGAAACAGCATCAAATTTGGGAATCCAGAATGTTTGAAGGGAAATCTGCTTTCATGCAAGCAGCTGGAATTGGATCAGCTTTGCAGGAGGGCGGGCAGGGCTCCTGGCAGGGTTTCTGGCAGGGTTTCTGGCAGGCTGCTGAGGGGCTTGCAGGTCTGATGTCCATGGGAACCTCTGCTCAAACCAGGACCTCGAGCCTCTCTTCCTGAACCTGGATCCTGAGAGTCCCATGGACTGCAACTCCAGGTTAAATTTTTATGGATCCTTGGCATTAAAGAAAAAGCAAACCAAGAGGAAGCTGAAGGAACAGTGGCTCCAACGCAAGCGCTCACTGCTGAGAAGTCCACAGCAGCTGCCTCCCAAGGCTGCCCAACTGCCTCTCCTTTTAAGAAAACTATTTTTTTTTCAGTAACTAGTCCTGAAATTAACTATCCCTTCAGTAACTAAAACTGAAATCAAATTGAAAGTAACTGATACTGGGTCATCACTTAAAAGTTTTTCTATCAGACCCACAAGATATATAAAATACAGTTAGTAGGTATCCAGGGATATCTACTCAAAGAGTATTCTCTGTGTACCTTGCAAAAGATTGAAGACCTATGTTTTCCTTCAGCTTTGTCTATGAAATATTTCATCTCACTACTGTCTCTATACAACCAGCTTTACAGTCAGGGTCATGATGTTGTAGATCTTTACATAAGCTATAAGGGTTTTTTATTATTTTTAACATTTACTTTTACTTCTAAAGTGAACTAAGGATCTGTAGATGTTCTTTATTTAGCCTGGGGAAGAGAAGGCTTGGGAGGCAACTTATCAAAGTGCATAAGCACCTAATGGGAAGAAGTCGAGGAGCAAAAGCCAGTGTCCTGTGCAGCTGTTGTAGGTGACCCTGCTTGCAGAGAAGGGACTGGAGCAGCCAGTGTCCAGAGGTCCCTGCCAACCTCAGCAGTGCTGTGATTCTGTGAGTCTTATGGAGCCAAAGTTTGGTGCTTGCTGTAACTTAGTTTTAACTAACATTAAAAAAAAAAAGCAAAGAGATAGTTAAATCTCAATGTTCAAGATTAAACTTCTTATGTAAATTTTAATGCACTCAGAAATAAAATACAAAAGAAGCATTTGACTGACACCAGAAATGTAATCCTCAATACCAAGTTGCTTTAATCTACATAGAATTTTCTGAGAAAATAAGATTTGCACATAGTCAGGATTATCACAAAACACTTGTAATATTAATTTCTTCATGACTAGTGTGATATTTAGTAGTACTGAAATTGAATTTGTTGTGATTACATCTGCCACAAAAATGTTTCTGATGACTTTTTTTTTATTTAGTTAATGCATTATCCTGAAAATTGGTAACACACACACAAGTATCATAAAATGTATTGCTCCAGGAAAATGCAGGCGGTGACTCTTGTCTCAGATAACTTCAAAAAGTAATATTTTTTTTAAGAAATGTCACAAGTATGAATAGAAGAGAAAGTAAACAAAAGCCTCCAGTAAAAAGAACCCCATCCCCTTCCCTCATTCATGTACACTTAATTTTAGCCTGTAAATAAACATAAGATGACAGATAATTATGAGCACTTTAAAGAAGTTACATCAACTTTACTACAGAAAATATAGATGCTACTTGATGCCCAGTGCTGACCCCCTTTTCATTTTCTCTGTTTGACTGTCTTAGTCTCTATTAGTCTAATTACCAGCCAAGTCCTTTTTATAAGATGCCTCCTGTTAGAAATATGATTTTGTATTAAGAAAATGATGATGATCAGAATGTTGCAAACAGGGATATTCTTGATTTTCCAGCACTTCCCCCTCGAAGTATTTTTATTGCACATCTTCCTTTAAGTACATGAACCAATTTCCACATTTAGTAGTGGAATGTCCAGTGTACCCTGGTAAGATTTGCATCCCAATAGTGTGTCTGAAGGTGTCATGAAAATCTGTGTATTCTTTTTAAGGTTCACATCGGCAGCCTTATAATTGCAGTCCAACAGTGCCATCCACTGCCTCTCCAAATACACTTCCAAATATTTCATTCCCATAGTGTTTTGGGGAAAGTGTGCCTGATAATTGTGTCCTGTTAAGATCTGACATGGCAGTTGTATGGATGGACAGAAATAAAATCTGTTTAAAGAAGGTTCAGTCCCAGAAGGAAAGTTTTCATGGGGGATCACTAGAGCAATGTGCAAAGGAAGATCCTGATTGGGATGATAATCAGATATTAAATACCCAGACTAATTCATTCTTTCTAGAACTTCTTAGGCCCTCAAAAATGTGCATGTATATCCCCAGAAAAAATAACCACAATTACAATCATGCTCATTCTTATTATATCTTACTGTAATACAATACAATACAGTAATTTAAGGTGCAGGCAGTGATGGAATTTTTGTCAAGAATATGGAATACTGTTGTTTTCTTCATGTCCGAGCTTCTTCTCTCTGCCTGGATAAGGAATATTGTTGCAGTTGCATCCAAACAGCAATCTGCAATCTCTGTGCATCTGCACTCTGTGATCTGCTGTTTTTAACATAATGATCCTCGTAGCAGCTTTGTGGTAATCTTTGAGCATGGAAACAAATGTCTCTCTTCAATATCCACAGCTCAGCTTTTATCCAGGCCATGAATAGGCCCAAACAGCATGTGGAAACATTTCCCCCCAAGACCCTCAGTGTGGAGTTTCAAGCACCTTTCCTCTGGATTTGCGGGTTTTTTGCCATGACCCAGATTTTAACTGCTGTTATAGCTCTGAGCTAATAGATTTTACTGCAGAATTTTCTGTCTTTTTATTAGCAGTTAACATAGCTATTTCTGTTTCTGACTTCTTCTCTGAAAGCCCATGACTCCAGAAAGTTCTTGGAGTCATCACATTGACTAGCAAAACCATTCGTAACAGCCAAAAATCACAGCCATTGTCACTGTTAGATTTCTTACGTTTTTCTGCCCTCCACCTTTATATTTACCTAAGAAAAGAATACACTTACATGTTTGTTTTGCCAAATTAAGGCAATTTACTTATCAAAACAGATAAATTACCATAATGCAATTTTTTTTCAAACTCACATGAAGAGAATATTCGTTCTGTTAATTTGGCTATATTGTTAGTTGACAGAGAAGTAGAAGCTATTGATGAGTTTGTATTCAGCAGCATCACATAGAAACATTTTGGAAGAATATTCTGTCAGTAAAGATCTAATGATAGACCTCCAGGACGGCTCTCACAGCTGTGTTCGTAGCTCCTCAGGCTCTTTTAATTTTCTCCACTCTCCTTGCTCCTCCCTTCTTGGTCACAGGAGTCCTTTCCTCATTGTCTATATGAACAAAATGGGAGTACGAACCAATTTTAAAGAGGAAAAAAAATGTTTAGTATTTCAAAGCACTGGACTTTTGTTTAAAAAATCCTCAAACAAGGATGGGATGTCTTGACTGTGATTTCAAGAAATGGGTAAGATGGAGCAATTCATCCTGCACACTGATGCTGAGCTCTTTTTTTGCCTAGTAGAGAACCCAAAGTGCCACCTAGTAGTTCTAAAAATGATTTTTTTAGAAGTGAACAAGAAATGAAAAATGAACAAGATGAATTTCTTCTCCTGTCTGTACTGAGGAAGATTTCCTCTGAGGACCTGGCCAAGAAAGAGGGCCAAACCCAAGGCTGGAACCAAGGGCTGTTACTTCAGCAGTGCTGCAGCTGGGACAGCCTCAGTCACTGAACTTAAGAGAGACTTAAAACAACTTTCCTCTCTTCCCATTTCTAACAGTCAGTAGGAGGCAGGACAGGCTGCCAGGGCTCAGGTTTCCAAGATCCTCTGGATTACTTGCAAGGTAAAGATGCATTAGGTGGAGAGAAGAATCTGTGGGAATCTCTTTGGTATATGTGATTTTTTGTTTGTCATAAATCTCTTTATAGATTTTTAAAATATAGAAGTTTGTTTTCAAGGACAATATATTTTTTAATATACTTAAGTCTTTTTACATTTCATTTTTTTTACTGAAAATATACTATTATATCACTGAAAAATTATTATATAGATTTTATCTAAATAGTAAGATTAATACAAAATAAGAATAGATTTATGCATAGGGGCACTGGCTGTTATGTATCTATACAGATACAAACGGTTCTTCAATACAACTTGTTTTCCATGTGCCTTGTATTAACTTTATGTGTACCTTGGTTTGCCTTGTTAGCTTTGAAACAGAGAAGTACCAAAGCCATGAAACAAATTGGACGATTTTTGTGAGCACAAAGGAAGCAGAAACACCTCATGAAAACACTGTATTAAAAGTGGAATGCATTTTGAGGAAAATCTCTCCAATGTACCTGTGAACATCATATGTAGGAAGGCGAGTTGCTAAGGATTCCAACAGCATGTCCTACAACTACCTAGTTCTTTATTTTTTTAATATCATATATGCTACATGCTTTTTCTTATGCGTATTGTATGACTAAAAAATACGTACTGTGCTTATGTATCTCCTAGGATATGTATATAAAACTCTGAAGTTCATCTACAAATATCCATACTTTCCTATTGGAGAAGGCTGTAGGTAATGCCTCAGTATTGCACCCTTGTTTTTTTCTAGATATGTAACACAAGTCATTCAATCCTATTCAATCTTATTGAGGATTCAATCCAATCCTCAAAAAAGCTGGCCATAAATAACATGATCAGCATCTAAATAATAATTAAATAAATATATAAATAAATATTAAATAAATAAATAATGTCTGAGCTCCAAGCTGCATAGAAAATGGTATTGCCAGTGCTTGAGAGTATAAGAGCAATTTTGCAAGTGTCCCTGAAGTGGCACAGGTGCTCTGCATTCTCACATGATCTTTACAAAGCAGAATGAGAGAAAGACGTCACAAGCGCCACGCTGCATTTTCCTGAAGGGTGGAATTTTTTAACAACTGACCCCTGCTAAGGTTACCCTGCATTAGCTCTCCTTAATGCACACACAGACTTTCTACCTGGCATGGTAATTACCAGTCACCAATTTCAGAGGCAAAATAATGAAGATCTTGAAGAAGATCTCTTTGAGCTATTTTGCTAATAGAGCCTTGGACTCTCATTTATCTCAACCATATCTTGTGTACTTCTCTTATGTAGCTTTTCAGCTGCTAGATTGTATAAAACAGAAGTTTTATGGCTGCAGCTGATTTTGTTAAAAAGAGAGGAGAAAAAAAAGAGAGAGTAGAATTCTAGTGCCAGTCAAGCAAACGGCAGAGCTTTGATATCAGTTTAATAGAGACTTGTGTTTTGGGTCTGGAAACTAGGCACTCGTATGTTTACAGCAGACTGGCCCTGCAGAGGAGGCCTGTGTGTCACTACGAGATCACAGTCCTTGAGCAGAGCAAAGAGCAGAACACATGTCCCCGTGCTGTCCCACAAGTGTGTATATCCCACTGTACATCCTGTACGTAACCACTGTGTCCAGCAGCAAGTGTTGGTGCTGAGGTGCAGGTGACGTGTGCCAGTTCTACAGATGTGGTGATTCTGGTGATTTTGGGATGCAGTGACGTTTGCACGGATAAAAATCAGTGCATCACCCTGAACCTGTCAGTATGATGTAAAACAGTGTAATGAAGTAAATGATGGAAATCCACATGTCCTACTAGCGTTATTATATTGAAAAGAGTATTACCTATACAATGGAAACTCTGCTTTGAAGGATCAGTTATAGGCAGTTGTATGTCTTGTACAAGAGATTTTGCCTGTGTGTAGACTGCATCAGATGTTCCTTCTGTATGAAGAATTTCATTTGGAAAGCTTAACATCCCAGAAAGCAAACCTCATTACTGAAGATCATTTCAGATATTTTGGCAAAAAAAAGGTGCCTCAATGCACTCCTGATGAGCTATTGAGTCTTTCCTCTCTAAATGAGTTACATTGATAGCAATTAAAATAGTGACCCAACTACTGGAATTTTGAAAATCACATTAATCTCACTTTTTATGCCTTCATTTCCTTCACTAGAGAATGATTTTTTAGTTGTCTTCTTATGTCTTTGTTTGCTGCCTGTTTTGAAAGAGCTGATCTTGTTTGGATCTGGTGGCAACAGTAAGTGACATAAGGGAAGAAAATGCCTTTTAGCAAAGACAATTGCCTGTGTTTTGGCCACAGAGAGAAAGAATTCAAATATCAGAAAACAGACCATACACTAAATGTCATTCTAAAACTATTTTAAATGCCATTTATTTTGATCATTCCTGTGTCTTGGATGCTCTGATTTTTAAACTCTAGGTAGTTAGAAATATTGGAATAGGTTTCTGCAGTATTAGATATATTTTCTTACATGCCAGAGCATTGCCATTGACCTGCTGGTGCACACGAGGAGTTTCTATTTCTGAGCAACATTTCGTTTCCTCCCAGGGTTTTATCTGTTTTACCTTTTCTGTTAGAAATTTTGTGAGCAGAAGGCCAAGCTGAGGCCAGTGTATGTGGGCCCAGCTCCCGCGTGCGGGAGGTGCCTGTCGGGAGCCTGACAAGGTGGGTGCTGCGCGGAGGCTCTGCGAGCAGGCCGGGCTGCAGCACGGCTCCTCCTGCACAACGTGTCCGTGCCGGAGCGCTTCCAAACTCCAAACTAGTCCAAAACTGCCGAGACAAAATCCAGATCTGAATGCTGGGAGACTCCACATTTATCATTTATATGTAATCTTTAAAACGTGTTTTATTTGTTTTGAAGGCAGAGAATGCATTGTGTCTGTTTAACAGAATTATTTCATTATTTCATTGAAGTCGTACATATTTAAATTCAATCGCCTTTTGCTTCTTAGCTTATTAATTAGATTTTTCTATTGAAATAGTTTGATTACCCTCTTCAGTGGCCTGTCTTAAGAAACCTTTGCTTACATGTGAATATTATGAATTAGGGATAAATGAAATTCCTTTTTGCTGTCAAAACCAAATTGTGAAAATGCATTGCATGGCTTTGAAAATCAGTACACTCTATTAGCAGACCTGTCAATATAAAAAGTGCATTCCATTTCCACCTCTTGCTCTAATAACCTTTTCTATGTTACTCAGAGGCAGTTCACATAATCAGAGTATATTGTCAGCTTACTGGAGTTGGGGAAGCATGAAATGAAAATCGCGTTAATATTGATCCAATTCTCTTACTTGCAAGTGTCCTTGATGTCCTTTCCACTGAGCAATAACAGTTGTTGTGATGTGGTTATTTTCCTCTCAGCTTTTACTGTACTTTGCTAAAATGAGTGGAAATACAGTTAGGAAAATATTACTGCTTTTAATTATTTCTCTTATGTATCAGCGTTGCCTGCTTAAGTGATCCATAGCATATCAGAAAATTCAGTTTCTTCCTGCAGTTCATCAAGCTGCCGAATGCAGCGAGAGGCCACATTTCAAACTGACAGGAATTTGTAAAGGTCAGCAGTCGTGAAATATGAATCCCTTCTTGTGTGTGCAAGTTACAGTGGCAACCTACATCTTCATTCAAATCTGAATATTTGACTGATTTGGGTTCCAGTTAGAACCTGTATTTGCAGCTAGGTCGAGGACCATGAAAATGCAGTGTGGCCTTCGCTAGACAGGGCACTTCCCATGCTGGGGTAGTGGTGAGTCCAAGCTTGGCTTTTTTCAGGATGTCCAGAATACATCAAATCTCCCACAAATGTAATGGCAAGACAGATGACTTCTAAATTCACTTCATCACCTCTCATTTTTTCTATTTGTAAACTAAAAAATAACGAGTGTCCAGCTTGGAGGGCTCTTTTTTAAGGAACACTCTTTTATTAGTACACAAAATTTTCATTTTAATTACAAGTTTTTATTGTTTGAAAAAATAGCCCTCAATCTCATCTGAGAAACATAGTGCTCATTTTCGCCTTAATCTTATTCTCTTTTGGCCCTAACCTAATTTTATATCAGTTCCATTTTTACAAGGCAAAACACTTGAGAATTTTTAAGAGGAAAACATATATAACAGTAAAGTACTAATTTACACACAGAAAAGATTATTTGGTGTATAAGGTCTCGTGTAAATGTGAGGTATTAGATATAAAAATAAGACATAAAGAAAATGTTTGAGAATTCAAAATCTTCAGGTGTTGATATGCTATAGAACACAAAAATTGGTTGCTAACAGTGTTACCTTATGTAGAAGGTAATTTCCAATGTGATTGTATGTAAGGTTTAATTTCTGCACCATTCTCGTAGTTTTTCCTCCCTCATTTCTTCAAAGATCTTCCATAATGAAAATATGATTTATATTCCTCTGGCTTTTATTAAATCTATTAGAACCAGCCTCCCTTTAATAGCAGCCACGTCTCTGGTTCTGCAGGGAACTAAATGAGATGCCAGTCAGGGCTGCCAGGTCCAGCGCCTCGATGCGGAGCTGAAATGGCGGCGCTCGCCGCCGCAGGTGGGGACACTCGGCACGAAATGCCGGCGGGTCCCGCTGCTCGGAGCCGGCGTGTCCCATGTCCTTGCGTCCCCAAGTGCCGGGACAGCGGCCCCCATGTCCCTCATTTAATGGCACTGGGATGGGGAGGTCACTGCGGGGGCTGCCAAGCAGCAGCTCCCTGTAGCTGCGAGTGCCATGAGGCTCCCGGCACCTCATCACATTGGGAAGGACCAGACAGGAAAGCAGGATTTAAAACCATTCCAACATAGCGAGCAGGGAGGATATTTCCTGAAGTTTCTATATTTTCAAATGTTGATAGTTCTGGATTTACTAAGCAGGTAGATCCTACTGGGGCATTTTAATTCCATAGACACACGATGTACATTAGATGGTGGCTACAGCAGTAGGGGCTGCAACTTGCAGAAGACACAAAAAGCCCTTTGAGAAAATCTTAGCTCCCTCCAACTCACCTGGTAGTTTGTATTTTAACTATAACGTTGTGTTCAGCATCATCAGCTATGAGGTAGTCTCCCGTGAGGGACTAATTCTGAATTCCTTTAATTAAATATTAAAAGCAATCTTAGATGCTTAAAATACAGCAAAAGGAGTGCTTTCCAAAGCAGGGCATGTCAGGGCTCCGTGAGGAGGAAAAGGCAGCTTTACCCTTAAAAGTTTTCGAGGAGAGTTCAGCTTCACAAAAAAACTTTACTTTAGATTCTATAAAAGAGAGTTTTTAATTAAATGCAGCATTTTACTGTAAAGGGAACAGACTTTACTTATGTCAAAATGCTCCTTAGAAGCCACATAAAGCTGTAAAAGACAATATATGAAAAAGCTTTCTTACAGAAAAGAAGAACACCGGCCCATGAAGCAGATTTCCAGATGTTTGGAAACATTAGAATTTCCTGTCAGTATATTTAGGTAACATTAAAATGAGGTTAACTTTCCATTCTGCCATCTCTCTTCAAAGATGAAAGAGGCCTCTCTGCATAAATTGCCTTATCGGTAATTCGCTGAAGTAAACTATGGAAACAACTTTATAAGAAGCAGTAGTCTCTGTTTGCGGGTTACAGTTCTGCCAAGCAAACTTTTCTTAAAGTTAACCTTATTAACTCACTTCATCCTGAATGCACAGAGGATTTTTAACAGTTCCATTTGAACATGTAATAAATAGATATCGGTACAGAGACTGAAAGCTCAATTTCTGTCCTCAGCTAGATTGTAGTCATTAGTGCAATGTCTAATAAAATAAATGTACATAAGCATAAATATAATCAACCACACGCTATGTTTGTGCTACTCATTAAAAAAATTATTTAGAAGCAGCTTTATGGGGTTGGACACTCGCAGTGTTTTTGAAATCCAGTGGCTTCCCAGGAATCTGTAGGGACCTACAGACTCCAATAGGAAATTTACCGATTAAAAGGAAAATTGAGAGGCAAAGATAGAGATGTTGCAACAACAACAAGAAAAAGCAATGTTTAAATATTCCCTCCGTTAAATGCTTCTTGGCCCTGTGGTTACTTTGGTTCATGGGACATTATTAGATTATTACTTTTTTTTTTTTTGTCTGCTTAATAAGCCCTATTTCTTTGTAAGGAAAAGTAATGTTACTGGAAGAGAGATTAGTCAGTTCTTGGTGAGAGTGCACAGGCTCACTCTGCAAATTTTATAGTTTTTGAATATATAAAACATGGCCTTGCCTTGGAAGCTGGGCTTTAATACAAGGCTGGTGGCTGATTAATTCCTGTTAAAAATTAGCCTTTTTAGGTATCCTCCATCTACTGTAAGCAGCCAATTTGATCACACTCCTTTAAAAAATGCCTGGTGTGATAACAGGTGTAGCAAAACATGGATTTGCTTTTAAATAGTTTATCAGTTCTCGCACATAGAGTCTTCCTGGATATTTTTAAAGATATTTTCTTCAAGTTTTAAGACTTGAAGGCTTAAAGACTTAAGGCACTGGCTTAGCTTAACCTCAGTAAGAAGTTCCTTTAAACCATTTGCAGTTTGTAGTTTTGAGAAATGTTTAGCTGCTTATTTTAAGGCTTCTTTGCAAATGCTAGTCTGGAAAAAACATCTTTTTTTTTACTTACTTTTGACAAGGCCCTTGATTCTTTGAGAACTGAGAGCTTCTGCCTCTTCCACTTCTGAGTGCCTCAAAGTTAAAAAGCTGTTTTCTTTAAATTCTATTTAATTTAGTTTTATTTTTTTTCTTATTTTGTTTGAAGCATTTTCTAATTAGACTTAGGAGCTGACATTAATATAATTCCATATTTTGCCCCTAAAATACAAAGCCTTTGTGTCCTGAGAGGATTTTAAATGAAATATCTGGAAATGAATTTCATTTCACAATAATTTTGCCGTGGCTTTGAAAAGATAATTAGAGTTCCAAATTCTTACAAACACACAGAAATATCAACTATTCATTTATTCCATGCTCCTTTTTATATCATTGTTAACAATGCTAGACATAGTTCTGTGTCATATAATTTTTTATTCAGTTTGTTGTCTGGCTTGAAAGAGACAAGTTGTTTTCGTTTTTGCTCCTATTTTGAGAGGTTCTCCAGTTTTTAAGGACCCTTTTTTGAAGTCCTCTTGAAATCCCAAAATAGAACATCTGTGACAGATCTGCTGGGAACATATTTCACGTGTGAGGATGCAGGGAGATGTGGGGGGCTGCGGTATCCGCCTGTTAATTTCTTGATGAATGGGCAGAAAGGCCAGGACGTGCACTCAGTAGAGCCCGTCTTCGCAAGACAGATGATCTCAAATAAATTCTATTCCCAATCAGTTTTTGATTTGTTAGGTGTTAAACCATTTCTTTGTAAGGACAGTGTTTACAAGCCTTGTAATGAGGCGGCCCTGGGAGACCTTCCTCTTCTTGCTGTAATTTTGATAAATGGAATTCTAATTCATAAAGGATACAGTGATTGAAGGGCAACTCTGGGTCTCGTACACTTTCATTTAGATAAATGCTTAGTACAGTGCAGCAAAACTGAGGGGCACTCAGCAAAGTGATAAATTTCAGCAACAGCCAAACCAGAGCCTTTTCTATCAAGACAAAGGAGCACCATCACTGTATTTCTTTTAGACAGATGTACCTTTAATATTAGAAACCAAAATGGATTTTGGAAACATTTATCTTAAATGCTTAGCTCCACGTTTGCCAAATTCATATAGTGTCTTTTCTTCTGGCGTGTTTCTTACATTGAAAGCATTTCTGTAATCTGATAACTGGAAGCATCATGACAAGGTTGTTAAAATACACTAAATTTCTGGTTCTTCTGCAGATACATTTTGAGTATGAGTAATAATTTCTAGCTTTCTGGACTTTTTTTGTTATTATTTTTTAAGATATAACTTCAAGTATAAATAATATTAAAGGACTGTAAATCACCTAATCAGTTGTTAAAAACAGTTTACTCAGTTATTCCATTCCAATTTCACACCCTGTGGGAATGAGAAGCTTTCGCAGCACTCACTAGAACTACCAGAAGAAAACAGCATTTTCATGCTCCCCTCATCCACCTCGGTACCCGCTGCTGGACCCGGGCCCCTGCAGCATCCCGTGATTCCCAGCACGAGCGATCGCTTGTGTCGAGTGCTGCGATGCCCCTTGTAGGAAGCACAATGGGAAAAACCTGACTGAGCGGCTAAGTACTGGAGACAATTCAGATGTAATAAAACTGAAGGTCAGCTAAAGCACATCACTCTCTCGCTTTTCAAAACTTAATTCTTGGTTGTTTTGTG
Organism: Nothura maculosa; assembly: GCA_032353885.1. Taxonomy (NCBI): domain Eukaryota; kingdom Metazoa; phylum Chordata; class Aves; order Tinamiformes; family Tinamidae; genus Nothura; species Nothura maculosa. Next base: position 427,739 of record JAUBOD010000824.1, on the reverse strand, counting down.
AGCTGAAATTAAAAAAAAAAATAAAATGGGGACTTATGTTTGATTTTGAAAGCTTTTCCTCCCCTAGTTTTTGGATTCACATAGTTCTAAATTGGGTGAATTGTTCTACATGCTAACGTGTACAAGTGAGTTAAAGATTACAGCCTAATTACTGAATCCACCAAGATATCAGTACACATAGCAGCCTCTGTATTGTCTTAATCGCTGTAAGTATCAGTGCAGTTTTAATGGAGAATACCTCAGCTTGGAAGGGTCAGCTTGAGAGAAAAAATACAGTCTCTGCTCACTTGCTTTTTGCTTCTGTAGTTTCAGAACTAGCAGTTAAGAGCAACAAAATACAAGAGGTTAAAATTGGTGTATTAGAATGTGCAATTGCCTCAGCCTGTGGTGTGCCTCAGCTCCTGTTGTTTGTATACAAAAGGACTGCTCAAAAGGAACCACTTCAATTTTCCCCTCAGATAATCTGTAAGATTTGCCACCACACCTTTGCTCATTTTTATTAAGAACTCAATTATTTTCACAAGGACTGAGAAATTATATACCCTATTTATATAATTAAAACTTCCTGACACTCAAGTTCTTTTCCATGCATGTATCTTCACTAACCCATCTGCTTACTGCATTCCTGTTGGTTGTCCTGCAATAATATGAAGTCATGGGGTTTGATGGGTTATACTTCATTTTATGTCTGCCATCCTTGTACTCATCATATAGAGTCCGAGCACCGTAGAAGATAGAAGAAATCCATGCACGTTCAGTTCTGCTAGGATTTTACCCATAATTCTGTAGCTTAATAGGAAACAA
>JAUBOD010000824.1:372518-387645 GCA_032353885.1 Nothura maculosa | reverse complement strand
CTGCTTCTCTTGCTCACTGAAAGGAAAGAGTGCTTTCTGCAAACACAAGTCACAAATAGCCCAATTTTCCTCTGACTTACAAAATGCAAAGCATAACTAATTTGATAGTAGATTGCACCAAGTTTAATTTGCCTCAAAGACCTTATAGGCTAATTGAGTATGTTTGTGATCTCATTTGTGGTAAAGTAAATTTGGATTCCATTTGAGTTACGCTAGATGTACATGTGTTCATATGAGTAGTGCTTGGATCTCTTTGTTTAACTTCCATATTAAATGTAATTAGTCCTTAATGAGACTTAAGATAGAAATTTACATGCAGAAATAAAGTGAATTGAATAGGCATAGTGCTAATAGAATTTCTTTTTCCCTGCAATAAATTTGGTTATTGTATTTTGCATCAGTGATACATTTATATTGCAATTTTGTGTATTCAGTGTGGCTGACCTGGGATTCAATCGCCTGCCTTTGTGCACATATTCCAGAAAAATGCAGCAGCACTGTGACTGTTTCTAGGTATTGCAGCAAGGGAACGCATATGCATTAAAATAAGTGTAGGACATGAGAAGAAGAAGGAAAAGAAGTGCTGTTTTTTTTTAATAAATAGCCATGTTATCAGTACTCAGAAGGACATTCAAATATTCTAAGCCCTAAATAAGAGAATATGTAAGGCTGCACATATGGATAGCTCCACATGTGAATTCATTTTCGGATCTTCAACAGAAGATTTAAGTGTTTGAATAGTAAGATAATTTAGGAATGTATACATTAAGACCATGAAATGGAAAACATATTTTTATATTTCAGAATATGGAAGATTGCACTGTGTGTGCATAGCTACAGACCAAGTTCCCATCACATTGTTAGAGATTATAAATGTCTCTTGGGGGGGCGACTCCTTTAATTTCAATTCACTGTGTCACAGTTGTCTAAATGATCATGTTTGCAACTGTATTCAAAATAAGTCAAACTCGAAATGAAATTCTTTTAAAGCCATCCATTGAAGCGTGGAGGATATTTTTAATTTGCTTAAAATGTTTTAGAACAGCAGCCAGTCTCTTCCTGAAAAAGTTTTTCCATCAGAAAAAAACAACCTCACTTTAAAAAAAAATTCAAAATGGTATAATCACCTGAAAAACATATTTCAGAATATTACTCACAAAGCTGTTTATAATATGCAATTATTCAAGGGAAAGTATAAAATCTGACATAAGAATGGACTCCGTCATGAGCATTGTAATGGCCATAAGTTATTTTTCTTTCCCTTGTGCTCATTAACTGCAATCAAGGGAAAAATCTAGAAGGAAATCTCTTCCTCGCTATTTGGACTCCGTGCTTTGCGAGGAAGGAAATAATAATAATAAAAAAAAGCAGCGGATTTTAATTTTATATCAAAGAAACCCTTGAGGTGGAAAGTTAGAGAAAGCTGTATGGGTTTGCGGCACACAAAATGTCGCTTGGATTTTGCTGCTCACTAGTTTGATATACTCATTTGCTGATGCGAGATGACGAGGGCTTAGAAAGCGGGGTTTTGTTTTTTTGCTGTCTGTAGACCTAGCGGGGCCTTACAGAGCCCAGTCAGCAGGTCATTAACTCTGGAGAAAACAGCTTGCATTAATATGCTCTAATCCGGTATAATTAGTCAAATTACTGCACGCCGACCGGCTTGTCAAGTGCTGTCAGATTTGGCACGCGGGCGGGAGGGCCGGGGTCCCGCTGGAGCGGCGCCCGGCACCGGGAAGAGGGGCAGGACAGGGAACAGGCCGCCGGGCCCGGCGAGGCCTCCGTGGCCTCCTGCCCAAACGGGCCCCATGGCCGCCCCTGGCGGCCCCCACGGCCACAGCGGGCTGCCCCACCTGGGGGATCCGCCGTCCCGCACAAGATTAGCGTTCGTGAAGAGGTTTAAAATAAATGATTACAAGGGGATCAGCTACAAATTACCCTCCGTGCGGTGACACAGATTACGGAGCCGGCAGCGGGCGCCTGCGTGCGCATGCAGGGCGCAGGGACCCCCTTTTTCCAGGCAGAGAAGAGGTTATTAAACTCTAAAAGGGCCATATTAGCATAAATTTACAAGAGCTCTTGTTCTGGCGGCATGATAAAAACCTATGTTACCTTTGCATTAACACTGAATTGCTTGTTGTGCTTTTGGCAATGACAGATAAGTCAGTGTAATTCCCCATTGCAACGGGAATGATGCTCCAGATTCCAAGCGCATCCTGAAGATGTCACTGACAATAATCTTCAAAGAACGGCCAGCGAAAGTGGGCTGTATGTTTGCAGGATGATATACTGCAAATGACAGGAAGAATTATGTGAGTGAAGACGAATCTGTAACATATTATTAAGCAATTTCATGAGAATAACAGGGATAAAAGGATAATGGATGAGGGTGTCATTATTACCTTCATGTAGAGGGAAAGCAAAAGCAAAGGTAGAGAGACAAGATTAATTGAGGAAGGGTGAAGCATTCATTGCTCATCAGCTCTTTTGTACTCTCTGCTCCTGAAATTCCAGACCAAAAAAAAAAAAGAAAAAGAAAAAATTGCTCAGGGCTGCATTTTAATGCAGCTGGCAAGACAGAGCAGCAAACTGACAGGGCAGTTTTTAGTCACCTCCCTGTTTCCATAAGCAGACAATGGCTATTGCTTCTGGAGCGAGCCTGTGGTCACAGCAGTAACCTGGTGGGGTACTCCTCTCATCAGAGCTACTGTTTTTAATTGTGCTCTCAAATGAAGCAGCGTGATCTGTTGGTGCGGAGGCATCGAGCAGGTCATTCTGTGCACACTGTTTGCATTGCACAATTGCAAGTGTAAGTAGACCGTGCATAATAGGTGTCCAGGAAAGAGCTTCTGGGTCCTGGAACGTTAGTGACAACATAAAATTATGCCGAGGCATCAAAATTTTACTGTTGGTTAATATCCAAGATGAAGAAAACAGAAAATGATTTGGTAACTGCACAGACCAGTGCTGCTTTTTTTTAACCCTGATACAACTCCCATTTAAATCATTTTTTTTTTACTCCTAAGAATGCTATTATTAATTCCTTAATTTCCATTACCATTCCTATTTTCTAGGATTTCTCAAAGTAGCAGCTGACTTTACTGCAAAATATAAAATACTCTGTGTGCATTTAAAATGTTGATACATATCAACTGTTTATTATTTGAACCTACACAGATGTAAAGTGTTTTCCCCTGAAAGTGATGTTTCCTCTATACATTTTAATTTCAAAAGGATATGGACCATGCTAATTAAGAATATTTAACTTTATATTCAGAGAATGGATCCTGGTTTTAGGCCTTTATAACATGTTAGAAGCTGTGCAGTTTCCTTGCACTTTTTCTTTTCTCTGCTTATTTAAGTTGAGGGATTATTTTGATGGTCTTTTTTTTCTGATAATAGATATTCCAAAGTTTTGACACAAAAAGAAAATGAAGAATATAAATTTCTCAGTTGTTCTTTGTAGGAAAAAAACAAGGTTTTCTATGAGCTGGAAGGGTGACAGATGAAAACTGCAATCCATTAAAAAAATCAGGAATGTGCCTGGATTATTTGTTGCTGTATCTATCAGTGAAAATTGATTTTCATTTAATGAGACTGTATTTTTTTAAATTGAACTATTTGCGTACAGCAAAGGGCCCATGCAGGATGCTGTAGGTTTCGGAAAGAATACTTAGGGTCAGTAGCACAGTATCACCCACTGACAGAGTTTGAAACCTGGATGCCGAGGGGAAGGTGCTTTTCAGCTGCATCGGGCAGAACTGCAAGATGAACAGACAGGGGAGCAAGTCAGGCATAGAAAGGGCCAAGGGCTGGTTTAGGTTGGGGAGGCTACATGTTATTATGGGAGGTTTATTGATCATTGTTCACATATGAATGTAAACATAGCAGACAATAATTTTTTTTCATCATATATTAGCACAAGAATATGGGAAAGACCAGTTTCATTATAGAAAATTCCATGAAAATCCACACGATCTCATGCTCAGATTTCTATCCCAATGATCTGTTCAGAACCTGTGACTTAGAAACTGGGTCCTCCTACAGGTAGGACACGTTTCCTTGCGTGACAAGTCAGATCATGTTCTTTCTCAGTTGCCTTCCCTTGTTCTTACTCTGCAGCACAGTGGTAGGTTGAAAGGTCTGGAATCACAGCCATCATTGGTATCTGATCAGACAATTCTTGGGAATTTTGCTATTTATGTTCACAGCATTTGTTGCTGAAGCAAATTCAGATTGAAGAAGATATCTCACCACATAGATTCCTGTCACTCCTTTTTTATTTTAGATTTAATATAAAAAAATAGGAGATTTGACAGCAATGGCAGTGATTAGACTGCTTAAGAACACCAGTATTTTTACCTGGAGCATTTGATCGATTCTTGTCTTTGTGCAAAGGCGGGAACTCAAACGTTATTTTTTGTCCTGATGGAGAGCAGTCACTTGAACCGTCACTCCTATTTTTCCTTTAGTTTGGCCTGTTCTACCCCAGTATGTTACACCATGCTGCTTTGCAGTAAATCTCTGCAGAACTGACCAAGAAGCATGGAAAAAAGTAGAAAATTGTCCTCCCATCTTCTCGTCACTGCTCATTGTAATGCTTGTTTCACTTTATTGCATATTAGAAAGGCAAAGGAGGTAGAAAGGAACCATTTTGCCTCCACAGATTATATTTTGCTGTGACTAGCAAGGCTCAGAAACACAGCCATGGAAAAAAATATTTAGCTTTGCAGGTAAAATGCAAACAAACAAACAAAAAACAGATTTGCACTCTTTTCTCTATATTGTTTGGCCTACCATTCCACTGAAAGATCTGTGCACTTCAATTTTATAATATCAACACATGGCCTATGCCTTGGGTGACTTGCAGTTCACTGGTGGTCATGTGCAAACAGGAGTGACTCCAACTTGGCATTGAGATTCTCGGCTGAGTTTGCATGACTCCAATGATCTCTTTCTCTTACACCCAAATGCATCACACGTGGTCTCATCTAAGTAAGGTGGAACCCACTGACTCTGCAAAACTGATTTTATAGCAGAATTTTGAGCCAGTATCTGAAATGATGTGTGTTCACACCAGACTGAAGAGCAATTCTTGCTCAGGGAACCAGAGGATCCCGGCATGTCCTGACAGGACGTGGTGGTGGCATCACATGGCAGCACCACCTTTCAGCACATGTGTGTGCAGAGGGTAGCAAAAGATCCAGACAGTGTAATTATATTTTGTCTGTCCAACACTCTGTTCTTTCTTTTATCATTTAATCACCAGAATCAGGCAGGGCGATCTCCTCCCTGTCCCTGACGTGGCAGGTAGCCAGCATGCTGCTGCCCATACTGCTCGTGGCAGCCAGGGACGGGATGTTTCCATTGCCCGAGTTCCTCCAGCGGCATCGAAATCAATGGAAAGACCTGAAATGGTTTTGACAGGTTTTGAATAACGCCAGCTCCAACTATAACCAAACAGATTTGCAATTCTGAGGAAATCGGCCTCAATTAAATCTCCATGAAAATCCTCAGACATTATTGGGTTCTAGAGGCATAAATTACTGCCATGCTTATTCAAACAGGGTCATTTATCACAGAAGACAACTCCTATGCTTTATGAATGCAGGTTCCTCCTAACTTTATTTATGTTGACATCCCTTTATTAAAAATCATATTGGGATTTTTATTTTGGTGATGCTTCAGTTCAATATTTTAATTTTCCACCTCTGTGCCCTCTAGTGGCCAAATCCGCTCATTAACATCAGAGCACCACACATCCGGTGTTCAAATTACCCACGAGTGCATTTATTTTGTTTGAAAGCAAGTTTTCATGTAAAATGTGTCTTGGAATGTTTCTGATCTTTAGTTGGCATCTGCATGATTTGTCTGTTTTCAAGTAGGAAAGTTCAAATTCCTAGAGTTTCTTAGTGTAAGCTGGTAAAATACTGCAATCTTTTTGGATACTTTCCTGAATATTGTTAATTCAGATTGCAGCAGGACCTGACTGAAAGGTCCCATATTCTGAGTTTCTAATCACATCTTTGAAAAACTGTATTTGTTGAAACATTCCACCATTATATAACAAAAAATATTTAGTGTTGAGATTCTTATAAAACCAATTGACATTTTTTAAGTGTAAAAAATGTATGTTTTTTTTGTAAATATTAAAAATGCCCAACTAGTTTATGCTGCTTGAGCAAACAGTTCCAATAGCAGCCAATTGATTTTTAAAGATTTTTCCAAGAACAATTCTTGCACTAAATGTTTTTAAAATATACTTTCATTGCTTTATTTTCGAGGATAAATGTGTTTCATTTTAATAGTACGAGAGTCTCATATTAATACTGTATAGTTACGTTACGAGATTAAAGCATCTAAACAGTGGGTCTCTATTTTCATTCACAGAAGTGTTTCTCAAATTATTATGGCATCGTTTTGCCTATGTTTTGCATGAAGATAAAAATATATTTGAAAAATATAACAATGACTCTTAGGGATATGGAGTTAACAGCAAGAAGGTGAAATGTTCCTGCCCATGCCTCCCCTTGAAGCGAATGGATGTTTCTTCTCAACAGCTCCATATGAGCAGGGAAAAGGCACTTTCGAGGGAAGAGCTGGTGGGGTCACTCTGTGGGTTTCTGGTAGTTGGCATTTATGTATAAAATAGATGGGGACCCTCCAAAGGACTTAAAGCCTCTGCTTCAACCTTGGAAGGAAGCAGCTGTGGAGAGCACTCCACATTTCCACATTTTCCAAAGCTAGTTCAAAATCAGTATATATTTGTATCTCAGTTCTATGTATTAGGGTATATGTATATACACAGTGCATGTATACATATATATCCTGGGTGTAATAGCCAATGTAGCCCATTCAGATGCTCTTTCAAGAAAGATAAAGTGCACCTTTCTCTTATACTTCATTTCTGTGGCATGACTGTTTTAAATTATTTACAGTAATTAATATAAAATGAATTCTTCTGTTATCAGTAGCGATAGAGCTCATTCAGCAGGCTTGGTGGGATAGTATTAAAATAAATGCAGGAAAAAATACCTTCAGTTTAGGTTTCCTCTCCCTAATTCTACAGTGTTTTCATTTTAGATAATGGCTTAGGGCAGAACAGGCATGACGAGTGATCTGGTGGTTTTGCATTATTTTCAATGCACAGCTCTCTCTTTTTTCCTCAGACCCCGTCTTGCTTTGCTTGTTGTCCTTCCAAGGAGGACAAATCTCTTAGCTGAGATTTAGAACACAAAACATAATAAATATCCTAGTGTGTGTTTTCAGTGTGTACAGAAGTGGTCATTGCAAAGCCTGCATTTCAAGAGGACGTATAGATTTAAATTACTTTCATGTGTTTGACAGAGGCCACTAAAAGTGAGTGTAATATTATCATAAGATATGGTGATTAACATTAAATTTGGATAGAAGAAAGTTGGATGCTTATCTTGATAGGAAAAAGGTTAATATTTTAAAGGGAGGCTAAAGGTTGACAGGAGAAAAATTGAGTTAGTTTGCAAAAAAGAAATTTGTTTCTTTAAGTGAAAATTGGGGTCAAGAGGCCGGAGCTCTCTTTGCTTCTACATGAATGAAATAAATTAAATAATGCTACCATAAAGCTGCAGCGTATAAGCTAATGATAAAATAGTACATGGTGATTTTGAAAAAGAAAGTGTCTATTAGAAGAAAAAAAATCTGTAGAGATTTTCAAGCCAGTGGATTTTTTTGCATTACTATTGCCTTCAAATAGAACAGCTTGCTTTTCAGATGGAGATGTTTACGTTTCTACAGTTACCTCCAGTTATTTCCAAGGATGGCAATACTGACTTTCAGAACAATTTAGCATTTTAATAGTTGCAATCTGTTTACCCGGATTTCTTGGCAATTCAGAGGGGTCCAACGTTCTGTACCACATCAGGACCCAAACTGTTGTGTAGTGTTTGATGATGTTCAGCAGGCTCACACCAACAAGAGATGCTGGTATTTCTGGGGCCAGTATGTGGCAATTCCTGTCTATAGGAATAAGTATAAAATATTGCATCAGTCTGGAACTGGAAGTATGAAAATGCCAAATATAGGATCTACAAAATCCATGTGTATCATAGCCCTATACCTTTGCCTCTTTCCAGGAAGCCTTGTTCAGTTTTTCAACTCAGTCAAATAAATTAAACTCTTAAAAGAAATGAAGGTTTCTAATATTTTACTTGCTGTTCTCTGAAAGTCTTTTGAGAGTCTAGGTTTTCAGAAAATGCAGTTACTGATCACAGTATGAGCAGGATTTGTGGCAATACTCGTTTCTGCTGTCCCATCTTTGTGGTTTCCGGGATGCTCTGGGCATCTTGGGTTGAAGGGCACATGCCTTGGTATTGAGGTTGCTTTTCAGCTACTCATGGAAGACGCTACTGCAGTTGTGCAGTTAGTCTGTTCCATTTCCATTTGTCCCCTCATTCCACAGGCGGATCTTGGTGACATGAGGCACACTCTGCATCCTGGCAGAGCAGTGGAAAGGCCACTTCCCACACTCTGAGTTCTTGGCTTTGGAAATGCTCAGTGCCACCCATTTTCAGTGGCACTGGCATTGGAAGCTGCGGCCAGTCTCTATCTCTCTCTTTTTCTCTTTTTTTTACATTTCCAGCCATAGTATTTGAATTGTTAAACAGTGATTCCCTTTCTCAGGAAAGTAAAACAACATCTGACTTTCTTATAACTCAAAATAAGAAAAAAAATTATCAATCTACAAGTAAAGAAATTACTTGCCTGGACCGTCTCATCCATTTAGAAACATTGGGGTGGCCGTGGCTTTAGTCAGCGTATATTTGGCAGCTGAATCTAGATATTACCATTCCATCTGGGGGCATAGTTTATTTTAAAAGAGTTATGTATGAATTTTCTCTAAATTGTAGCAGAGGGTCATGAATTAGTGTCTAAATGTAGGCTTGACAAGATTATTATAGTCTATTTCATGCCAGAAACAAAGATGAATAGAGATAGCAAGCTTTTAAACAGACTTTCTGACATCTATAATGTCAGCAGAGAGTGAAATGAATGGCAGGATGCAATAACAAAACCTCATTTTTTATTATTTTATAGGGATTAGATGGACCTACTCTCATTCATAATTTCTTCCTAAAATCATTACTGAGCTTTACATGCACCATTCATTTTCCACCCCAATTACCTTTCAAAGCCGTGCAAATTGTTTACTAACATGTGCATATTAAGGCACATACACTGAATGCTAAGTCATCTTTGATTTATATTTAGATAGGGGCAGCATGTGCTTAGTTAACACTTTAAAATTTTAGCTGAAAAAAATAAAGCAATTATCTTTATTTCTAGACCTAACAATTTTTCTAATGCTTTGCAAGAGGGAATATATATATGTTTGTGTGTGTGTATATATATATTTATGTGTATATATTAATAATTTTCATTCGCTCTTTCTGTGGATTTGCTGATTGTTAAATTTTTGGAGCAGAGATCTTGTTTATATTTAAATAACTGAAGCGGGGATCTGTTTTGGCACTTGCTGAATGAGCAAGACAGGTTGCCCAGCAGTTCTTCCAGTGTATTCACTTTGAAGATGTTTGCTCAAGGTTTTCATCATTATTTCTTCATAGGTGTGGGGTAAATAGAACAGATCAGGGACTATAATTTTTTTTTCATTTATTCTTCCTAGGTATAAATATTTATTCCCATTTAGGGAGCTTATACAGCATCTACCGTTATTACTCTAGTGGTTTTTGACCAGATGCTAATACAAGTCCTAGCGTGGTAGATAAAAAGAGACATAATACCCAGGGAACTCATCTTCCTTGAAATTATAAAAATTGTGTACCATTACCCATATGTTTTTATAACATTAGCTTTACAATGAGTGCAAATCTATTCATTTATATTTATATATCACCAATAAACGTGTATTTATAGTAATAAATGCAGCAAAAAATCCAGGTGCAGCAGTTACTGTCTTATTTTCACTCTTCCTATAACTGCTGGCATTAACGTGTTTTTATATCCCTTTACTAAAAAAAAAAAGCATAAATGCAGTTCTGTTAATCCAAAATACCATGAAGTGCTGGTGGCTTTTAATTTTTTTTCTCCAGCAAGGTGTCTAATTGAAGCAAAATGCATTGTTTCCATCCTTATTTTCTTTTTTTTTTTCTTCCCTATTTTTCTTTCTTTCTTTTTTTCTTCCTTGAGCCCATCCTGTCATGCTGAAAGCGTGAAAGTTATTTTCTGGTGGTGTGATTAGATTGGGGCTGAACTCTCCAGCTGGCAGGCCTGTCTCTGACTGGCGGCGGCCTGTCCCCAGTGCTTGTCATTTCCTGACATGCCTGACAGGATGGGGACAACAGCCCCAGACAGGTTCATTAGATGGTGTTTTCTACAGCTGGGCTAAAAATAATAAAAAAATAAATAAAAAAACAAACAGAAAATAAAAAGGGCCGTGCTTTGTCAAGGCCCAAGCTGTAGGGGCCCTTCTTGTTGATTTAAACCCGGGCCTTGTTTTGACAAATTTTGATCGCGCGGTTTTTAGGTTTTCTGACACGTTTTTGTTGCCTTCCCCTTTGGCCTGCGCTCTTTGCACTCTGCCTTGTTGCTGCTTCAAAATCCTAACGCGGCCTCCCCAGGAGAGGCCGGCGCGCGCCCGCCCGCGGCCTGCGAGGAGCACCCGGCGCCACAGGGGAGCGGCAGTAATTGTTCCCTTCCATGATGAGCAGCCCAGTGGCACAAAAAACAACCGTGGCACTCTCAAGAAGGCAACTACAAAAAAGATTAAGAGTTTTATGGTGCCAGGAACATGCCATCTACATGAGAAAATACTATAATACAACTACAGTGTTAAACACTGTTAGTCAGGGCTGCCAGAAATTTAAGCTGTTTATTTAATTTTGGTTTTTGGAAGATGCCAGTGTGCTGGTGGTATTGTCAGGCTCTGGTTCGATATATCAAACATCTACAAGATCACAGTTTATACAACAGCTAAATCCAGTAGTAAAACAATGTGAAAGCATTGGGCATACTGAGTGCTGTGAAGTTAACTGTGTGGATTCAGTCCCTGGATTGCCTGTAGTTTTGTGTCAAACCTTGGCTTTGGATTTTTGCCATAAAGACAGTGTATTTGTACATCCTAAGTCATTTAAGAATCTTTTATAATCTATTTGTGAGTAGAAAAAGCCCTTACTATCTCATTTTCACTGTGGTATTCAGAAAGTGCCTATTGACTTTTTTAATTCCCAGGCTGTAGCCCGTAGTGCGACTGCAAGGGCTACCTGCTGCTTTTCGCAGGGCAAGTCCCTTGATTGCAGCTATTGCAGCTAGTTCAAAGACACCAGCACGTAAAACATCTCCTTATTTACCGCAGAAAGCAATAAACATCCGTGCTGCCTTCGCTGCTCCACTTGGAGCTGCAGAGAGGCCGGAGCCTTTTATGTTTCCTGCATTGAGCTGCTCGGAGGGTAAGCGCTGCGGCTGCAAACGCGGCCCTTCATTCACAGAAATCCGACCACTTACCTTTCCTTTGTATTCCCAGTTACTGCTGCTTTAGTTCGTGGTCTCTATGACAACTGTTTAAATTGGGATGGGCAACTGTCATCCCGAGTATTACTGAGAGGAAAGTGTTAGTGAGCACACAGTTCCATAGATAGAGCATTGCAATATAATCCAATTTTAATTGAGCTCCAGAGACTTTGATGTGCTGCCGAAGGTTGGGAGAGAGCTATTCCAGGGAGAAATTAAAGCAGCCCAGCAAGGCTTCACTACTCCAGACTGTCACCATTTTAAATAAGCATTAGCATCAGACTTAACCTTCCCCTATGAAACATTTCACTTTTTTTTTTCAGCTTTTTTTTTTTTTCTCTGCAATAAGTATGGAGGCAGAGGCACTTTCATCTTTTTTCTTTATATATATATATACATTTTTATATTTCCTTGATTAAGTTTGAAAAGCATGTACTGGCCCTGAGACACATCTCAGGCTGTCTCTTAGACCTTGTGTTGCTGTTCATAGAAAGAGAAGCAGAGTGAGGATTAGCTTGCAGTAGTCTAAAAGAATCTGGTGTTGGATTTTCTCTCCAAGACTGCTCTAAAAGAAGTCCCCTATCCTTGTGCTAAACAGTTGAGGGTGGCATTAGTCGTGATCTTTGGATTTGTTTTGCAGTGAATTTCCCTTAATTGAAGGAAAGAAAAGAGTGTATTTTACAGTGGACTGACTAACAAACAAAACTGTATTCTTTCTATCTCTGCATGTCTAATATTTCTGTACATATGGTGGCAATGACCAAAAAAAATCACATAAGAATTGCAATAATAATTAGCAATCTTGTCTCTATTTTACTACAGTGAGATTAGTAGACTGTAAACACTTCAGCAGTTGCCTTTTGCAAAACTGAATTTATCTGAGATATAATATCTTTTATTCCTTAGCATCTTGATAGATATCAAACGTGGACTTAATAGCAATAGGTAGAATGAATCACAGTATAGGCAGTATCTGTCTATACAAGTTAATAGGATTTATTGTCTACAGAAGCAATTAGACCAAATTCCCCACACAAAGAAAGGTCAAAATCTGAACTAGGAGGAGAATTAGCATAGTGGGATTCTTTATGAAACAAAAAAACAGACATCTCTAATCTTGAAGTAAAATTTATTTTAGTGATAATTTTCTTATCTGAGCCAATGTTAAGACTAAATCACTAGAGCCTGAATGAGGAAACCGCATTTGAGAACAGATTGAGTTTGGCACAGTTTTCATAGCTGCATGGTAAAAGCCCCTAAAATCTGAGTGTTTGCTGCCATGGAGCAGTTTACAGTGGACAGAAACAGGCGAGCATTCACAAAAGTATGTCTGCATGCTGACAGATGTTGCCATCATTTCATACTGGGAACCTCGAGTTCACCACAGGAAAGACTGTGAGTATGCCCAAATTTATGGGACGCAGCTTTGCAATCCAGTTGGCTGCAACTCTAAAGAGGAGGGAGCTGTTTGCTAAAGCTGCTAAATCACTTCCTCCCCTAGCAATAATACACATTGAAAGACTGTATGTGTGCCCTGAAATCCATCTTTGGTGGAGAGCTGAAGAATATTACCACAAGCCTCTTAGTTCTTCTCCTAGTTTCCATAAGAATTCTTTTGTAAGGGTCAGACCCACCAATAAAAGCACGTATCTGTCATTTTGATCCTTACCTTGCTCAGATTAGACAAACTGATACACATAAAAGGGCACGCAGAATATACAGAATATACATACAGAAATTGTTGTACATATCTGGCTCCATTTATTGAAATAAAAATAAAAAATAATTTATAGTTTCTATATGCAGTTTACATTTGATGTGATACATGTGCGTTTCTGCAGAATTTATTTTCTGTGATGATTTAGTTTTCAGTACTTACTGTATCTGATGCAGAAAGTGTGCCTTTAAGCAAGTAAAGAATATATGTGTATTATTGAGTAATATTTATGGATATATCTATAATAAAATACAAAATAATTTAGAAATTATTTCTTTACAGTAGACAATTTACAAGCTTTCCGAGTTAAAGCTCTCAGAAGACATTACTGTGCTCTGCTAGCACAGACCTAGTAAAATGAGATAATATCCCATATAGAATAATAAAAACATATTAGAATTTGGTTGCTGTAGAGCCATGGATCAGCTTTTATCCAATGCTACAGTTCCTTGCCTTGCTCAATAAAAGAAACTCATCTCAAGCTCATCTTAAATAGGAAATTAAAGAATCACTTGGCATGGCAATATATATTAGGAAGGTGAAGATATTTTGATATATACTCACTGTGATTCACAGACAGTTGTTCTTTGGGGCATTTAGTAGTTGACATAAAGTAGAGGCTGCTGTAAATGACGTTGCTAAATTTAGTGACTGGTAGGAGAGGGACATGCCAGGTTTGGAGCCTGTGTCACAGCTCAGCACGTGCTGGCAGGAGAATTTTGAATTTTGTGAGGATCAAACTGTAATACAAAATGATTAAGGCTGGTGGGGTTGTTTTAGGTCTATATTAGCCATCACTTTATAAATCAGTATATATTTTTTCTCATAAAACTAAATTTTAATAATATTTAAAATTTCAGAAGTAGAAATTACCCCAGCAAGTATTCCCAAATGTTGGGATTAATGAAACAACTTTTGTATATGAAGCTAAAAAAAAACAACAAAGTGTAACTGATTTATGATCAATTTTGTATTAGAAGAGATATTAGAAACAGAAACTTAAAAAAAAACCTGAAAAAAAAGACTGCCTTCTAATTACTTTTATAGATCTTATGGCTTATGCACAGGATAAATCAAATGCAAAACTGTTAAAATCCAAGGCTCTCGCACACGTCTTTTGTATGACATTGAGATTACATCTATAAAATAAGGGACGTAAACCTATCTTTCCACCTGTCATCTGATAGGAAATGGGTAACATTTCACCCCTCAAAAAAAAGTGCTTTTATTAAGTCCAATTACAGTTGCTTCAGTTATTATAATGTTAAAGATTTGCGTCATGGTGCATTTGAGTGTTTAGACATTTCTTATTGCAGTGGACTTTGAATAAATGTATCAGTATGCAAGTTCTGCAACAAAAAAAAAAAAGAAAAAGACCCCAAGGATTTTATGATGTCTTTATTCTTGGGGAAAAAAACACATTTCTGTGGATATCGTACGTCCTTTATTCCTCAAACATTTTTTTTTAAATGCTTTCACTGAGTCCTAAAACTCAGGCTGGCACCGCGCAAGGGAAAAGCCAATAAACAGGGTGGAGTTGGCACGACAGGGCACAATTTGAGAAGGCAGGAGAAGAACAGAAGGCTCTTCTATCCCTTCCCAATATGTGAGCGGTCAGCACGTTGACTCTGCAACTGGAGGTTTGCTTTGCTTCCTTGCTCTCTTTGGGACATCTCATGTTGCTTTTCTATTCCCTTCTCTCAGTGTTACCTAAAAAGCAGAGCAGCAACAAGGAGAGGAAGAGCCTGAGATTCCGGCTGCCTCCACTCTATGCCCAGTGCGTGGGGGTGGGCAGGCAGCTGCCGTGGTCCCGGGCTATGCAGAGAGAAGCACTGGGCAAATGGGCTTCAGGTTGTCCAGCCAACCTGTCCTCTTGTGGCCTTGCATCTTGGTGAGCCTTAGCTC
>JAUBOD010000824.1:334631-345228 GCA_032353885.1 Nothura maculosa | reverse complement strand
ATATTATGCTGATTTCTGTGAATGTTGACTTCTGATTCAAGGTACATGCAGCTAACAGATTTCTTTGGTCTACAGAGTTACAATTGGTTCTGTCAAGTAACAGGAATTGGGAATATGTGATGCAAAAAACGTAACTTCTAGGTTTTTTTGTAGCTGGAGAATGTTGCACGATTTCTTATTTCTTATTTTTTTTTCTCCTTAATAGGACGAACGTACAATGATCTGAACCAATATCCTGTATTTCCGTGGGTTTTAACAAATTATGAATCTGAAGAACTAGACCTGACCCTCCCAGGCAACTTCAGGGATCTTTCAAAGGTATGTTCTGTTAAAGAAAATTCTGTTAAAGAAAAATAACTATCCTTTTAACAATAACCATCCTTAATAATAATAATTTTGACAGATTTTTAACTGTTAAGTATTTTTAATGGATCCTTTCAAACATATTTTATTTTACACTTCTGGTTTGGTTAATAAGTAGATATTTGTCTTGAGTCGCAAAAGTCAGAATTATATTCTGTTTCACATTACTTTTTACAGAATCTCCACATTATACTATTTCTGTGTGTTAAAGTTAAAAAACTTTAATATATCAGTGCCTCCTAACTTACAGGTCATGAGTGCCACTGACAACTTGATCATACTAATTATCTCCATTCATTTTTATTAGTTGATCCTTCTAAGATAGAAAGCTCAGACTGTTTTTTTCACTTTATTTTGCAGTGACTTGACTAATAACTTATCAATATGCCAGTTTGATAATTATTCAGTAAACAAGTATTTTTGTATTTTGGAACCTGGAGTAACTGATCTCTATGAGAAAACACGTAGCTGTATGTGTCCTCCAAGCAAACTTGGGAAGCTGGTACCAACTGGGATCAAAGTGTGGTCATTCATCCCAGCATCTGCTTCATCCTAGCTAGGAAAAAGGGAGGAGGCAGGACCTGAAACTGAGCTGTGGAAAGCATCTTTCCTGGCTTCCAGCAACCAAGACTCTACGTGCCCTTTCCTGCTGGTGAAGGCTGGTGGCCTCCCACCAACCCCAGCTTTAGGTTTATGTTGTCCTGCAATGGCATCTTTGCAACAGCTCCTACTGGTCCAAAGAGGGAAACTCCTCATGCTGAGCAGTGCACCAAGCCACGGCAGTCTGTCACTCTCAGGCTTTAGGAATAAGGCTGGAGAGGGAAAAAAAAATATCCCAAGGGCCCACACTGCAGTCCCTGCTTTCCCTTCTGCTGATCAGGGATGAGGGTTGCTAGTGCTTCTGCCTTTAGGTCTGATTTTCTTTTCTCCTTTTCCTGTTCATGCACATTTTATGCAACAAGTGAGACTCTGCCCTAAATATTTTGGTCTTGTTGTATTCCTGTTAGAAAGAAATCGCTTTGAGTACTTCTAGATGTAACCATTCCTGAGAGCCTGCTTTTGTGAGGCTTCCTAAGTAAGCTGAGTGGTTCTTGACTGCACATTGTGTGAGTCTCAGATTCAGAGCTGGATCTGAGAGAGCAGATGGACAGATCTGCACTTCCTCTCCTTCTTTTTTTCCTCCTAAAAATAATACATCAGTAAATAAACATTGAATTTAAATGACATTGACAGTACGCCTCAGATTTAAAACAAGTGGATGGACAGTACTTATGTTGTGTAGAACTTTTGACCTTTCATAGTATTATAGCTGTGCTTTACAAATGTGTTTTTCAGTGTTATAGTGTTATTGCAATTCGTACCAGGAACAATAACGAAAATTTACAGAAAAAAAGAATAAAAATCAGTAGTAGTCATGCACCAGCTTGTTCCCTAACATGTAAAAAAAAAAAAAAGTTTTAGAATGCTTATAGTGATAGACTTTTCAAGACCCTCAAACTTCTCCAAATCTCTAAAATTTGCTTCTTTCTGGTATTAACTGCAGCTTGAGAGGTGAAGCGCAAAAAGATTAATCCGTGTCTCATGAGCCCTTCATAAGGTAGTTAGTTTTGGTTCACTTCAAATTTTTATGGCAGCCTATTAAAGTATTCAGTTGCTGCAGGAAGTAGCGTGATAGCCAAGTTGATTATTTTTCCTTATGAGTAAGAACTCATTATGGAATTAGTGCTTGTAGAGTTTACTAAGCATCACTGCACTCCTGGTAGCGAGCGCTCTCTGAAAGCAACTGCAAAACCAAGTCCCTGATTAGCTGTATTTCTTTAGGAATCCAGGCACTGTGCACAGCAGGATTTTGCCTGGAATTTTTGTTAACCGCCTTGGGTAATTGAATTCTCTTATTCCAAAGTGATTTCCACTGGAAAAGCTGGAGCTGTTGACTGCTCCAAAGAAAGCCTTGGTGCAGCCAGCTAGGCAGGATGATGGTTCCTTGCAGGTGAGATCTAGGCTGCCTTCATCACATGGGTGTGCGTGAAAGCACATTTGTAATTTTCCTCAGTATTTCTTGTAACAACAACTGCTAGTAGTAGCTTCTTAGATTTCTTTTCACAATGGGTTTAAAAGGAAAATAGATTAATGATTGTCCATAAAAGAGAGTGGCCAGTTCATATGAAATGTCACTTCTGTGCACTCTGACACTCACGCAGTTTTTGTGTCTTGCTTCCCTGTGTGCATTATCAGTGTAAATCTTCCTAGCTGGATCTTACCTAAAGTATTTCCTTGGCAGTTTTGTTTTCCTTGCTGCCAAGTGTCCCTAAGCGAGCCCTTTCTCTTCTTGTTAGGGAAATGAATCCTGAATAGGAAGAATAAAATATGGATAGTGATTTATTATTCATATTACTGAAATGTGAAGTGCTTTCACATCGGTCAGGCAGTGGGGCAGACACACAGTATCTTTTCCATGAGAAGTTATTTCCTTCTGTCAGATTTTACTGTGCAGTGGAGAAATGTTCCTGCAGATTTGATGGCAAATCACGGTCTCCAGCTAAGCTGTTGATGGATAAAATCTCTCTGTCATTTGCTTACCTTCTATCCCATAGCTTTTCAAAGTCTCCATCTTTAGTATTTTCTAATTAATACCACTCAAAAAGTCTTTTGAAGTAGTTACATTTCTAACACTATTGCATACATTGTGAAAGCCCCCAAAAGCTCTGAAATGAAAAGCCTGCCCTTCTTTACTGGGTTGGTTTAAAATCTTTAAAGCCTTGCTAATTGTGTGTATGCTAAATCTAGCTTATTTCAGAATAATTTGTGTTATTATCATGCAAGGCTCAGACAAAGGTACAGAAAAAATTATAATTGACTAATCAAAATATCATACATCTTTTCCACTTAGCTCATAATTATTTCCATTTGTGCAAACCAGACTTGATCTATAACTACTCCTTTTCTTCTATTCCATTTTATTCTATTTGTAAGATTTCTCATTGTGGTAACTTTGCATTAGAAATCATTTGTTCTCATAGAACAATTATATTTAAATATTAACCTAAAAGTAGCTTTTCCCTTTTTCCTTCTTCCCTTGAAGTATTTGGAAATTGTCCTGTCAAGGCTTTTTTTTCCCTCTTATGTATAATTTGAGACTTAAAAACAGGGCACATGGGCATTGAAGGTGCTGTATCAGTAGGATATATTGGACCTCTCATTTGATTAGACAGTGTAGGCTCAAGTTTTATTCATTACATATACAAGGTTAAAGGTTATATTTATTGTTTGACAGGATGAAAAGCTAATGAAATAGGCTGTCATAGATACATAGATTATCTTCTCACTATCAAACAGCCAGGTGATCTGCTTATTTTCTTCTTTATGGAGATTTCCTCTGGAAGAATATCTATGGTAGTTGATATTAGTGTGGGAAATTTGTGCACAGCTTTTACTGCCTGCTGACTTTTGGAGGGTTTTGTTTTCAAGCAAGGCACTTAAAATGTAATATAGTTTGTTTGTGCAAACTGGCATGGCTTTTACTCCTTGCAGTGAGCGCATGAGTTTGACATGCTGCATTGTCCCTGCTTATTAAAGTGTAAATGGGAATTTCTCCTCATTTACTTCAAGTCATACATCCTGTTAAATAAAATGATTTCTTCACCAGGCAAAGTAATACTAATATTGACATGCGTATGAGACATCACACGCCCATTCACTGAGTGGAAAAAATTATATTTTGTTAATAAAGAAGGTGTTTGACTGACAGGTGGTGATGAGCATAACCACCTTTCCTTATTACTGTGCCATTTCAAGAAAAGGAAGTGATAAAGCCCCAAGGCTTCTAAATGTAATCATGCAAATGAACACACCAAAGTGTGAATATTTCAAGGCAAACCACACTTAATACTTCAAAAAATGTGTGGGCTATGGAATGGAGTTTATGGGTTTTTAGAAGAGCCACTCTCCCTGGTAAAATGAGCTTCTGTATAGTTTATGTCCTTGAAGTCCTCTCTCTACTACATGCCACTGTGTCAGGCATGTCACAGTCAAGGAGAAAAAAAAATAGTTTGATTATGATTTAGTACAAGCCATACAGTTAAACATTGTCTTTTCTTAAATGAGAAGTTAATTTACTGAATGAAACTCCAGCATTTTGAATCAGCCAGAACTGTTACACTAAGTGAAACTATTGAATTGATAAGCCAGCCAAAAGCCTGTTGACATACTTAGATAATTTTAGAATTTATTTTAAATTTTAAATTATTGTACTAAAATGTCATCCTTAGATTTTTTAAATAACAAAAAAAACCAAGCTGCCAGTATAACTTCAATCTGTATTCAACCACAGCTAAATATACCCATGCATAAGATTTCTTTTGTACCCAGAAACAATCCTGTGCAGTATGTTAGGAAAAAGAAAAAAAAGGAGATAGATAAACAGGTAAGGTGGCTGCTGCATGAATTAGAGTCAAGATAGCAACAGTATTTCAGTGGCCAGATAAATAGGAAGCTACATTCAGTTCTGCTCTCATGAGAGAATGTAGGTCTACAAAGATAGCTGGCAAAACAGTAAATATTACATGAACTAGCATAACATGTCCCGTGGATATAAACACTAGATGTATTGACAATATACTGGTTCAAAGGCCAGCTGTCTAAGGAGATTAACCAGATAAAAAGAAGGGCATGAATAATAGTGTTTTTAATGTTAAAGTAAATAGTTATTTGATTTTTAAATGGGGAGAAAAGCAACAAAAACTCCAACATTTTTAGTATATCAGAAGTGAAATAGCTGAATAGTCTTTGTCATCCAGTGAGCTATTTTACTTGGTTGCAGAAAAGAAAGAATATGCTATAAAACCATTTCATAAATAGCTAATAGTATTTGATATGAGAGTCCTTACAGAGGATATTTTTAATAAATTTTTAAAAAGCATATAATGCATTTAGAAAATTAATTTTATAAAACTTTGTAGAAATAATTTTTGTTGTTGTTTAAAATTCAGAACAATTTGACTCATATTCACTTCCTCTACTAGTTTTCTGGTTAAAATGCTGCACAGAGATTCAGTATACATCATCTGTAGCATCTCCGTGACAGGGAGCTAAAAATATTTTCTTCCCCTACATGGAAATATGAGGTTAGATCCATAAATGGGAGTTATGTCAAATTTATAACCAGATTTCAAGTGTATTAGTTGACTTTGTGGACTGATGATGGCATTGTAAGGCTACGGGAAAGGGCCCAAAACTCAGCATTTGTTGTCAAGCAGAAGACGCACCGAATCACACCGAGTCCTGGGTTAGCTGCTCGTTTGTACACCTGAGATTTCATGTCTTTACAGAAAAGACATGTCTTTGCTGAAAGATGGCTTCTTGCTTTCAGTTTCCGTTAGGAATAGCCTTTTGCCACATAGACCTTTCAAAGAAATCAGACAGGACACCTGTGGCAGGCTTGAAATTCACCTCATGTTTGCCATTTTATTCACCAACGTCTTCTCTCCCAAAAATAATCTGTCCATTTTGCACATACAGGCTATTCTTCTAATTGATAAAGTCATTAATCAGCAAGATGTTTAATTAAGCAACAGCCACAACAAAGGGAGAGACTTGAGCACTTTCATGTAACTTTTCATGTGTATTTTGCCCTGTACCGGGATCAGTTAAGTCCTTCCCATTAAAGCGTGCGTCACGGTGTGCACAGGGGCTGCCACATCCCTGTGCAGGAGAGGGACCGAGTGGAATCCAATGCTCCGGGATGTGTTTGGAGCATTTGCATTTGGAGCATGCGTTTGGAGGCTCCAGCCAAGGAGCCACCTCCAAGGTTCTGAACACCCTTCCATGGTGCAGCCCGTGCTCACACCTGAGCAGCTGACCCAAGAAACACCAGGAATCCTTGTGGAAGCACAGAAGGGAACCTCTGTCTCCTGAATCCCCACATCCCTAATGCATGCTTCTTAAATCCAGGATGTGTCCAGACAAGTCAAGGACTTCCTTCCTGCAGACACACTCCATCTCAGCCCCTCCTTTCTTTCACTTTTATTTTTTTCTCTCTCTCTGGAACAAAAAAGGATAGTTACCAGAAAAGATTCTTCTCAGAGATTTTCACATGGAAATTTCCATTCAATGCAAAAGGAGAGATGGATCTCATGATATTTTACCTAGAGAGTTCACTTTATTCTGCAGATATTTTGTGCATTTCAGCATTTTCCCTTCAAATGAATCATAAAGTAATTGAAAGAAAAATGGATTCTAACTCTGAAAAGAATATTGATGAGGATGAAGGTAATCTTCAGAATACAGCTTCTTAGGTTAATCATTTAATAAATTGAACACGTCTTCTGAAAGAAGATTATTTTAGCTAGTTGTGTGTGCATCTTTTACATGAAAATGGAATACACAATGCTACAACCTTATATCTTTTATCTGACTTAAATTGAAATAACACTTCTCCCTGTAGAACCTTGCATACAAAGATGATGTCTTGCAGTATTGTTTTGTATGGTTTTGGAAAAATATTACCAAGTTCTAGAGAAAAAGTGTATTTTGCATTAAATGCAGCTACATTTATAAATTTCCCAAAAAGTTATTTAAAACAATAGAATAAACCTTCATCAAAAATTAGCAGTGCTATTTTTGCAGTTTATAAAACATCTCTTTAATTACTTTTAAGCGTCAGTTGTTGTAATTACTCTATTTTACAGTGAAAGAAAGTGAAACTTATTTTAGTTTTTGAAATGTTTCCTTGGAGAGGGGCATTTTTGCTGTTCAAAAAGTGGGTCCATGGTACCCAGAGCAGGGTTGTATTGGCAGGTCCCATTCAGTGCCCAAAGCAGCCCAAAGCAGCCCAGGACACTGCTCTAAATCAGTGATGGGCACACACAGCTGCTCAGTTTGTTGATCCCGTAAGGTGTCATAAGAAAAGAATGTCTTTTAATAAGTTACTCTTTCAAGCAAGTGGCTAAGTAGTGATATTTCTATTTTGATCTTGTTTATGGGTATTTTGCAATCTGTAATAATGCCTGCATGTTTCCAGAGAGTAGCTGAATATGTAATGAAACTAAGCATCAAACATGCAAATATTTATTTTGCTGTTTTTCCAGTAGTTTGGACACAAGCCTGGAAAGTGTTACAGAATGGCTCATACTTCTCTTTCAAGAATGTGTTGTGAGGTCTTGCAGGGAAATCCGCATCAGATAAGGTTGATCCGTGGGGATTACTCATACATTTTACACATATGAGAAGGCTATTAACATCTCCATGACACAGCAAAGCATTAGGAATCTAGGATGTTTCATGGGAAAATTGCAGAAATAATGTTTTAAAATATCAAATACTCCTATTTAAAAACAAGCTACAATATTTCAAATTGGAAAACAACATGTTCTACTCCAGCCTTCTAAAGTGATCTCAATAAAGATGGAAGTGCTGAAGGAATAAACATTTTCAGCTTTTGAAATGTTTAATTACACACTTAGTTTATTGAAACACACTGACTTGACCTTATACTGATGTTTCCATTAAAAATGATTGGATTTAAATTCAATTGGAAAGTGTACTCCGAAATGAAATGTGAGAATAGCAGTTAGCATTTTGAAAATATTTTAAGTCCAGAATATATTTATTTTCAAATTACAATTTCCTTACTCATGTGAGTTTATAATAGAAATTCTAACTTTATTTTTAATGCAAAGGCTGTACAGTTCTTTGGTGTGGAAATGTGTTCTCCTCTAAGTTTCAAACTCTAAGCGTTTTATAATTTTACGAGAAGAGCTGAACTTGGAGATTGTTTGCAGGTTGGTAATAGATAAACATGTTCCTAATACCTCATCTGGAAAAAAAGACTTAAGATAGCCTTGCATTTAATCATTTATTTAATATTTTCTTTACTTCCTGCTGTATTTTATTTATCTCAAGACTTTTATATCATACAATAACCAACATGTTTTACAGGAAATCATGAGTTGGGTAAAGTAATCCTAGAAAAACAAGCCTCCTCTAAGCAATATGTCAAAACCAGCATTTCCTACTACTGCCTTACATTTCCTTAGATGTTTTACGTAATTTTTATGGACTATCTGTCAAACACACAGACCCTGAGTTGTGAATGAGCACTGAGTTTGTGAATAATTTATATATTCTATTGTTTTTTAAGTAAAAATCTTGTTTCCTTTTCCAGTAAAAAATAACCTTGTTCAGTCAGAAGGTATATCCTATCTTGCAAGAATAAGCATGTTTTCTAAGTATTTCTGCTTAGGATCACCAGACACCATCAGCAGTTCTACGTGAAATCTTTTCATCATGAACTGGGCATTACAAAGTATCCTGTGTGAGCAATAGTCAGTTTTCATTAGCTGTGTGATTATGGTGAATGACAGCAACAGAAATATTAGTTTGGCCTCAGTGCATTTTAAATGCAGTTTTAGAGGTTCATTTCCAGGACAATGTTACTGAATTAATTGGGAAACAATAAGGAAGGTCTTGAAACTTTGCAGATGTGGATTGCTTATATTTGACAATTAAAATAATGAAAGTCTTCTCATATAGAGAACCTTTGAAATAAATAAAATTGCAACGTTGCAGCAACCTGAAAGGATTATTGCAGCCTAGAATGAGTTTTCTCTCCTTGGCTGCAGGATTTCACATATAGTGAATCTTAATGTAGAATCAACCTGTGACACATAAGACACTGCTGCCCTTCATTTTGTAATTTATTCAATTTCTCATCCCTTTGCAGCCTATTGGGGCTTTGAACCCAAAGAGAGCAGTCTTCTATGCAGAACGTTACGAGACTTGGGAAGATGATCAGACTCCACCTTACCATTACAACACCCACTATTCCACATCTACTTCTACATTGGCCTGGCTTGTTCGTATTGTAAGTATTCTTGGATCTGGATTTTCATTATTTACAGTATCTTTCCTGTCATTTATCAATATTTGGATATTTTAATGAGAACACATTTCCATCAGAATCTTCAAGTTCTTAAAAAATTCACAAAATCTCTACAAATGGAGATCACAAAATCTGTACAGATACACATTTGTAGTGACCAGGAGGTCCTTCCTATCTAAACAATCTGTGATATTTTTAGACACAAAATGGTAGCATAAGGACAGGTAAACAATATAATTAAGAAAATCCTCTAAATGCACTGGAAAAAAAGATGCTAGAAAATACAGAAAAATGATATTACTTATGTATTCCTTTATTACTAACACCTAAAAACAGATATACACAACATAAAAAAACTTTCACAAAAATCTCACTTGGTTAAGCTATGTCAGACTGACATGTGAATTACAGAACCAAACTTTTATGTTAAAGTAGCATGAAATAAGAATTTTTGAAGATAAACTATGCTTCTCAATGAGTTACTAACTTAGAGTTTTCAGAACTGTATAAACGCATATTCCAGTTTATTACTGTTTTTTCAATTCTGGAAACTTCATATTTAAGTCCTGTCCTCAGAAATAGGTCTAGGGTTGACTGCCAAGCTTCAGAAACAAAAAGAATCTGGATTTTCTTTGCAAATTAGCACAGTGAACTGCAGAAAAGGGAGTGTTGATTACACACTTCGGGTTTGTGGAAATTACAAAGAACTGAATCACTATGTAATTACCAAGCTGAAACTACCTGCATCCTTTCAATAAACCTCTGCTGCAGCCAGTGTGTTCTGAGCAAGTCTCACACACAAGGAACCAGAGCTGAGCTGGAGTTGTGGCCCCTCCAGCCACATCCCATTGCCTGCTCAGGAGAGGACACAAGTTCAGGCAATACTTGTTAACCCCTGGGAAAGCAAATGTTGATTACACTCCTATTTGGGGTGATCACTGTACTCCTCTTAAATGTTACTAAATTATTAATGTTCTGTGAGTACATTTTATGGTTCACATGTGGTTCTTAGTCCTCTTAAAGTGTATAAAAGCAGTGGGTTTATTTGCATGTTTATCTATTACTTTTGGCTGGTATTCAACAAAAGACACCCTTTTGCTACTCAGAAAATTCTAAAGTCTGAGGAATCTGCTTACTGGCTGAATGAACAACACACCAAGGAGTATTCATTTCCTGTATTAACCTAATGCTGTGTCATTTTTACTACTGTTGTTTATGTAGTACTATATCTGCTCTTGCTCTCTTTCCTCCACTAAAGAGCAAGAGAACAGAGCCTCTGCCATGACGGCCTTGCAATGCAGATCTGGAAAATAGTGTTTATTAGGGCAAAATACGTAGTGAGAGTAGAAAGCAGAA
>JAUBOD010000824.1:320038-330358 GCA_032353885.1 Nothura maculosa | reverse complement strand
ATGGACAGAATTATTGTTACCCAGGTCAATAATACATAAATTTTCTTAGTATTGGTAAATCAGAAAAATAGCAGAATTTGCAGGTTTGCTACTGCAAATATATACAAAGTATTTGAGGGGGGGAGGGCACTACACTTACATTAATAGAATGTAATGTTAGTTTAATGTTAAAATTACAGTGTTAATAAGCAAGCTCCTGGTTTTTTTTTTTTTTTTCATTTACCTAGGTCTAGATCTTCAGAGTTCTTTACTGATGTATGAAACCCTTAGTTGAATGTAAACTATCCGAATAAAGCCCTTTTTAGTTTATATTTTACATAAAGGTCACTCTCTGAAGCACTGCGAAGATTAAGTGTATAAAATCTCTCTATTTTTCTTTATATATTTCAATTCTTTGAGGCATGTCTATGTTGTTGACTCTACTGACCTACTTCTAATATGCTATTCAACCCATAAGTATCTTCCTCACTTGCATGCCCAACAAAGTCATTATGCAATTGGAGTCAGGATCCTCCAAAAAAAAAAAAGACATTGTGACAGCTTTTAATTTCTTTAATTTTATTTCTTTATTAGTGTATGCTATATTATATATGCTTCTCCTCTAGACATGCAAGATTTAAGAGTTCTTCTCTCTTTGAAAGTGGCCTGTGTTCCCTGCTGTCTGTGATGATAGAAAAGATATATTGGGAAGAAATGAGCAGTAGAGATTACAGAAACAAGGGTCTCAGGAAGCCTGAATTCCCTCATCTTTCATGTTCTTTTCTGACTCTGTTCCTACTTTTGCAATATGCTCTCCTTATGTCCATTTAAATTGTTTTTAAATGCTACTAAAACTTAAATATTCCAGTTCCATTTAATCTTGGATAATTTAGAGTGTATATAGAAATAATTCCCTCAAAAATTCTTTGTTACTGAGGAGCTATATAGAAAAATATGAGTTATATAGAAAAAATAGTACTTGGGCAATACTCTATTATCAGTTACAACCTGGTGATTATAAAGGCTGTCCTGAGGCTTAAGATAATTTTTAGATGATCAGGGCATGTAAGAAAATAAATTTGTTCATTTGCATGAATTTAAAGAAACAGACATAACTTTTTAAATTATTCACCAGAGGATGTGGAAGACCGTTTCCATCCATAAAGACTTATTGCCAAATATTAATTGAATCAGCGAGAGCTAATGGGGTGGTGCTGGAAAACCAGGGAATTGGCAGTGATCTCAGTAACCAAGTGCTGCTGTCAAACTTAGGATTTGATCCACAGGCAACTTCTTTCCTGCTGTGAAAAGTGATGACTTAAAATGGGTTCTCCAGACTGTCAGAAACTGGAGCTCTTCCTACACAAAAGTTAACAGCAATTGCCAGTCACTAAGAGTAGGGAATATTGTTTCAGCTGGAGTTAGCTGAAGAAAACTCTCTTTTTCTCAGCTCTGTGAGTCTGTAATTTCTTTGGATATTTGCCTTAAAACCATCTAAATGGCATCTGGACAGAGAATAGATAGAGTTGGGGTAAAATGGTAGCAGACATTTGGCTGCCCCAGTGTAGTGGTAGAGCTCGATATCCCCTGACAGTGTCTGTCTCAGAATGATCATACAGCCATTTGGCCCACCAGGGGAAAAGTGGAACATCCTGAAGTCTTCTAAACAAAAAGAAAGCAAAATGAAAATCCAGGCAGGTAGATTTTTGGACTCTACGAAGTAGCACTGTGATTTTTCCTTAGTTCGACCTTTGTAAATCATTTTGATTAGTAAAGATCATCTGCTGTATGCTTCTTTCTGCTGTTTTCTTAACCTGTCTTCATTTAATTGCCTACAGGAGCCCTTTACAACTTTCTTTCTAAATGCAAATGATGGCAAATTTGACCACCCAGATCGAACCTTTTCCTCGGTAGCAAGGTCTTGGAGAAATAGCCAAAGAGATACCTCAGATGTGAAGGTAAGATATATATTAAATATTAAATATTATATTAATAATTGAGAATTTCCCTTCCTTTATATTGTGCTCTTTCATGTAGGACAAAAGGGTTTTATATTTCATATCATTATATTCAATACACTCTACATATTTTAAATAAAATGTTGCTAAACATTACTGCCCTAGTAGAAACAATCAAAGATTCTTTGAAGTGGAGTGGATAAAAGGTGTTTTGTTTTTACAGAAAAACAACCTAAGTGATCTAATTTAGATCAGATAATCAGGAGATGGAGAAAAGCCCAATAAATTGTTCTTTCCTGCTGTTAACTCAATATTTGGCCCACTCCATAAAACACAGCAGGAATTGGATTTGACCTTAAAGTGTCATATTGTTATAGCTTGCCTAGCTCTGGGTTTGCATTGCCTGGGGCAATTAATAAAGCATTAATGACAAGCCCCATTTAAAATGTTGGCTTTTCTGTACGGCTTTAGCTTTTACTTGCCTGTGCCTGGGGATATTATGCAACAATACACATTAGATTAAAACAACTTCTACACAGTATACAGAAGCAGCCAGAGCAGGATGATTTTCCTGTTCTTATGCCTTACCTATTGTTGTATACAAAGGGTTATTGTTCATATACATTGGACTTTGTTAGAAAGAAACCAAAATCTTACAATTATGAATTCTGTGGTCCTTTCCTGGTTTTCATCTTGTAATAATAAGGTTTTAAGCAAAGGCTGTAGTATACCATTAATCTCTCTCTCTCTCTCTTTTTTTTTTGTTGCTTTATTTTTAAATTAATATGTCTCCTACTCCAGTACCACCATGCTAAAGGATATTCTAAAGTCAAGGTCACATTGCCATTATGTTTTTGACTTAACTTGACAAAAGAATGAGATGCACATTTGATGATTTATTTTATTCTAGAGCCTCTGTTTGCATAAATACTACAGCAGTCTCAGAAATATGTGTTGACAAACCATGCTATTATTATTCAATTTCTACTTAAAAAAGCAAATATATGGAATGTGTTTTAAGAGGCTTATGTTAAGTTCTTTTCTTTAAAAAGCATTTCTCCTGTATGCAAAGAAGGCAGTACAATTTAGAATTTACTTTTCTAAGTTGACCCTTTTGTTGACCCTCTAGAAGTCATCACTGCTATTTTCATAACAAAAAGGAAAAAAAGAGCTTTTCTGAAGGAATTCAAGTTACTATTTGCTGTATTTGAAATTAAAAGCAATTCCTTCGATCTCAAACTGAAGGCATCTTGATTTTTTCTCCTCAAAAAAGTCTACTTTTCCTGGAACTCTACCTGTTCCTCTATGCAAATGGACTCGCAGGAATGAAGCTGAAATCACTGATAAGAGCTTTAAACTGAGGGGAGACATCTGGAAATGGCTGTGAGCTTGTCTGGCTGTCCTGCATAGGAGCAGGGCAGTTATATGCATGAGGGCATAGCAAAAGATGAAGGGATAGCTCTCAAGGAGGGTATATAGTTAGTGAAAGGATTGTTGATAAACTGACAACCAAATCATTTATCAAAAAATCAAAGATCCAAAACGTTTGTATGAAAACACCCTATGTTTGGTCAGCAAAATGGGGTAATGTAAGTTGCTGCTGCCAGATTGTAATATATGGATGCAGAAATCATGGAGGGATAACAGTTGTGACTCAATATGGCAAATGGTTATTTCTATTTTAAAATATTGCTAAAATAGAAAAGATATTAAAAGCTACCTTCCTTCAGGAAAGGAAGGTAAAAGATGAAGTTATGGGGCACTTTGATGCAACTGAGTTTAAATAAAGGATTGAGAGATAACTTGGATAAAATAGGAACAATAGGTCAGTGTTGTCACACTGGAAGAAAGCCTGTGAAGTAATTTATTCTAGAATACGTTTGGGAATCTCTTGTAGAGTCCCAGGGTCAGAGTTTTATGTGTGTGTATATATAGATATATGTCTGTTAAGTCATTAGCAATAGAAGTAATATTTGTAGTGAAGTCAGTACAGAAAATCTAGTATAGTGCAAATGGTTGATAGCCAAAAAAATATTTTAAACTGTTTGTAAACAGGAATTTGTTAATTAATAAAGATATTAGGGAAGGTAATTTTAGTAATTAACCTTAAACTGATTTGTTATGAGTTACTTCTGCTTAAGATAAAAATAAATAAAGGCAGATTTGAAAGTAAGCTAAGTCGGTAAGCTGTCGTTAAGGCCTGGAAAGACAAATAGAGAAAGTTCTTCAACTGATCAAATAAAAAGGAAAAAGTACTTAAAGGTATAGGGAGGAATGGAATTTTGTTGATATATTTAATATTGGCATATAATGTATTGCTTAATGAAATTTATTTATTCTATACTAATAGAAAGGCTATACTGGAATGAGTATAACATACACTTCAGTAGGCTAAGTACTGTATGTAAATGCATTTCTATTTGGTGTTCAGTTTAACAAATCTAAGATATTAACAAAATATCTTGTGGCATCTGAATTCCACCTTGGAGTATTTTTTTTATTTCATTTGTTTCATAGCTTTCATATGCTTGGAGAACATACATTTTTGTTTTTGCCTTGCTTAATTTTTAGTATGTATTCGTGCTGGAAAAGATACATCCTCAGTGCTGGGAACTTACTAATGGGAGTCTATATCCAGGCTTGAGTGAGCCATGAGAGTGATAGACTTAGAAGGAAAAAACT
The DNA here is from genome assembly GCA_032353885.1 of Nothura maculosa. NCBI lineage: Eukaryota > Metazoa > Chordata > Aves > Tinamiformes > Tinamidae > Nothura > Nothura maculosa. The sequence goes on along the minus strand of JAUBOD010000824.1, from coordinate 325,739 downwards.
AAAAGAAAAAAGAAGAAGAAAAAACAGACATCTGTCATACCTGGAATAACTAGCTTAATATGTAAAAGGAAGGCATGGTAACATGGTAACATGAATTCAAATATAAAAAGAAGAGTGAAAGAGAGAAATATTTGCCAGTGAAAGGGAGAAATATTTGTCAGAGACCAGAGATGCACTGCAGAGGACGGCATCAGAGTTGAGAAACATTGACCTAGACAACAAAATTCGAAAAGTTCAGTGAAACTGAGAACTCTCTGAATTTGAATATCCTCACAAGGGCAAGTAATAAAATCCGCATTTCTTAGTAAAGTAGACTCGAAAAAGCCTGGAAGTGAGTGCTGAGTATAATCATGAATTGGCAAGAGGATGCACTTCTTGACCCTTTTGGCCCATTCCATTTGTACAGTCTGTGTTTCTTAGCGATAAATCAGGAATGAATACAGCAACTAATTGTTGCTGTTGTTTGTTCCTTAAGATCTTAATGAACTGCATTTCTCAATGCCATGACATCAGGACCAATTTTCCCTGAGGCCTCAGAGTTCATTCTGCAAAAGGACGGGAAACTGAACTATTATTAATGCGACAAATACCCCTTTTTTTTTGAGATTAGTTTTGCTACTGCTTGGAGAGCTTTATGGGCTTCCTGTGCATTTTAATGAAGTTTTCAGACACTGGAAAAGAGTGAGGTTTGGGGAGTCACCAAGAAAGCCCCTCAAAATCCCTACCTACTGTGTCCACTCTCCTAAGAGCAACCTAAGAACAGCCTTGCACAATGAAGTAGCAATAAAAGAGCTGCAGCTGAGTGAACGTGAAACAAGCAGAGATTCATGTTCATCTGTCCCTAAGCATCTAATACTTATATAGCGGTCCTGAAAGTGAAGTGCGGTGAGAGTAGATACAGTGCAAAAGAGAAGATGTGCAGCTCTTGCGTGGGAGTGGAGCCCCTCGCAGCGTGGTCTCTGTCGACGTGCTGCGTGATTGTGTGACTTGGTCCTGGCTGCACGTATATAAGGTATAAAGTATAACGGCGGGTCTCTGGCAGTGGCATGTGAGTGGCACATCATGCAGTATATGCTCTGTAAAGGATTTTCCCACCCTGAGGTTTTATGGGGCCTTCTTTTAGTAAATACGAGGTGTGTGGAATATGGACTATGCATCAAAGCAGCAAACTTTTGAAGCTGTTAAGGATAGCAAGCGTTCATTCGGCCTGTATTCCCTGTCATGTGTTTTAAGTTCATGTAAGCACATTTAATCTCTGATCTCAGTGATCTCCTTAATGGCTGTGGCACTGATTAGGAAATAATTTGGAACAGCATGGTCATGAATTAACCTGATATTTTCAAAGTTGTGTCTTGTAAAATGGCCACGTGGTTTTTCTTTCAAATATTGTATTAAATAAAGATATGCATTCTGTTAGATCTTTGTTAGCATGTCTAACAAGAAACCTGCTTTTCACATTAATTCTTTTAGAAAAGCAAAGTCTGGTTTAGCATTTTTGATAGGTTGTTGTTTAAGAAAGTGGTATATGAACTTACTGGATCCTTAAGTCACTTCTGAGATGCAACAGCCAGTTTTAACTTGTAAGCTGTGAGTTTTAAGCTCTGCGAACACTTTTCATGCTAGCATTCTTCTGCAGCCTCAATATATATCTGAAGAAAGCTTCCAAACTGCTCTTAAAAATACTGCAGTCCAATTTTGAACAGGAATACCTGATGTTTGGAAAGGGCTGTGGATCTGTTCAAGCTCTGTGGGTCAGGCTCACGTGGATGCATCCGTTTTCACACATGCTCTCCTGCTCTTATTCTCTCTCCCTCTCTCTGCATATGTGCAGACTCCTCTGGAACTAAACTGTTTCACATTGAGATAATGAAAATAAGGTTGTGGCGGCAATTTGATCAGTCTGTAAAAATCAGGCCATAATTTGCACTTAGTGCTGCTCTTTGGATTGTGACAGAGGTAAAACATCCTTAAAAATGCAGTATATGACAGACTGCAGCTCAGTGGGTGATTTCAGGTTTGATTTTTGGGTGCCTTTGTGCCATTTTGCTTCATGCTCCCCGAGACCCGCTCACTTATGGCAGGGAACACGCAGTGAACACAGCAGGAACACACAGGAGAGACCCGGGATAACCCAGTTTATTTTATCATGTCCTCCTTTATCAGCATCGACCTGCTCTCGAGATAATCAGTACAAGCTGGAAGAGGAATGAGTGTTAGTGGGGTGACCTTTGGGGAAGCGAGTCACCCGGAAACGGCCAGGACGTGGCCAGTCACATTTCTGCCCTCCCTTCCCCCTTCCAGGTTTTTGGGAATGTCGACTTCCAGAGAACCTCCTGCTCAGGCACTAATCTTCCCTAATGCCTCCCCAGCTTGTTATACTGCTTTTTGAACAGTGTGTTTAGAAGTCAGAAAGGTAGCTATGACAAAACGTCATTAAGGTGCCATCGTGTAAATTAACGCGGTTAATGGAGCTACTCCTGACTGACTCATTGACCCAGTACGAGGCTCTTGTGGAATTAATGGATGCCAGGGGATCAACCTTCGGGGGGGGGGGGGGGGGGACGGAAAGAAAGAAAAAGAAATGGCAGCTTTAAAACCTTGAAGTGAATTATATTAGAAAAGTGAAAACGTCTGGGTTGGATTTGATTTCACTAGGCGGCCATAAAATGGTATACTCTTAGCAAAACATATTAAATAGAAACGTCAGATTTGAGGCAAATGGTATACAATTATGATAGTGTTAATAGTGGTCCTCTATCACCCCATGACGTATTTTTAAAGTTTAATTTCTCAGCAGCTTGGATTTGTCACAAGCTTGTAAATTAGAAAATGTGTTGGGGGATGTTTTCGCACACAAAGACACAAGTCATATAACACTTAACTATACCTTGGGGTTTTAGTATAGCTATTAAAATAAACTAGAGATCACATTTACAGACATGAAATGTCTGTTATAATATTCATTTTACCTCTTTTTTTTTCTCCACCTCTCTGTGAGTTTACTGCTTCATTCTTGACCCAAGAAGAGCCAAGCTTCTTGGGGTATTTTGAAGGTAGCTGACTGTTAAATGATATAAAGCTAACCTGTCTTATTAGAAGTGTGAATGAAAGGGGAGCAGAGGAGGTTACCAGCTTGTGAAATGTCAAGGACAACTAGACAGAAATTACTGCAAATGGATTTAGATCACTAGAATCCCTATTTTTATTAACTCTTTGAACTCTCGGTATTTATTGTGGCAAGAAATTACCCATGACAGGTTATGTAGTCAGAAAGATTTATTTGGATCCTTTGATATGTTTTGGCTACAACCAAGAAACCAATAAAGTTATTGGAGGCATATTAATTGATGCAAAATTATATACCAGCTGAATGGAATGCAATAATAACAACAACATGCATGTGAATTGTTTACTTGGCCAGCGAGTACTTTAAAATACTAGATTTCTTTTTAACACTCGTGTTTTGTTTTATTTCTTTGTATTTCTTTATGTCTGGAAACTGATTAAACTTTTAGGAAAGTTTATTTTGTGTTGTTATTTATGATGTTTTCCTTTACATCTTGATTTACACCAGCAGACAAGCCTATAGCTTAAGCCTATAGCTTAAGAGGATAATATTTTAAGATTTTTCTTTCGTGAACATTTATGGCTTGAAAAAAACTTTTCAGAAAAGAAAAACTTTCTCATAATCATAATAATTTCAAGCAAATTCTTTTGTGTAGAGCAGAACCCTATTCCTTTCACTGCAGTAACTGAGATAGGCTTTATAAAAATATTCTCTGTGTCAAGCGAAAACAGATAATAATAAAAAGCCAGATAATAATAGTAATAATTATTACAATAAATACAAAAAATACAGAAGTTTACTGAGAAGTTTGAGGGGGCATGAAAAGAAAAATCTTTCACAGCTCTGACTAAAACTTAAACAGTGTAGCAATTAAAAGGTAAAATCATTGTCATTCATTTGGACTTTTAGAACTTGAAAAGGTGTGAAGCTGACATTACAAATACGTAATAACCTCTGTAAAGGCAAAAAGAGTAAGCTTTTCTCTATAGCTATTATAGTTTGATGGATAGAAGAATGAAAAATAGGCTGGGATCATGTAAGGAAAGAGACAGGCTAGGCATTAGATCAAACTTCTTCGCATGGAAAATGAGAAGTCGGATGATGGAAGGATTGTGGAGCTGCTGTCAGTCATATTCTGGGACAACAAGTGCCCATCAGGTAGCAGCTGTAGTTGAACCTCTTTTAAGTTAAGGAATGGACTAGATCACCGCTTATGTGCTTCTAAGCATCTGAAGACATATTTTGAAGGCTCTGTCAATGCCAGCAAGTTCATCTTCACAGGATTCTGTGACAAGCCTAATTTTTAGGGTATATTCATTCATTTTCCACAAATGAGAGGAGAAGGATTTCTCTAAACTATTTTTAAGTGGTACTGTTGCTTAAAGTAGTTGGTAGTGAGGGCTACAGATTTGGAAACTTGTTAAACATCACCAAAGAAAATTGAATGGTTAACAGAAAATGCATGAAATATGGAAGTAACTGGAAAAAGTCACAGGCTAAACTGTGCAAATCTCAAGAAAAAGTACAATTCATGCTATGTAGTACTCAAATAAGCAAACCAAAGTCTAGGCTGAACCAAAAATAGAACTAAATATAATGCTAAGACTAATGGTTTTAATTTTTATTCAATACTATGTTTATTTTGATTAATCTGACTTTAAAAATAAAAAAGAGAGAGAAAATGTGTAAGTGAAATGATTTGGGTTCTAGAGAGTGCCAGAGTGTCATTTGAAGAGGATTTAGAAGCCTGACACTGCTTAGCTTCCACAGCACAGAAATAAGACAGATCAAACTATACATATACAATATAATAAATCTTACGAAGAAAGGGAATCGCAAGCTTTCTGTTTATTTCAGTTTATGTTTTCTGCTCTCCCAGACAAGGGAACATTAAATTATACTGAAAGCAAGTAACAACAAAGATAAAATTACTAGATGGAAATACCATTAAAAATATTCAGTGTTTCAAGATACCACTGAAGTCAAAAGGTTAGCTGAATTTAAGCAAACATTAGATGTGCCTCGAAGTAACATAATTCTTTCAGATACCTTATATATAAAAGTTTACAATTAAAGCCTCAGAAAATATGAAAAAGTCTGTGTATCTTTGAGAGAATAAAATCTCCCTTGCTATTTGACATTATAGGCTAGTATACATATTACATTAAAAACTTGTAATATTTAAAAAGCAATGATGCATTTTTCAAGGATCTTGTTCAAAATAACAATAAACTTTGCTTAAAAGTTTAAAGGAAAAAAAAGTAAATTTCCTTAATAAATTTCCTGTTTCATTTGAATATGCTTATGTATTGTGAATTAAATAACTTTTCCGCATGTTTCTTTGTTTGCATTTCTTTGAGACAATGCTTTTAGTTTGTCAGTCACTAATTTGTAGGTGCAATTTGTACATGTTACTTTGTGGTTGGTTCTTAGTCCAAAATCAGTAGCAATTTGCTGAGCTCTAGAAAGGTTTCTGCCCTTTTTTCTCCAACTAACTGAACTGGATTGTTCATAGACCAAATGGTTTACTGAAGAACCTGAGTAATAAAGAGGAAATTGCAGAAGTTTGTTTTTTGCAATGCTCTGAACAAATTAAAGACATAAAACCAAACTTTCCTTTGACATTCTCAGTAT
>JAUBOD010000824.1:294930-306651 GCA_032353885.1 Nothura maculosa | reverse complement strand
CTAGATCTAGAAGATTAGTTATTTAGTTGTCACATTCCTTTTCTAGTCTTTCTATTTAATCTGTTTTGTTTTGATAACTTCTTTTTTTCTTGCTTGTACTAAATGTTCTAGAAAATAAATTATAAATAAAAAGGGAAAATAAACCCAAAAGACTATGAAGACCACTGAAAAATACAGAAATGCCAATATAGGCACACAAGCAGCTTTAAAAATAATTATTACAATTGTTCACTGTTTTGCATGTGTTAGTGCTTGGAGTTTTAATGTGGAAACACTGCAGGTTAAAATGAATTGAGGCTTTCTACTATCCAAAAAACATTATATCACAAAATCAAAATACTCCAGATATACCGAGTACTCCAAAATACTGATTGTTATTTTCTAAATAGGCTGAAAAAAAATCTCAAAATTATTATAAGCAAATAAATAATAATACTGCAATTTTATCAGCAGCAGCCACTGTCAGACCAATGAAATCAAATAAACTGGTAGCCTCATCAAACTGTGGCCATAGCTAATTTCATACTGAGCTGAGTCCCAGTAAAACCTGTCAAATAAAAATGACTACAAAGCTACAAGGCTTTACTGAAACACATCATTTAAAAATGTACATTCTAGTGGCTCCTTCACCATATTCCATGGCCTTTTCCCTTCCACCCCACTCCTTGACCACCTCACTTAAACATGGAGGCACATTTTGTTCTTAGCTTTCTGCTGAGAGTGCTGTAACTTCAGTGGCTTTGTGTCTGAAACCAAAATACACTCAAGGATGGGTTAGGTCATCCCTGCTATTAATTCTTTATCACACACACAGGCTACATAGGGAGCCCCTTAAAAGCCATCGTCCGTCTGGAAAAATATCCTGTGCATTTTCATTTAGGCTTGTGCAGTATGAGAGAATCTCTGACCTTCTGAGAAGATATCTCTTCATTTTCTGTTGTGCAATTTCACAAAGGGTAAAAGAAGGATGCTGCAGTAGTGTAATATTTCAAGTTACCAGAGTGTATAAAATGATATCTCTGACCCTGTAAAAGGGTTTGGAATTTTTAAACTTCTACAGTTTTAAAGCTGTATTAGATGGTTATACTGATATATCCGTGTATTGATTTTATATAGTCATATTGATTTTAATATTTCAAACAATAGTCATTTTCTGATGCCACAAAAATATGTAATCACTTGAATATATTTAAATAGTAGTGAGATGAGAATCAAAGCCTTGATCTGCTGTATAGTGCGTACAGACCTTTGTTCATACCATTTCTGTTCAGAAACTTGGAAGCTCTTCAATTCTGTCAATTCTAGTGGCTTCTTATTTTGTGCATTCCAAAATTGTTTTCATACTATAATAACGAGGAGAAAAAATCTGTAGTGAAGAATAAACATTTTTTGGCCCCAATATTATTTATAATTTTGCTTTTCATTGCAACCATATGCATTTTCTCATTTGTAAATTTGTCTTTTTTTGAGCACAAAGCAGTCAGGTGAAAACTAAAACTCAAAGAACAGCTTAAGGATATTGATTCATTCTTACTTGACAGGTGAAATCATGGTAGCAGCACTAACCACAGCAATTACAGCATTAAAATGTCAAGAAATTAGAGGTCAGGATAACAGATAATTTTCTTCCTTTTGTCAGATTAAAAATTGACATTCTTTGACAGCACAGGATCTCTGCTTGAGAAAATTATGACAGCTTAACTCATCTTGTACTTGTAAAGCAGTAATTGATAATGAACTTTACCATGACAGTCTTCTCCTGTGGAGAAACATGACAGAACATCCCTTGTACAAAGGCTGTATCTCTTTATAATATGTAAACAGTGGTTACGTTGGACATTAGATGTTATTTGGAATTGTCTTTACTGTTAGTTTACATCATAATCCAAATCCTTTCCACTGTACAGATTCAGCTGACATCAGGGGGTTGAGGCTGAGAATGCTAATGGGTAAAGACCAGTATCTGAAACGTGGTCGGTTTTGGTGCTGCTATAGTATGATTCATTTCTTCAGGAAAATAGGACTCCATACACCCATTAATAGAAACTCTAGTAGCTTAATTTCCCAGAAGTGACTGGAGATTTTAGGGGCCTTTTTTTTCCCAGATTCTGATTACCCAACTTAAAATCCCTAGAAGAATGGAGAGATCCTTTTTTGCCATTACCAGGCATGCAGATATTTCAAAATCCAGGCGCGCAAAGTCAATAAATAGTTTTTGCACCCTTCAGAACTTGGTTTAACTGATACAAAGTGATGTGGTTGAACATGGAACACCTTTTTTTTTTCTTAGAAAAACAACAGAAGAGCCTGAAGGGGCAAAGTGGGACTTGAAGCTTCCTTGCAATATTGTCCTGGGGCTCCACAACTCCACGTAGGCCCCGTGGCTCGGCCTACGCTGAGTGCACGGCCCTGCCGGTGCGGCAGGAATCCTCAGAGTAGGAAGCTACTGGGCGCAGATATTTGTTCTGAACAGCCACCTGTCAAAACACCTGAGCGTGCTGGCAACTCACACAGCAAATAGGAAAATGATTAAAATCACTGGTGTTTGACAGTCAGGGCTGCGCCCATCAAGTCGTCCTAGCAGGCCGGGTTTGCTGGCAGCAGATGAAGCATATGGCCTATGCAATATTTATTTCTTTGGTGGGGACTTGATATTTAGCATATTTAAATGATGTGGGAAGTCATAATGATGTGGTAGTCTTGCAGCGCTTTTCAGTTGCCCTCATTTCTGGGTTTTATTTTTCCTATTATATTTTCTTCTGTTATCTCTTTCTTTGATCTGACAGGAATAACAAAGCATCCCTCTGGATCTGCTATAGTGAAATATGCCCACAGGAAGCAGAGTAGATCACATCAGTTTTCACTTCTTTTCTTTTTTTTTCTTTTTTTTTTCTTCTCCCCCTTCTTGCTGAAACTCTCTTTGCTACTACAGAGGGCTGACATGATAGGGCTGTCAAGACTCAGCAAGATAGATATATCTTTAACAAAGGGAGCTGAAATGCTAGCCTTTCCCTGGTGGCTGAACCTGGAAAATTTATGAGGAAAAAATTAACATGCTCTCCTAATAGCACTATATAACACTTTCAAGGTAATGTAAGCCCTTGCGACCATGTGCTTGTTCTTGCTCTTGCTTAGAGCTATTCCTTATTTATTATTTCATTTTTAACTTGTTAGATCTTTTTTTTTCTTTTTTTTTTTCTCCCTGTGCTGCATTTCTTTGATGTGACAAGAATATCAAAACCACCCCTATGGATCTGCTTGATTGAATTGTACCCTCAGCAGTGGCCAAGCACACGTTTGGTAGTGCTTAATTGCCTCCATACAAGGGATGGTCTTAGCCTCCTTTTTAGGAGCAGTCGTCGTTAGACGTGTACGTGGATAGTTGGAACTAACTGCAAGTAGCGTTGGCATCCTCTTCTTTAGAAATTAATTGCAGGAATCTGTATAGCAAAAGGAACCATTTAAGAAAAAGCTTTAATCAAAATGGAAATTATTTTCCTATATGTTAAGGACTCTCTGCTTCTTTGAGAAATGTATGCACGGATTCTGCTGATTTTTTTCAAGAACGCTACGTCCTTCACGGCTAAACATTTTCCAGGCACAGAAAGCAGATTTTTTTTTGCTGAATTTATACCCAGGTTCTTGGGAAAATACCTGAATTAGTTTCCAGCATTTTTATTTGCCCTTGAGTATATTCTGTATATTTGAAAAGATTATGAACAGAAAACTAACTGGATTCTTCCATTTCGGTCTGGGCGTGTCTGTGTGTATAATCAATTTCATATCTTTCCAGGTTGAGTTTCAGAGCTCAGTCTCCTCTCCTCATAAATGGAGAAGAGTCTTCATTTGCAGTTACTTTGTTTTGATATCTGTGTAGATCAAGAAAGGAATTTTGGGATTTTTGGAGGGTAAGATGCTCATTCCTGTAGGCAAAGATTGTTATATAGGGTAGTGAATACAAAAGGAGACTCCTTAAGTGAGAATATTCAATCTGGAATTAGAATAAATTGCTTCAGGTCAATTATCACACAGGAATTGCAAATATATATAGACTTTTTATTTTGACATTTATGTGGGCTATTTTACTTGTTTTTCATTGGGGGAAAGGGCATTCAGAGGGTGTTTGCCAGAGAACAGTTGAAACATTTTTCGTATGTTTCATACGACAAAATGGCTTTCCGTGGGCTCCTGCCATAAGTAAGAAGTTATTTATGACAAGGAATCAGAAACTATAATCGGGGTGCATAGAGTTCAAGATGGAAAACATCCTTATGCCATTGTTAAAAATAAGTTCAAAGTTGAAACCTGTTGAAATCTTAGTGCTCTTAATGATTTAACACAACATCTCCAGATAATTAATGTTTTAGAGGTTGTCAGGTAAAAAGTAAGAAATAATCAATAGAAGTGCTGAACTGACTGTGGTCTAGTTCCTGCATCATGATATTCTATGCTTAAAAGAATCCAGAATCGCTAGATAGCTTCAAAAATGCAGTTTTCTGCAGCTTAACAAATGATTTTTCATTCAAAATGGCCGGCAAGAAGGTGTGAGATTTATTTATTTTTCATGATGTTTCTGATTAAAAAGTTCTCCATTCAGACTTAAGCACAACCACCTGATGTGTATGGCCAACTGTGAAGAACCGCGGATACCTTAACTTAGCTGATAAGTCTTCATGTGACCTATTTGATAAACATTTCAGTTAATTAATTCATCAAAGGAGTTCTAGGATGAGTTTTTGAATAATTCATAGCTCAGAAGAGATCTCAATCTATAGTGAGTATTATTTGGAATAAACTGGTTGACCAGTTTTCATAAATGAGTTAGATACCCAAAGTGAGTTTAATATTTTGACCCCATAAAGAGCTCATGATTAGTCACAACCACTCTCTTTATTGCAGGAATATGAAAAAATATAAGTCTTGTATGTGAATGTTTCTTCTTTAGTGCCTCTTTATTTTGCTTTTCTCCATATGGCTGGCAGGTACTAATTACTGGTTCTTGGAAATAGCAAGAAGCATTTTAACATGCCCTTAAAGTAGTATTTTGTATGAGTGAGAGGGAGATGGGGTGAAAATTGCTGCTGATGATTGTAACAGAAATAGCTGGAAGGGGCTTTCTTTCCTATTAGCACAGGTTTCACTTATATTACATTGTCATTACCTCAGCATAAATTATCTATTATTCAAAACATTTCATATACATCAGTTTAGTGGAACAGATATTACTCAGTATAAGTATCTAGTCATTCAGTTAGAAAGATGCAAAGCTGAGCTTTCTAAATGTTTTAAACATATTGATAATGTGCCTCTTTAATGCCATGTTGAAGCCTGTGTACAGTATATCTATATTATTGTTTTCAATTTATGTCAAAAGCAAAGTGAAGTTTTGAAGTATGTGTTCTGGGAAATAATCCAAACATAATTATTTCTTCGTAAGCTCTGAAAATAACCGAGGACATTTATTTTAAAGCTAGCAGTGTAACCTGTTTCCAAAAATGAAATTTCACCACAGCTTCACAGACACTGTATGTGACTCACCTCTCTATACCTCCCTTTTGCCTGTTGCCCTGTCAGTCCCTTTTCTGCTTTTGGTTTTGAAGGGTTGCCCGGTTTTGGAGATAGCTCCTGTGTCCTGCAGTGGATAAATTAAGCGCAAGCAGATGTTGGGAGCCTCATCATTACCACTACATTTACAGTAAAGAGCATGTGCTTTGTGAATCTCCAAGCACCTTCCTAGGATGGCTACAAGCCAGAGCATTTCTGAGAGGAGGATGAGGCTGAGAGCAAAGAGAGAATCCAGCACTAGCTTTCCATCCACTATACCTACAGTAATTAGTCACAGGGCAAAAAGTTGTATCTTCATTACAGTTTTTGCCGCAAAATAGAGAAAGAACAAAAAGAAAAACTCTAAAGATCGTCACATTCTCAACCAAATACGTTTTATTTCATTAGCAATGAAGTATATGACGACCAGGCAGATGTTGAATGCAAGCTTGCACTTCATTTTTTTTCTAATTTTGTATTTATAAAACAAGTGAAGAATAAAATATGGATATTATGTACTTTAATTTACTGAGTCTGTTCTGCATTCCAAACATTATAAAATGTTTTCAGTGATCATGTTTTATTTCAATAATAAACCAGAAGAAGAAAGGTCACAGCTAAAATACATTCTTTAATGATTAAGTGCCCTTTCCTCTTTTATTGCTGCAAGATTTCAGAAGGCCTGTTCTGTTGTTTGCTGCTCTGTTTTTCTGCTTTTTGTTCATTCTTTTTTCTTTTTTCCTACAGAATATGTTCTTAATTGTAAAATAAGTAGGAATAAATATGGAATGTATTTTCTCAGTAATGGCTTTTTAAAACATGTGCAAGTTATCCTTCCTCTGGCAAGAGAGATTATTCACTAGTTTAGCTATTAGTAATATTTATTTTCCACTAAAATAATAACCCATAGACCCAATTCTATCCCTTCATTTATTTTTTTTTCTATGTCAGAAGACTGCAGTGTCCCAGTAGTTCCAAAGATTACGTGCTTGTGATCATCGGAACTGTTGTCAACTACTGGCCAAATTGCCCTGAGATATGAACAGTTGCTATAGAGGCCCTTTCTCTCATGTTTTGGCTGAACTTCTTCCTGAACACTGTATGTTTTCCTACATGCTTTTTTACTAGAGAGTTCAGAAAATAGCATCCTAGTGATGAGAGGATAGAGAAGCCTGATTTATGAGCAGAATTTCAAGAGCTGACAAGAAATAATGGAGTGAAAGGGGACATGTAGCAGAAATCCAGGAATATGGAAGGTTGCTCATGCCAACTGAGATAGGGAAATGCTGGACTGGTACCAGTTTAACTAGCAGCCACAGGATCAGATTCGGAAAGGAAAATTTAGGCTTAATGTCAGAAGTTTCCGATAGTCTATATGCTGCTGGACTGCATAAATCTCTTAATAGAACTTTTAAAAGCCTCATTGTCTGGGTCATTTCAAAGCAGAATGGGCAAACTCTAGCAAATACACTGTCAGGAGGAATGTGCACTCTAAGGCAGATTGAAAATCTGAGACTTTTCCATCTGTATCTTTTATTCTGTGTCCTATTAAGGAAATACCCACAAGCATAGCATGAACCCGGCTACTTTGACAGTAATTCAGCAATCAGGCTGTGCCCATTATTTTTACATTAACTTCCATCAGAAATCATAGCTTCTTTTCTATGTTGTGGCTACCTTTATCATTTGTTAGATTTTGACAAATTAATAGTTTCTGTAGGAATTTGTTTTTAGATATAGTATATTATGCATGGAAATTTTTTAATAGTGTCAAGTTAGCATTTGAAAGTTCTTGAATGTTCAAATCCATCTGCCTAGAAGATTGAATATTTAGTCCAATACTTATTTAAATAGAATAAGAAGTCATGAAATAGATGAAAAGAATTGTGGTCAGTTTATATGCTGAGCAGGTACCATGTAGAGATTACTACCCAGGGCCTTAGTTAATGTATTTCTTGCAACCAAAGCAAATCAGATGTAATTTAAGCCCGGTGATAGTAGATACTAGCCTGAATATTCACGTTCTTTTTTTTTTTATTTATTGTATTGCCAGTTTTTGTCAGTTTTGCATAAAATATATTAATGTGTGATATTTTATATAATAAAAACAATGTTTATTAATGCAAATGTATGCAAATTTCCTAAGATAGAAAAGGGACAGTATTTAGGAGAGAAATGTAGACTGAAGAAGGCAAACTAAACCAAGGAAATAATGTGAGGCTTTTTTCGTTTAATAGAAAAATCCAGTTGATGGACTGAAAGATAAGAAAAGAGGTGGAGGGATTTAAGAACTTTTATGTTTTAAACAGTCATCCCCTTCCCAAATAAACTTGTCATGCAGAAACTTTACATTTATGGTTGATTTTAAAGTATTTAACTGTGAATTTTTAAAGCTCACAATTCAGCTTTTAAAATAAAAAAGCATAGTTGAAACCAGCTGTAAACATGCACTGCTAAAGCTCTTAGGCACCAAGAAAAAAAAATAATTAGAAAAGAGTGGGTGAAGTTTCAAAGTCTCAATGAAACCTCCTGCTGATATTACTGTTGCCTTTTTATGGATAGGATGCCGATGCTGAAAGGCCTCTGTGCTCCTAAACATGACAATTAAAAACATATACAGTGTCTTAAACGAAACCAAAAGCCAAAAGGAGCTCATAAATGGTATTATACCTGATGTGGTCCCCAACAATTCTCCCCTCTAGTAGCACACAGTAAAATTTCAGCAACATGCAAGAAGCAGAGCCCGATTCAGACGAGCTCAGCTTCCCTGGTGGGACGGAGCCCAATGCTACTTCCTCGGCTCCGCTCCCAATTACTCCCTAAAGCCTGTGGTGCTTGTTCTTTACTCCCAGCCCAGCTAGTTCTTCCCCGTGTGCCGTTTAAACCCATCTGGGTTCTCCCTGCTCCTCTGACCCTTTGGCACTGGGGCGTGTGGCCTGCAAGCCAGAAAGTCCTTCAGAGGGAGCTGGTTTCTCCCCATTCCCAGAGAATAAAGACAGGCACAGTCCCGACTGAGCTTTCCTGGTTTGTCCAGGTGAGGGGTTGTTCCCTGGCTCGTTCCCTGGGAGTGGGCGAGCAGTAGATGCTTATTCCCTGCTGTATTGCAATGGAGAGCAAAAACAACTGAAGATTTTCAGATTTTCACTATTTTGTAGTAGTTCTACTTATGGATGGAGTCTTATTTGGAGCTTTATGTTTGGAGGAACATAAGCAGTGTCCTCACTACTGCAGCATGAGCAGCTTCTGCTTCAACCCAAAGTTATGGTCAGCATATAAAAATCAGTGATTCTTGATTTTGAAAAGAATGTCAATGTTATTTTTAAATGAAAAGACAAAACTAATGACTAATTTTTACTCAGATCCATTCCTGCATATGTTTAATGCATGTGCCTTCACACAGCTCTGCTGGTAGAGAGATAGGGAAGGGAAAGGCTCAGTGAGAGTGTGAGAATCCAGGTGAACGAAGAGGTGAGAGAACAGGACAGAAGGGACATCTGGAGGCCTCGACACAGGAGGAGGGGAAGGAGCTAGGAAGGCAGCATGGGAACCTCGTAAAAGCAGTGAAGGAATTGACATCACAACAGAGAGCTCTTGGTATGGTCATTAATACAGAGAACCAATTTGCAGATTTCTGGAGCTTTATGAGACTTCTTAAGCTTGATTTTTTGGTCTAAGTGAATTCATTGTGATATGATATAATATAATACAGCTAGAGTTTCTGAATCATCAAATCTGATTTTTAAAAAGTACTGTCTGTAAAATTTAGCAGGTTTCTAAATGCAGTGAGTGCTACTTTGCAAAATCCTAGAGGCAATTTTTAGCCCAGCACAACAGAAACTTAAGGCTTTCTGGCTGCTGCGCACTGCCTTTCACATGTGGAAACAATTGCAGCATCTCAGACAGCAGCCGTGTTTTTTTAGAAAGCCTGTAAATTTTAGTGACTGCCAACTAAGGGATGCTAATGACAGTTTTCATATAATTTTTTCTTCCTTTTCTTCCACTTTTTTTTCAGACTTTTGAAGTCTTCAGTGCTTCTAGCCAAAAGAGAAGCTGCATTTAAAAATATAGAGAATTTTTTTTCTACTTTTATGCATAGAGTTATCCAACAAATATATGAGATGACTCTCTGCTTTAGAAAAACCTTAGAATAATCTTTCATTATTCAAGAACAAGCATTTGGATTCTTACAAACCTTTTCAATAAAGAAATGTTGATATCACAAATTTCCTCAGTTTTAACAAAATACATTTTCCATCCTAATGATCTTAAACTATAAATTGGTATTTCAGCATCCTGTGTGGTATTTCTCATGCAAAACAAAGAAGAATAGTTAGAAGATGACATCAAGGAGAGAAATGGGAATGCTTGGCTAAAGAAAAAGAACATTAGGCAGAAGTGTTAGGAAGTGAGAGGTATCATGAACTTAGCACTGAAGTGGTTGAAAAAAAATCAAAAAGATGAAGCAGATGAGGATAGATTCACAGGAGGTTTTGGTGGTAACAATAAGAACTCAAATTTCATGGAATTTGAAAACAAACTAAGGAAGAAGGAAGCAGTTTGGACAGAAGAGAACTGTTTTTAGCAAGATCTTTTATTAAAGAGCTAGAAGTGAGGTACTAACAGGGCTTGTGCAACAGGAGGCGCATTGAGCCAACAGAATTGGTTTGGTTTGCAGACACTAGACATGACATCGCTGCAGGTCTAGGTGTCATGGTACCTTGATTACCATCACATGAAGGAGTACTATAAAGGAATAATATCAACAAATTCTATGTTGCAGGTGTACTTTTTTTTTTGTAATTTGCCTCGCAGAATCAAGAGATTCTGGATTCACAGAGAAACTGGTTTCATAGGTTTTCACGAGATGGGAGATACCTTCTAGACTAGCCTCTCACCCAAAATATCATGTAGAGCTTTTGTCCATTTAGCCTTTTGAATGTAACTATATATTACATGGTGTTGGGAAAGGACATACTGGAGTGCTTCCTGATATGGGTACAGTTTGGATGATCAGCAGTGATTTCAGTCAGTCACCTCAAATATTTATCATCCAATAAAGGATCCCAACAATTAAATGTTTTCAAAAATGGTGAGGAATGTCTTCAGAAAAAGATAAAAATGCTCACCAGATTCAGAGGAATCTGTGTTTCTAAGGTTGTATATTATGGAAAGTCTAATATGCCTATATCTAATAAGAAAATTACTTCAGGGTAATTATCAATCATCTAAAAATTTTAAAAAATCTGATAGCCCAACTTTCAAAGTCTGAACAATTCTTGACATGAGGTTACATATTTAATGAATTATTGTATCATGCTATTACATCTCTCGCAAAAGTAACTTAGCAGTAAAATCTCTTCTAATGTATTGTACTCAGCAACTTAATGATCAAAGAACAACGTTTTCTTTTATAAACTTAATACAGATTTGGGAGGATGATGACAGAGCAATGATTTCATTTGGCATGACATCAATGAACACACAAGAGTTTCAGTAAATGTTACCAGTCTGCATGGGGCAGAAATTATTACAAACATCAGCATAAGAAATACAATAGTTCAACCGAAGAAAATAGTGGCATAAAATTAGAATAGTAAGAAAATTCTTTGTGTGAAAAATTAGGGGGAAAAAAAGGGAATTGTGAATAGGAATACGCATGACTTTATTCAGTTCCAGCCTGTGTTCAGAGTATTGCACAGCAGTGACTCCACAAGCAATGGGGCTGTTTCTGTCTGCCTCACATGCAGCCAGTCAGCAGGGAAGCAAATACACCAAAATTGTCAAGGGTTGAGAACAAAACCCGTGCTTTTAAAAATTATCACTGCGAACTATAAAAAGAAAGTGATGAACTGAGAAACTGAGAAGCCTCTATAATAACGACCCTGTCAGAGGAATTAGGAGGCAAAACCCTTAATCCTGTAGTACATAATGGAGTTTATTGTAGTTTTTACTGTAGTTTAATGGTAGAATTTCATTGTATCAGTAATAAATTCCATTGTTCCAGGCAGAGTTGGAAGAAGAATACAAACTACAGAGGAAATATTTTTTTTCCTTTCCCTTTTCTTTAAGAAGCGAGGGCAGCATTTTAGTCCCTGAGACTACTACTAACACTCTTAGTACTAAAGTTTTTCTCTGCATTTTTAGGGGAACTGTCAATTTATAAGATGAAAAAGGTTT
>JAUBOD010000824.1:273169-285976 GCA_032353885.1 Nothura maculosa | reverse complement strand
AGAGAAGTTATGTATTTTGGGGATATAACAACCCCATAGTGCAGTTTTAAAGCTAAAAAAAAAATAATATAAAAATGTCAGGCAACAAAGTTACCATGTACTTTATTCTTCATTGCATTTGTAGGCCTTCGGGGAGCTCCAGGATATTCTTTGGATCAAGCCCATCATCTTCCCATCGAAATGGATCCATTGATTGGTATGTCAAGATGAAAATGTAGTGAAATACTTGAAAATTGCATTTTCAAGAATTATTGATTAAGCTATATTTGTATATTGTGCTTCATTTAACACAGAACATAGGAAAATGTTTATTTTTGTCAGCCCTGGAGAATTAAAAGCATTAGTGATTGATGTTTAAAGAATTACATGAGTGCTGTTTCTTACTAACATTATTTAAGAAACATCCAATTAAGTAAGTCACATTGGCAGCCCAGAGCTAGAATTTTGTTGTCTTATCAGTTCACATTAATACAATAAAAGGTGAGGCTCTCACATAGCTCACGTATTTTCCTTTCTTACACAAGAAAGGAAACACATATTTTGCACATATTTTCCTTTCTTTTTATCTAATTTGTGATTAGGATTGTTTTAGTAGATATTATTAAATTAATAAAGAAGATTTGTTTTTAAATTGATAAACAATCCATTTAAACTAAAAATTAAGACATGCTTGAGGAAGTAAAGTGTTCTAAGAAACAAAAATCTGCTAAAAGAGTTAAAATTCTATTAAAAGAGATTGTAAGACCAGTGTTTCTAATGGTCATTTTTCCCTAAATGTAGCTCTCTGATTTGGAATTCTTTAAGAGGTATATTTTTGAGATAGAATTATATATAGGCAATATTTTTAGAGCTATTTTTGAAACATCAATGAGAATAAAAAAAGCATTTTAAATATCTTGAAATGAAAAGTTTCCATTTCTCTGTCAGTATTCACGGTTGAAAGGCTTCTATACAGGTATCTCAGGAGAGTCAGCTTTCTTGTCCTGGATACTGCACTTGCTCATGTAATAACAATAGATTTCTCTTCAGACTTTCCTCTGAAAAACTAGGGCATGGCTATTGTATCACTTCTTCTTGAAATTTAGGTAATTTTTTGCTTATTACTTTTCAGTGGATACACATAGAGTCAGTGTGGAAATTTAGACTTGTACTCTTGAAATGTGCATAAACTTGTTATTGGATTTGATAAGCAAATTTAAAACAGGACTATTTTAGTTATTCAGTTTATTATTTCATGCAATTATAAGCAATCTGAACAGAAAACTAAAAATAAGGACAAAGAAGGATTTTCAGAGCTTTAGGTACATAGATTCTGTTCTTAATGGTAGGAGAAACATCTCTTTCAGAGGAGATTTTACTTCACCTTCAATTATCTGAAGTCATTTGTTTAGATTTCCTTCATAGTTAATGGAGAAACTGTCCTCTGGAGTTAGCTGGTTTACCTCATGTGGACAGCTCTTATAGGAAGAGATGACTTACCATGTGAGGGGACATCTCTCTGCAGTCCATACAGAGGGATAATTCACTTAGACTCTACTGAACTTGTAAAAGTTAGTATTAGGTGAGAGGGAACAAACCTTTGTTGCAAAATTCTTTCTGTTGCATCGTAATAAGTACATTAGCTGATTATGTCCTTCCTAGCAGCCCTATTTCCCAAGAGTCAGGGTGTTTGGATTCTACAAGGATCATTTATTCCTTTTTCTTCCATCTAGGAAGGATTTCCAAGTGACATTGCCTCTTTTGACATTACTAGCCGTGGCCTGGCCTAGCTCCTGGCTTGACGAGTAGGCAAGGTTAAGAACACAAATTGGATTTAAATAGCTCTATTGTTTGAATCCCTATGTCTTTGATCTAATTAAGTGTCTGCAATTGTGAGGCAGGGGAGTTTCACCAATCATACAGCACAAGTTAGATGTAATCTTAGGAGAGGTAGCAGCCTCTGAGAATTTACTGTCTGAGATTTCGTTATTGTTGAGTTGGTATTAAAATGGACCTCCATTACCATCACTACATCTCTTCACTTGCATCATGATTTCATTTGTTTTTTTTGGAGAGCACTTCAGCAGAGCACTTAAAATATTTCTACATATTATGCAGTGCATCAGACACTAAGAAATTGTCATCTGCAGTAAAATCTTTTGTCTTATTCAAAGGAAAACAAGGAAATTCATAATAATTTCGTATTTTTGACACCCATATAGACAGCTCTAGAGGCTCATATTCAAAATGTTTAGTCAACAGCAAATTCACAGTTCATTGAAAGTTAAATATATTCATTTTCTCCTGTAAGTGTATGACAGGAAGGTGTTGGAATGACTTATTGTAAAATGTGTTTTGCATTTCGTTACAGCCAATAACTCTGGTGTGAACAAACGGCAGATCACAGACCTTGTGGATCAGAGCATCCAGATCAATGCACACTGTTTTGTGGTCACAGCAGATAATCGCTACATTCTCATCTGTGGTTTCTGGGACAAAAGCTTTCGAGTCTATTCTACAGAAACAGGTGACCCTAAATACAGCCACCTATTTCTTGTGTGCCGTTAGATCACAAATGAGTTGTTGTCTCAATGCCCTGTCTGATGCCTATGCTTACCCTTCAAAAAATAATAAAGGGCAGTTTAGAAAATCCTTCATTATTATTGGCTTATAATAGATTTAGGATGCTTTTTTGAAGATAAAAGAGGTAAGATGAAACTGGAAGGCATACAACTTGGGTTTTGGCAGCTTTTCAAATCATACATGCTTATATCCAAAGAGCTGATTACATCAAAGGATGAACCCAAATTTTTATTACAAATTTTAATGACAGTATTGATTTTATCTCAATTTATTTGATGTAATAAGAAGGAAAGTAGAATGGCCTGCTACCAGTAACTGATATTTTGTTTCTTTGTCTTGCAGCCTAGCCTGATATCATTCAATATATGACTAAAAGCTAATTGCAATATTAGAAAGATTATGTTCATAGCAAACCTTCACTTCAGACAACAAATATACATATTTTAATATCCTAATGTATCACCATTATAGAAGAGTTCATATATGTTCTGTCTTACGCTTATCGTTCATGAAATTCTCCAATA
Source organism: Nothura maculosa (assembly GCA_032353885.1). Lineage (NCBI taxonomy): Eukaryota > Metazoa > Chordata > Aves > Tinamiformes > Tinamidae > Nothura > Nothura maculosa. The sequence goes on along the minus strand of JAUBOD010000824.1, from coordinate 282,890 downwards.
ATATGTTTTAGCCATTTAAAAATACTCATGGAGAAATAACTCCACTTAATATTCAGTACCTGGAGCAGTGAGTTGGTTTTTCAGAGAAAAGACTTTGTATATGGACTGACACAGAGCGCAAATGTCAAAACGAACATGGAAAGAGAAATATTTTAGTTTTATCTTGGTGTTTTTTGCTTTACTGTACTAGAGAGTGAACTCTAAGGGACGCTAGGAAAAAAGAATATGTTTGAACTGAATATTTTTAATGCTGATTTTAGTTGTACCAATATGCTGCATATATTCAGAAAAAAATCAACTTTTATCACTGTGCACTTCTTCCAGGAAAATTAACTCAAATTGTATTTGGCCACTGGGATGTCGTTACTTGCCTTGCCAGATCAGAGTCCTATATTGGTGGTGATTGCTACATCGTGTCTGGCTCTCGGGATGCTACATTGCTGCTTTGGTACTGGAGTGGTCGGCATCATATTATAGGTGACAATCCTAATAGCAGTAAGTATATCCTGTTAAAAACATCTCCACTTTTGTGCCTATTCATTTTTAGAATTTCTCTGGGAGCTTCAAAAATATTACCAAATGTATCCACTACTTATAGATTGCAAGTATTATATAAAAACTGTATCACATGCTAAGCAATTCATTGAGTACTAGCCAAATAAAATATTTCAAGAGCTCGTGCGTGTTAACAGAGAGTAATAATATTTCTTAAATTCACAGTTGTTTTTATCACTTTTAGCATCATGTCATCATAAACTGGAACAGAAGAATTTTGGCCTCTAAGTAACAACATATATCACTATTTTCTGGTTTTCCTTTCCTCATAAATATGTTTGTCTTTAATGTCAGTAACTTTTTGTGCTACTGCATGCTGTTTCAGCTCTTTGCCATCTCAAAAAAAGAAATGTCTCATTCCTCAGCTTGGAATTAAATTAGTCTCTTTGAGAAAGGTCTTTCTGTAGCGAGTAAACCTTTGAAGAAGCAACATGATTGAATAAAAATAGAAAAAGATAAAATGTCAGGAAGAGTTTGCATTTCATTTTCAGAGAACTCGCTATCTATGCTTTGTATACAGAAGGGGACACAATAATATTAATTTATAAAGGATAGTTAAAGTGCAGTGCAAATTTAAAAGGTTCTTTCACCATGGACAGAAATATGAGCACTGCAAAAGACAAAGGAACTTTTATCTGTATAATATAGTTGTTCTGTAAAAAACTAAATTCAAGTTTTGTTTAAAACATGATTTTCAAAGACTGAATGTGATTATTATTTTCAGTAAAATGATATTGCCTCTTTGGATAAGCATCATTATCAGATTTCATATTTGGTTCAAGTGTATACTGGAGGCTGTTGTAGATGTGTCAGTTTTAGACACCTAAGTGAAAATTTTTCATCAACTATATGTCTTAAAGAATACTTTTTTAATGAGTAACAAAGTATATATTTTGTAAGTTTGTCAGCAGCAATAATTTTATTATGTTTTCATTTTCTTTTGCTTATGTGTAACAAGAGCAGGGAGGATGGAAACAAGACTGGCACACCTGACTTGCTTTTTCTTTAATATAAGAGAAAAATGGAGGGGGAAGAATACAAAACTATATATATATGTTTACACTTCTTAGATATGAAGAAAGTCAGGCTGAAGAGTTTCATTTCCAGGCATTCTATTTAGTGGTATTTTGCCTACTGAATGCTTGTTGAATGTTTGATTCATAGTAAGTATCGGTAATTTCTCTGATAAGATCCAAAAAAAAACCAAAAAGGGAGAGCTTGCATTTCCTTTGACTGGGTGGGGCTAGGACAGCCTTGCCATTAGTAGCTCTTGGCTAACTGATACCAACATCATCCCCACTTCCTTTTGAGATAGATGTATTTTAGTTCAGATACCCTCCTGTCATCATAGAGACATCTGGCTGTGAGAAGGTGACACGTCTTGGAATCTCAAGTTTAATATCTCAACTCTCCAACATTAAAATAGTGATCAGATTATTTACTACTCGTACTGAAGACCAAATGGACAAATGATCTTTATTACTCTCTCTACTCATTGTATCGAAACTGAGTTATATGTTAAAAATATGGTAGTAATGTGCTCTAATCAGAACTTAATGTGTTGTAAACATATCCTAACCATGTGGCTTTAGGAAATGTACACTAGGACGAATAGTGTTAGTGATAATGTGTTAGAAAGATATTCCATCTTTTAAAACCTTTGCAATTTCTAAATATTGAAATAATAACTACTAAATTCTGGCCACTAGCATGAACAGACATGATAGCTTGTTGTAAAAATGATTCCCTATATACTAGTTTTCACAAGTGAAGTATTCTAACAATCCTTATGAAGATATTTTTGTAGTTTTATATAGCTATTAAGTCACTGAAGTAGCTTTCTAAAAAATATTTCCTAATCTACTCCTCTTCTGTATTTACTGGTAGAAGATTAGGACTTATCTTGTAGGAAAAATGAAAGTGAGATGTTCACTGTAGGTTAAATCCAATTAGTTAACATCTTTAGAATGAATTTCTAGAAAGATGTCGATGATATTTCCAGGAAAAAAGAAAAGGGGATTAGCTTCTAAAAGCTGTCATCTGGACACACAGATAAGATATTTTATATAACAGACTGTAGGAAGGTGAAGAATTCAAAGAAAAATGTCAGGTATAGTAATTATCTGGGCTAGATGCTTGACTTTTTAATGATCTTTTAAGCTGAAAGACAGTTAATTATCAATTTCAGCTTCAATGCATCCAATTACCAAAAGGAGTATAAGTTGTTTCAGAAAACAGTAGGGGGAAAAAAAGCAATCCCCCATCCTTAACACTTTATATAGTTTAAAATATTGTATATACAAGATATGCATTATTTCTTTAGAAAACATGGCAATCGTTAGAATTGTTAGAATAGATTGTTAGAATAAAGTCCTTAAAATTTCTGCTAAAATTCCATGTTACAGAATCTATGAGTTAGCTGAAGTCTTTACTAGACAATATATATGTCAACAATTTAACCTGTCAGACTTGTCTAGAAACTGCTGCTGAACAATCTGTGTATGTACTGTGCTCAGAGGATGACCTGTTCTGTCTGTGGGAAATACTGAATCAACATGGGATTAATTAGGAGAGTAGGAAGTAATTGTGTCTTGATGAAACTCTTACTGTGCCATGGCTGTTCCAGCTCAATAGTTTTAAAACCTGCCTGCTAGAGTACGGTGAGCTTCTTTGTAGTTTTAAAAGAATTGTTTCAAATCAGTGCATTCATGAAGTTATCGCTTTTATTTTCTTGCAGTCCACTCTTGAACCAGAGTTCTTGGTTCAGTTTGCATTTCTCACAGTTTTTCACACTGTGAAAAGAGTGAAACTTCACCAGATTTTAAATCTTTTCTTCCCATAAAATAACTTTCAAAATTAGCTTGTGTAATAACCGTATGGTTGGGCTATTTATGGAGAAAGTGGAAGACTAAGTTCTTGGCCTCAGAGGCTAAGGGAATTCAGACGCACCTTTCTCATATTCACAAGAATATGGAGAAGCTGGCCCCATCTGTACTTCCAGCTTTGATGGAAAGTATCAAGAAAAATTCTTTTCTCTGCTCCTGGATTGGAAAAAAAATAAAGATAAATCCAGAAAACAGTAACCCAAACCACATACTTCAACAGTAATATGTAAGGTGGACCTTCTCTCTGTCTTATGTAGTTGGTTTCATGGCTGTGTAAGAGCTCAGCCTTAATAGTGGTAATAAAAAATATCTTTCCCTAGCCTAGAGATTGGTGCCCAGGGATGATCCTACAAAGCTAGGGATGGACATGAATTGCTTTTGAATGAGGTAGAGCTGGATGCAGTTCTTCTTCCTGGAAGGAAACTGCCATGTTTTCATGTGTGCTTGGATTTGTCTTACTCCTTTGGGCTTGCTTAGATCAATGTGCACCTTTGGAGAAACAGTGAATTGAACATAACTGAATTGTTCCACCAGCATCAGATACCTACTTTCTAAGCCTAAACTGCCCATCTGAAGCAGGTAATCTCAATCTTTACCTTATGAAATTGATGACCACATTATAAATACCTGCTGCAGTTGAGAGAACAGTGAAAGGAATCTGTTTTCTTTTAGGAAGATACAGCACATACAAATGATGTAATTTGCTTATAAGCAATTTAGCAGCAGAGATTGTTACTCTTTTAAGTGATCTGGCAAAAGTACTTTTTTGCTATTCTAAGCAACTGAATAGAAAAAGACTTTTTTACAGAGTTTAACAATTTGGATTTAGTTTTGTTTATTTCTCTCATGATAGCAGAGATTGTTTTAGCTGTGCATCAATTTGTATATAAATTTCTTCACGCATAGCAACTGTATTAGTCATAAAAAAGAGCAAAGAGACTACGTGATATGCCCTGGAGTTCAACATGTATCGTTATAGTTGTTTTAATTTTATATTTTATGATTTCTTTATTGAATGTCTCTTTCCAACAAGTGACTTTGAAAATGAGAATTATCTGAGTCTTTGAATAGATACCTAAGTAGATGATAGAATTGCAGAAAAGCGAGGGACAGATGCTTTCATCTGAAAGAGACACAAATTCAGAAACTAATTTGGAAGTGATAAAAATTAATTTGCACACTTTAATTGGAATCAGACTCCTGCATGAAGGAAAAGAAGGAGGATAGGCAGCTTGTGCTAAAAGCTGATTGAATTTTTTGTCAGGTAAGTGTGTTGGACTTGGCTGCTTATCCTCTCGAGCCTCCCTGTGCAATATATTACATTCACTGTCTGACTGGTGTTCTTTAAAAGGATCAATGCTATTCCTGTTTTGTCCCTAGAGCCTGAAATTTCATTGATCTGGGGACTTGACATTTCTCATTACCTATTGTAGCTTCCAAGAGGATGGTCACAAGAGGTGTGAGAGTTAACCCTGCTTTTTCTAACCGGAGCTGCACTGACCATTGTAAATATATTGTGCCTGTTAGCCCAAAGATTAGCCCAAAGCTCAATTTGTTTAGCATTATAACATAGTCAAGAGAAATGTAAACTATTTTTCTTATTCCAGTAAGTGCATTCTGTATATATTGGAAAGACAGGATGAGTGTTCCCCTAAAGCTAAAGCAGCTTTATCAAGTCACCCTGCACTTTTGTTTAATTCCGTATAGAATTCCACAAAAGGACACTTTTATTCTTTCCTTTTGGAAGTAATTCAAAATAGCTTCTGGGTGAGCATTCTGGTTTCTGTGATCCTGTATCTAAGAGCAACTCAGGATATTCACTGTATTCTTTTATATTCCTCTGTATTTTAACATCCTTTGACATGCACTAGTTTAACCTTGAAAGAGCAGCAATTTAAAAATAACCATCAATGTGTCTGTGCCAGGTGAATGGTTCTCCAAAGGCCCGCACAAGCATTTTTACACACATGCAATCTCCTTTACATGTTCAAAGAATTATAACAATACTTGTATGCTTGGGAAATTCAAGTATTAATTTTTAAAATATGCCATCTTGGCATTATTCTGCCAGAGTGTGGTTTAGCAGAGAGAAACATGAAGAACTTCTCAAGTGTAAAGTGTAAATCACTCTCCCAGCTTAACCTTCAAGTACCTCCAACTAACTACCATCCTTAAAATTCTTTGAAAATTGGCATGTAGCTTCTACAGCCGTCATCTCTGCTCAAGTCAAAGACATCTCTCTTCTCAGACTGCTGCACAAAGGTAAAAAAGCCAATAATCCAGCTGAACTTTTATACATTAGCATTTTGCCAGCAGATCTCAGTGGGCAAGTTTTGCTGCAAAACTTGCAGCAAAGGGTAAGAGTGGAGACAAACCAATTTTGTAGCAGAAAAAGCAGAAATAGGAACAGGTTCTGGAAATCCTTACTAGCCTTTCCTTCTCTATATTCTTCTTTTTGGGACCTGAGTAGCTGTAAGCTCTCTAAAAGTCCACCGGCCTCCATGACTTCCAGTTATATACGGTGCTGCTCACATTGCTCAGCAAACAAATCAGTTCTTCCAAGAGTGAGATGTTGTGGTATTTACCAGTCACCAGTCTGTTTTTCATTGGCTATTTCCTCCTTTGAAATCCTACTTTTTGGGTGTAGCCTGGTCTGATAGCGCAAAAAAAAAAGAGTTACATTTTCATTTCCATGAAGACAGTGTTTTCTAAGATCTTGTTTTCTGAGAGATATCCCTTCAAAATGTGTTAATAGTGAAGAGACTATATCATAAACGTGATACTGTATTTTCTACAAATAACTCAGCTGTAGCCTTGCACTTGCTTCCATCAAAGCCAGCAATGAAATGGAAACTGGAATTTGTGATCTCATCTTTCTTTAAACAGAAGACTCCTAGATATGTCCCCAGAGCAATCTCTATACAGCTCCTGAGAAAGGACAACATGAGAGAAATAGTAATACTGTTCATCTTTTTTTTTCTTTTTTTTCTTCTTTTTTTTCCATAACAGGAGAGAGTGCCATGTGTCACGGGAGAACCTTGCAATGATATTAAACATTATATATTTGAGAGAGAAGGAAAGATATATTTTGCTTCAGACTTTGTAGAATTTATTTGTTTGGAAATATAAGACAAGATCTTTTTTTTTCTTTCTTGCCCTCTAGTAATTCAGTTCAGAGGTGCTCCTTTGGGGAAATTACAGGGAGTTTACAGTGATGGTATCTCCGTTCGTAGGTAGGATATTTTCACCTGCTGTTCCCCCAGAGCTACAGCCTTTGACCTCTGGCTACATCTATCAGCGGTGATGTGACAGTGACAGAATATTTTGCTAGATTTTGAATGATTCCTGGAGTTCACAACTTCTGTCCTGAGTAATAAAATGTAATATGATTAAGGTTCTCTTCCTCATGCTGCAGCTTTTGCCATAGAAAATATTGAATACATTTTTGATGTATTCAATATTTGAACCCTAAGGGGAAAAAATTATTATCTCACTATTCCTCCTGAAAATGATATTTTATTATTAATTTACACTTCTGAAAAACAAGATTCAAAGACCTACATTTCAGGAGAATTATTTTTTATAAGGATTTACCTTTGTAAATTGAGACGTCTACCAAATATGCTGATTTTTATATTCTCCCATTTTGAAGTTCCATAGTATTATACCATTTTTCCAAAGAAGAGTGAGGACAATGCTGTAGGGTTTTTTAAAAATATATGTGTATGTTTTAAATCCTTTTAAAATTTCTAACCATCTAACAATTTCAGTCATTCACTACTGATATTTCCCTTGTAGTCTGAAGTTTCCTTGTAGTCTGATGACACTGCCATGTACACAGCTCTGCAATCTGTGTTTAAGGCATTACTCTGTGTACACAGCTCTGCAATCTGTGTTCTGGGCATTACTCCTGTTCCATAATTTCCAGGAGAACCCAGAAACAAAAAACAAACTGAGGGGAGAGGGATAATTCCAGCTTGTTGCATTATATGTGTGTGATTTTTGGTTTTGTTTCATTTTGTTTTGTTTTGTTTTTCCTGTATTAGCTATTGGAACAGTAAAAAATCAGATGGGAAAGAGGTGGGGCTCATAACATAAACACTGAAGCGAACAATATTACTCAAAATATACCTAATCTTGATTTAGATACATACAGCATTTGTCTCTGTTTCTTCCAACATCCCTCCATTCCTAACAGTGATGCCATTTTTAAATCACATCTTAAATTTCCAGGCCTGCAAGATTTTTTTTTTATGAGGTGTTAAAGACTATGACGCTTGGATTTATTGCAATAACTATTTTCTGTAGAGGACAGGGAAGTTTTAATGTCCCTGTACAAAGCTATCAAAGCATGTTTGGTCTACTCTCTTCTACTGGATCCAAAGTGAGATCTCTAAATTTGATTAATAAATGGTTTCTATGATGTAAATCTCTACTATAAAAGGCTAAATTCATTGACCAACAACATTCTATCCAAGTCTAGATCCCTAAAGCATATGTTTCCTAAATGTATACAATTTTACTTCAAATACTCCAATTCCCTTGTTAATCTGTCTTAGTGTTTAACTGCTTTCCAGTTAGGAAGCTGCATTTTATTACAAGGTTGAAGTGTGTGTAGACATTCCCCTATTGGACCTTGTTGTACCATTAGTTGTACAATAAATTTCTCAGCTGTTGGATTGCTTTGTACCTTTAACTCACTAGATCTGATCAAATAGTCAAGTCATCACTCTGCTTCCCGTGAGGTGAAGAGAAAAAGAACTTTAAACATTGTGCAAATTCCTATTCTACTCTCTATCAGTTGCACAACCCTCCTTTGAGGTTATTTCTGTAAATATGTATAGAAAGAAAGATCTTTCTTGTTTACAGTGTCAAGATAATTCTGTACTCCTAGCTGCTGTTTTAGAGCATTGCACTGAAAACTTATGTTGAGGCAGTTACTTAAAATAAACTCTCTGAGCTGTAGGATTCTATAAATCCATGCCTGTCTCATGGCTTTCCAACCTAAAATCTCCTCTCAAGAAGTAGAACTTGTGTTCAGCTGTGCAGAAACCTCAACCTTCTGTCTGACTTCATTCCAACTAACTAACTAACTAAATAAATAAAACATTTTGTTGAATTCTTATTACTAACTGGGCAAAGCACTTTAAGGTGCTTTCTCTCTCCGTTAGACATTCTGCATGATTCTTTGCATGAGCTAGATATTACCATGCTTTACTAGCAAAGATTTTATATTATACTGTACATAGTGCTACTGGTTAGTATCTGATCAAGGATCATATCCTCCTGTCGCAACAAAATAATACAGTCAGTCATTGTTTCAGTCAGTTTCCTAATCATTCATGTAGTCCTCAATGGGTTCTGCATAACAGTTTTTAAAATCAAAAAGTTGTACTATTAAATCGAATACTTTGAAAAAAAATATATGGAGGCTATTTGAACACAGCCATCTTTATCAACTGTACCTGTCGTGCTGTCAAAACCAGATAACAGGGTTTCTTGACTTTCCTGACAAGATTTCCATTCCAAGACAGTGTGGTGACTGGCATTAATGAGATTTTTCCCTCTGATTCTTTGTTGACAGAATTCTGGATTAATCATTCTGTTATTTTGCCTAGGATTAATGTCACAGTAATTCACCCCTAGTTCTCTAGGTCATTTCTTTTATCCCTTTTAAGTATTTGAACTGTACTGCAGAGCTCCAGTCCTTGGAATTTCCCCAGTTCTCTATGTTTCATTTGTACAGAATAAATAATGAGGAGATTAAATCTATTATCTATGAAGTTGTTAATTTGCTGTTACTGTTTATTTTTTCTTTGCCTGGCAAAGTAACATGAAATACTGACTAATTCTCTACTGCATTCAGGAGTATTTTTGTGAAGATGTCAGCATCAGTTATTTTTAGAAGCTATAGGAATGTTGCTGTATGTCGCCTGGTGTTCCATAAATGCTCTTTAATAAACAATCCATGATAAAATATATATTTTTTTTCTTTTGCATAGAGGGGTAGTCTATCTAAGAGGTAGTCTATCTTACTATATAAAGCATCATAAAATATCATATATACACACAGTGATAAAAACATTTTGCTATATATCAATAACCATCTTTAGTTATAGTTTTAGTCGTCAGGTATTTGCTGTGTCACTAAATGACTAATGTCTACATTACTGTTCCCTTGTTTTTCCTACCCTCAGCTCATGATACAAATTATGGTCATTAATACAGGAACATCTTTAATTCTCTGAGTTCTTGGCAGGCATGTAGAGACATATTGGTTC
>JAUBOD010000824.1:248502-263375 GCA_032353885.1 Nothura maculosa | reverse complement strand
GCCTTCTCTTCTCCAGGCTGAACAGGCCCAGCTCTCACAGCCTTTGCTCATAGGGCAGATGTTCCAGGCCCCTGATCCTCCTGGTAGCCCTGCGCTGGACTCTCTCCAGCATAGCATATATATTTCCAGATAGCATGTGTATTTCCAGGATATGTTGCAAGACTTTCTTGAACCTCAGATACCCCATTTCTTTTGTGTCTTAAAGCAAGACTGAAATCTTTTATTTCCTTATTTATATAAAAATTATTGATACTAGAGGTCTCCAAAGAAGCACCTTCTCAATGCATCAGTCTCAACTAAAGGAGACATAGTGTCATGTATACAAAGGCACAGCTAAAATACAACTACAAGGAAAATAATACACAAGTAAATGGCTGGTTCCTGTCCCACACAGCTGTGAACTGGGCTTTATGCTGATTCTGTACCTGGACTAGCCAGGATGCACTAGCTATAAGGCTGCTACTTGTGCAGACCTTACTGCTTCTGAGGAGGAGGATGCTGCATTCCCTGCAAGAGGAAAGATAAAAAGGCAGGCAGCTTCCCATTACCCTGAGGAAAGACCAATTAGACTCAATTTACTGGAGGAGGCTTAGGTAAATAATGATTATATTGATAGAAAATCTCACAGGCTGTGCTCGGAGAGCTAGAACTCCTGCTTCTGAACAACTATTGTGGCAAACACTTGTTTTAATACAGTGCATCCGCCCTGTGGACAAGAAAGCAGGGGATTTGAAGCAAGCCCTCGTATTACCAGGGATAAAGCTGTTGGATGAGACACATGGAGCAAAGGGCTGACTTCTTGATAACATCAGGAGAACCACCACCTGATGCAAGACATCTAGTACACATAAATGTTTTATTTGGAGACTAGCAGCTGGAGGTTATCCTTGCATTTTCCAATGGATTAATTGTGGCTGAGTTTATTTAGTGCTCTTTTTTTGGAACTTGCAAACATTAAAAATGAAGTCCCTAAAATTAGAGGTTATATTTAAAGAAGGAAAAAGGGATTGGCAATTTATTACATTATTACATTACAATGCAGAACAGTTTATAGGCTTTCTAACACGTGATAAATTTTGCAACATCTACAGTTAGGTTTAAAGACCTTTAACAAAAGAAATCTGGAAATTGTTTATTTGCAAACCATGCAAGCTTTGGCCATATAATTAGTTTACAAAGGGAGTTGCTTAGAAAAAATATGTCAAACAGATAAGTCGGTTTATGGGTCCCTCTATGGTGATATCATGCCTAAGCAAGCTACAGCTCAACATCCTTTTCTGTAAGCTGTTCCTTGAATTTTGTTCCAGTGGCACAAACAAGGACATAGTAACTAACATTTCAACTACGTACTTGCCTGCAAAGCTAAGTGAGTGGAGTTAAGTAACTGGAATAGTTTTGGTTTTTGAAGGCCTGGCATAAGGGATCTGTGTGCTTGAAAATGCCACGATGCCACGATGCAAGGCTCATGTCTCACCAGGGTTCCAAACAGAATGCAGAGAATGGGCTCTTATGATCAAAACTAGATACTCAGGAGAAAAAAAAAGTTTTCAGTGCCAAAAGATTAAGGGCAGATAAAAACCATTAAGCACAACAGTGTTTATGCTTTGAAGAGAGCTAACATCTGTGCAAATTTAAGCTATGATACTGCTGGAAAAGACAGCAGAACAATTGAAACTAGTCTTCAGATGAGGCCTGTTCAGCTATCCATATAAACCCAGTGCTCATGGCTGTTTGGGCAGGTTACATATATAGAGTTATCAAGCAAGAAACAGTAGTGTCTGGTAGTAAGAGACCTCTTCAGTCAGAAGATATCAGGAGCCAAGGAAGGGGTCTGAGGTTTGGGAAAAAAATGTCAGAAAGTGAGGCCCAGCTCTTGTTGTCAGCAAAAAAAATGGGGCTATTTCTTCCAAGTAGACCTGAACAAATTGCCCCAGCTCATCCTGAAAAGCAGCCTCTAGACGAGGTTTCTTGCCACTGGGTCCTTTCTTCCTGACAAAAGCTACCTCATACCTCTCTCATCTTCTAGGTGCCAAGAAGGACCAAAGAAGCCTCACATAGACACTGAGGCTCCAGAAAGCCCATGCAAATATCTTTTTCAAGCTCTGTGTCCAATGTTGGGTTGCAGGAAGCAAAACCTGCCATGAAAAGATGCAATCCCTATCTTTCAGCTGTCTATTCAGGCAGAACCAGCTGCCGTATGGGAGTACTATTCTCCTGTTAAATAACATAGGTCAGGACCTATTCACTGACCCAAAGCCAGTGGCTCGACACAGCTTCAAACCATGCAGCTTAGCTCTCTGGGACCAGCCCTTAACCCAGCCCAGCCTACGGACAGTGCAGGGCAGCATCAGGTTAAAGGGCTACCAGTGTGATGGGCCTGGCACACAGCTCAAGCCTACAACTTTCGTGGCTCAGGCTGTTAGCACAGATGTACCAAAGGCATCTGAAAGGAGTCCCTTGAAGTCTATGATCATCAACCCATCAACCACACCACCAGTTATAGTATGATAAATAGGGCTTGGACTCAATAACAGCACCCCCAACACATACATACATAAGACTGCTCTCCTCCTCTAGAAGGAGACCTCAGCAAACCTAACCTAGCACCATGTCTGCTGGACAACAGCTATACAGATATTTATTAATACAATAACTTAAGAGCTTTTAAGGAACTTTTAGGTAAGCTCAGAATCACCTTCTCCTTGAGTGCTGCCTGTTCATACCTAACCATGGGGCACATTCAGTAATTTGTGTTTTTTTCTTAAGAGGTATTTCAGTGCCATGTACTTTATGTTCATACATGCAGCAGTGAAGCGGATAGATACCACTTGCTTTCCTCTTATTTCCCATCTTCTTAATGAGTCGGTCAGTGGAACACCTACTTCAGCACCAATATATGCCCATGACCAGCACTGCAAACCTTATGGCTTTTCTTCCCCTTGAGGAGTGCTAGAATCCTTCATTTCGCTCCTTCATTTCAATTGCCCACTTAATTAATACCCTACTTCTACTGAATAACTTGGCAATACCTACTATTATCATTGATATTGCTTTCTCTGCAGCCAGTTTATTCATCAGACTGGTAGACCTTGAGGCAATGTATGCTTCATGGAAAGCCACTACATCATGGAAAGCCAGTACATCAAGGAAAAGAAAGGAGATTTTACAGAATCCCAGAATGGTTGAGGTTGGAAGGAACCTCTAGAGATCATGATGTCTAAAGCCCTGCTCCAGCAGGGACACCCAGAGCACAGGGCAGCATCGAGGTGGGTTTGGAAGATCTCCAGAGAAGGAGACTCCACAACATCTCTGGGCAGCAAGCCCAGCCATTTTAGCACCGCAATAAGATTTTAACCACTAGGTTTTCTTCCAAACAAGACTTTCATTGGAAAGACCAGAGAGCAAAATGATTTTGGATCCAGTAACAGGATGTTTTACTGAAATACTTGCCAGTTATGCAGTTTTGCCAGGCTTATAACAAGATCAATCGGAGTTTTGGGGATCTCTGCTGACACTACCTTCTTCTAACAAAAGATTTCACTAACAACTGGCTTCTGTGATCCCTATCCTCATCGCCAACCATAGGCCCTCCTTTTCAAATGTATAACCAGTGGGGGCCTGAAGTGTTTGTTAACTAGGCTTTTTATTAAACTAGACCTTGCTAGTCTAGACTATTTAGATATTAGTGATATTAGCAATGAATTAGATTATTTTCTTAGTTCTAGGTTTTTTTGTTTGTTTGCTTGTTTTTTGCTAGGAGGCTGAGAAGATGACCCTTTAGAAAGGAAAAGCCTCTTAAGATACAAACTACTGTGTATGAGGTGGAGCTCCTGAGGAAATGTGCAATTTTTGGCACAATCCCAGTCATATCTTCTGCTTCAGTGTCAGTATTTACCTCAACAATATTTGTTGCGGTCATCAGGAGTGATGTTGCAGCTACCAATGGCTGTGCCAGCAAGGCATATTCTAGCATTGAGGCAGAGATCTTAAAATCATAGAAAAGAGAGCTTTACTCTTCTATCAACCAAGTGACAGCCTTTGGATGTCATGAATCCTATCTTCGTAGCAGACAGTCCTCTCAGACAACTGAGTTTTTGCCATGACCCTCCTTTGATGCAGCCCAATTCGCTTTTCACACTTCTCTGCAGAAGCTCATCAAAACATTGGCTGACTCAAATTTGGAAAGTCTTCTCAGGAAAGAGCATACCAAAAAGCAAAACAGACGTATTCCACACCTAAGGAAATTCATTTGGATGTTGATGTTCAAGGAAGTGCTGTGAGCACCCATAGTCTTTTTGCTTTAGTGAGAAGAATGCTTTATATCTCTTGACTTGAAAGGTTCTTATTGCCATGTCTCAATCAGATCTGTACTTTGCAGTACTTAACAACCCAATCAACCAGGGACATAGGAATTAGTGTCTTTTTTTTTTTTTTTTTTTTTTTTGGACTCTGGTAGCTTCAAAGTGTTTTTACGAAAGGTTTTGGACCTAGTTTCACCTCCTTGAGAAAAAAAAAAGGGATATAAAAATACATGTAGGCAATTGGGTCAAGGGGACATATCTAGACACAATATGAAGAATAATAAATATCAGTCTAGTCTTTTCACATATTTGGAATCTTTAAGTCCAAACTGAATACTTCCCACCTGGCATTCATAAGTGCTACTGTAGATATCTGGTTAGCTAGCTTATCTCCCACATGATAACTTTTTACCCTTGAGGGATTTACTAAGTTAGGGCATACACCTCTGCCTAGCAGTGCTAGGTCACACAAAGGAAGCATGCATATGGTTTTGAGTGCAAGACTGAATAGATATTCTGCATAGGAACCGACTACAGATAGTTTATGCATATAAACATCATTCCATGCAGGCTAGGATTAGTGTCCCGAGGGGTACTGATCTTTCTCCTTTGATGGATGATCTGGCCAGTACACTAGTCAGGAATACCTTCTGATTTCCATGTCAGTCCATAATGAATGTGAAGAGACAGCAGTTGCACAACTAGAGAGCCCAGAGGTTACGGTTTCCTGCAAACTGCAATCCATTAATTGAAGGAGGGGTGAAAAGCTGGGTTTGAATGTGCAGCAACAAAAAGTTGAAAGAAAGATCACTTGCCTATAACATTTTTTAAAGATGAGATGTCTATGGGGACATTTTCAAGCTACTACTGTACCCCATCCCTCTTAAGTCCCTTCATGTTTCTAGAAACTTAAGAATTCCCTTTATCATCATGAGAAGAGAAAAGGCTTGTGTGCCTTCACAGATATGCTCGCAGTACAAATGCAGTGTGTGCCTGCAAGACAGCTCATATATAGATCCCTCTTGTTGCTGCTTAAGTAACATCCTAGCAAAAAAAAAAACCACCAAAGCAAAACAATCAGACAATACTACTATATTTCATGGTCACACCTTTCCAGATTAAAGGACATGGCCATTTACAAACCAGAATTTGTTTGTTTGTACAAACACTTGCATTTATACTGCTTCTATTTTCCACTCAAATCTCACTTTAAAAAACTAATCTTTCTATGCATCCTATCCACAGAAAATATAGGTAGCAGACATGCTACTCCTGGAAATGTCCATTTTTTAGTCACTTAATGCTCACTTACACGTAAGTAGATTTTTTGTCCTGTTTGAAATAAGTGTTGTAAAATATTTTTACATCTTTTCAGTAAACGTTCTCTTCCTCCTACTTATTAGTATTTCTTTTTTTTCCACAACACTTAGCTAGGATGCTCTATTTTAGTAAAATTAGCTCTAAAATACAAATTATTCATGTTTTAAAGAAGAAGAGGCTGAGAGAACAAGGAAAGATAGGAGGCAACTATCAGCTACAAAATAGACCCAATAAAAGACTCTTGCAGAAAAATGCATACACAATCCTGAATGAACAGTAAGTTTATGATCTTAGAAACAAATACGTTCTTGACAGGAATAATTAAAAAATTGTGATCCTGTATTTGACATATTCAGGATATCAGAGTGTCCTCTTCCTTTATCCTTCACCACCTTTAACTTCTGGAAGTTGATTTCCTCTAGAAAAATTTTATTCAAGACTACACTAAAAAGAAATACATTTTTGACAAATGTGGTACTATGTCCTGCATGTGACAATTACTTCTTGCTCAAATATGATGCAAAAATTAGTCAAATGTTGTTTTGAAACAGCACTTTTAGTCCTCTTGACGTATTTACCTCATCAAAAATATGTTTAACCAATCTATTTTTTCACAAGTTCATGTGAAAAACAAAATAGTTTGCTATTTTAGCTCATCTGCAAATTCCTGTTAATCAATATTTTCTATGGAATCCTGCCAGGAGGACGTGCTTTTCGTAATTTGTTCATATTTCCTTTTAATATATTGTTTCCTTTTAGTATATATTGCATGTAAATATTTTCACTAGTTCCTCAAAAAAAATCAGTATTCTAAAAGAATCCAGGTCCTTTAAAATCTTGAAGACATATTATGTAACACAGTATGAAAAAGTGGGGCCTTCTCCCTCTTCTAACATGTTTAGTTTGCTTTTGAAGGACTTTTCCAACACAAAAGTCTGAACAGGAGTTGCTAGTTCAACCTGAATCATCTTCTCTTCCTCAGAGATTTTGTGTTGATCACACTGAATTCTACCTTTGAATTCACAGATCAGAGGTGTTCAGGCTGGTTACCTTCAGCTGCCAAGCCTGAAGATGTCCCTTCCCACCAAGCACTTGCTGGTCACTGCAGTTTTGTGAGGTTTTTTAAATAAATTTGGGGAAAAATTAGGCAAGGACAACCAAATTTTTGAATGAGAGGGCTACAAGGAGACGTAGAATATTTGCTTTACATGAAAGCTTATTATTTGTCAAGAAAGGCTTGACAAACACGTCTGTATTCTGTAATTTCCCATTTGTGCTCCATTTCCAGGTTAGGAAGAGGAATTTCCTGGTTTCTAGCTCAAATTTGGCCTCTGTGCTCACTTGTAGGCTCCTACTTTGCGGCACTTGCTCACACCTGGGCTGCCTCCAGGTACGCGGTGATATGGGTGTAATCCCCAAGTTGCAGCAGGGCCACACGGGCATCCCTGCCTCAGCTTATTAGGGGATTATGTTGATGGTGTGTGAGAAACATCAGCTGCTCCCTGCCCAGGTTGGGCAGGATCAGGCCTGGCTCCTTAAGCAGGCCTATGTGATGGGCACCTTGTTGCTCCATCATGGTCCCCTGCGCATGTCACCCATGGCCACCCAACAGAGGGAAATGCAGCCTGAGCCCTGGGCCTCACACCAAGCCTTGCAGATCCCTCTTCCCTCTGGACCCCTCAAAGGACCCCCACTTCCCAAGGGAGGAACCAGGAGGGTGAGCTGCTCAACTCTCCTTGTGGAGCGGCGCCTTCTCCTCCTTTACAGCAGCTACACACATCACACAGTGCAAACCCTGAGGTGGGGGTCTGGTCTCTCAGCCACACGGGGCAATAAATAACAAAAAGCAGCTTTCATGGCTTTACAGGCTGCCACGGGCTGATCGCACAATAAAAAATAAAGGACTCATAGGAACGCACTTTGGGGTCGCCTGGAAAATAAATGACTGGAGAGAAAACGATGAAGATATAAAAGACAGTCTTATAAATGTCACTGTGGATAAATATACAGTGACATTTTAGACAGAAGAAATGTTACTCTAAAAAGGGAGATATTCTCCAGTTTAATGAGTGTCCTAAGTGCCGTCGATGATATATACTGACTGGAGATCTTTTGCATATGCTCTGGGAACGGGCAGTGTAACACAAGATTGGCGACAGATGTTAATGAGCAAATGTGTGCAACCCCTCCGCAATCTGAAATAAAACCACTGACACACAAGGTTGATGCCTCCCCTGAACACTGGTTCGGCAGACATTAAGCTCTTCCTATCTAACATATCTTTTCCCAGGAACTTAAGGATACTTTTCCTTTAGTTTTTCAATCTGATATAGATTCCAAGGTCTTTTGACATTTATGGAGAAGGATTTTTGAATAAAAGCTGTATTTCAGACTTCAGCAGAATATGTTAAATAATAAGATCTACATAATGTGGTTACACTAGTGCAGCAAATGGATCTTCTGTAGCAAGTGGAACTGTCTTGTGCAGAAAAAAATTTTACACATAAAATATTTTTACATATGAAGACACCTCTGGCCAAATCTCACGAGCCTAAAAGATGAATTTGTAGAAATATAGCACTGGAACAGGCTACCCAGAGAGGTTGTGGATCCCCTTATTTGGAGATTGTAAAACCCAAATTGCCACCCTGTGCCACATACTCTAGGTGCCCCTGCTTGAGGGCTAGATAATTTCTAGAGGAAATACATAGTTCATTAATAATGATATTTTTATGTATAACCCCCCTTCATATACTTTCTATAATCCTTCTGTCAATTAAGCCTAGGTCTGCAAACTCTATCAAACCTAGGACCCTTGCTGCTCTGTATTTCTCCTCAGTGCTCAAGCAACTATCAGTCACCTTTAGCTCTAAACCTTTGTATTTGACAAACCCAGCAAGTTGCAACCTCCGATTCTTAAAATTAAAAGGAAACCTTTTCCTACCTTTTTGTTTTGGTTAGATGTGTTTCATTCATTCTCATGCAACTCAGTCATGGTTATGTAATATATACTGGATATAATATATAATGGAGCAAAAATAGAAACAGAGACGTTATGTTCTAACCACAGCTATTATTGTATCTTTTTATTTAAGAAAGTGTTGTGGACTTGGCAACCAGCATAAACTATTGAAAATCTTCAGATCATATACCCTGTTTTTAATAGCCATAAACATACAGCTGCTAGGGCATAAGTGGTGTGAAATACATTGTGAAGCAAATATATTTAAATGGTACAATAACAAGCCACTAAAACCACAACACTTCATGGCAAAATGACCAAAATGATATAAAATCAGAAATTCAAATTACCTTCATAACAGGCAGCTGCACAAAAAAGAACATATGCAACTATTTTGTATATTTGTTTTTTTTTTTAACTATGATCTATTGGTGATGCTTTGGACCAGGAAAATATAATAAAAAAAATGCTGTAGCATCCAACAAACCGTTTAGCAAAAATTGTCAGACA
This sequence comes from Nothura maculosa, assembly GCA_032353885.1. Lineage (NCBI taxonomy): Eukaryota > Metazoa > Chordata > Aves > Tinamiformes > Tinamidae > Nothura > Nothura maculosa. Next base: position 254,282 of record JAUBOD010000824.1, on the reverse strand, counting down.
GTAGGTAAATATTTTATGTATTTCTGATTTCCCAAGAGGGCTAGATATGCCAAAAAGAAGAACCTGAGGATGAGCAGGTCTAGGACATAGCAGAGAGAAACCAGAGGGAAGGGGAAACACACTATTAGGTGCTCACAGGATGGCCACACTTGCCTCCTGCTGTGCCTTCTATCAGAATATATAGGGTCGTTCTTCCTAAATGTATGAAATGCAAAAAAAAACCCACTCCATTTTCTCACTGGCTAATGAGATGGGACAACTCACACCCAGGTACAGTTTTTCAGAGCTTTGCTAAAAGCATCATCTTGTCCTCTTTTCAAAGAGCTATATTGCCCTCCATATATATCTTCTAAAACTCTGCTGCTCGATGTGTTGTTCCTTGAAGTAGGAATATCTGGATGAAAGATGCTGGGAGCAGCACCACCAGCATCTGAGTAACAAGAGTGCCCCCAGTTTCATAACAAGGAAAGCCATGTTGCTGACAAGCACCCTATTAGCTCTGTCTTTCAAAGTCTTATCTAGGGAGACTGCTGTGAAATCAGGAAAGAAAATACGAACACAGCTGTCATAACACCCTGAGTGAATCACCTGAATGAACTCTCTATCTTCAGAAACCAGTCACTGTAACCGCAAAGCAGAGCAGGGGAGCCCACCTTCATGCCAATTCCAGCTGATAAGTAGCAAGTGACACTTGATAATGTTAGGCTAAATGCTCCTCAGTAAGTCCATACCTGCATTAAAGAAAGACTAGATGCATTCCTTGATTTCATTAACAAGTTTACTTTTCCTTATCTATCCATTACACTAAAAATCAATAAGTAATTGAGAATGCAGAGGCTAAAGGAACTCAAGACACTTATTACACAAGACACTTAAGTTTAGAGCTATTAACAGTAGAAAACCACACTTGCCTACAAGTTGGTTTTGAGTATATTTTTCTTTGAAACTTTGAAAATTAGGTGTTTCAAAGAAACCCAAATATTTCAAAATAATTCACACAGATTGTAGGGAGGGGAAAAAAAAAAAAAAAAAGACTGACAGGTACTTACTTATAGGATTTCCAATGGACTTTCCAATGGACTTTACCACTCCTAAATCTGAAGTGATACAGTGGCTTCCAGAACTGGTTAAATTCCAGAGGAACACACTTCTTGGCAACATTTATCCCTATATCATGCTTGACACTTAATTTATCACAGTTTGCTCTGTGTCTTCCGGGAAAGGACAAAACTAGGCTAAAGTCAGACTTTCTAATAAAATTTGGTGCAGCCCATGAATTAAAATATCTGGCTCATTAACATTTGAAAAGTGTAACACCTTGTACTGATGTCCCTGGAACATTGACTGTCCAAGTTCACCAGTTTTAGTCTACTGTGTCCCTAGAATGGCTGATCACCTCTGGGACCAGTGACTTAGGATCCTGCACATTGATGCTTTTCCCTTAGATATTTACCAATATGTACATAGAAGCTCAATGGTGGGGGACACTTAGCACTGAGATGTCTTCACTAAATATAAGATCTATTTTTGCCCAGCTTTTTGACTAAGATTAAATATCTAAATCTGAATGTTACCTTGCTGTCCAGAGAATGATATAAATAAGTACTTGCAGAGAGCAAATCATTTGAACTTTTTAGATAGCTTTCTTGAGATGGCAGAAATTCTGCTGAGGCACTACTTATTTCTCTCCATGTGTAATAAAGGGATCCTGGGGTGATCAACTCAGACTTAAATATCCAGCATTCAGAAAAGCAAGGATGTGTTTGACAGGCGCTTCAGCCCAATGCTGGCAGCTCACCCATGGCCAGACCTCCAGCCTTCCTTCCCACTGGGCTGCACTGGGCTTTTTCTCCCAGCTGCACTATGAGGTGGGTCAGGACATGGAGCAAGCTGAGCAAAGATACCTCCACCCAGTTCATTGTTGGCTGGACAAGTTCCCTGCAGTGAAGTGGAGACCAGGTACTTGGTGAAGCTACCTCCCAGCTGCAGCGTGTTGCCAAACTGCCCCTCTCTCCGTTAATGCAGTATATACCTCCAGGTGAGGTAGAACAAAAAAAAATGTGGGGAAAAGTGGAAGGAAGAAGGGGAAGGAACATAAGGGAGACCAGGAGAGGGGTGAGCTGTAACACTGGTCATGCTCTGCCAAGAAAGGTTTCCCAGGGAGCATGAAGAAGTACATCTGGGAAGTGCCCACTGCAGGCAGCTGGATACAGGAAGAGGGACCTCTGGAATGGGAGCCTGTTGCTTCTTTCTAAGCACCTGTAATGGTGATGTCTATCAGTGTACCGTAAACAAATAAATGAACCTCCACTTTACTGCGTACTGAATTGAATTAAGGATGATTTCACATTATTTGGCTACAACAAGGGTTTCCTTAGGATACAGCAAATCTAAACCAGAAGGTAGAAGCTATATGAGCATGTGTCAAATTCAGGCAAGGCATTCAAATAAAAGCTTAGCATAAGCTATAAAGGTGTCATAAAGGGTGCACAGGCCAGTCAATGATCTGGGCATCGGGTGAAGAAGTGTCTTCCAGACTCTAGTAATAGCCAGAAAATAATCCCCAGTAGTAGCAGTACTCAAGAGTATTCTTGTACCCACAGACACATCCTGATGTTGTGCGATTGCTGACAATTCAAAGCATTTGTCAAAACATCTGAGTTTATTAACAGACTTGGAGCACTGTTGCATGCCCAGCTGGAGATTGCAGCTAGACCTACCATCCCAGCAGAGGAAAGGATGCACAAGCAGGAGAGAAGATTCAGCATGCACTGAGTCAGGTCTCTGAGCTGAAGACAAGAGGCATATCAAGAGATAAGAAGCAAACTTACAGTAACGTGCCCTAGTGAGAAGGCAGAAAATAACTTCTATATCCTCTTGTATCTGCCTTTTAAACTCTTTTAGCTAATGAAACATACAGCTCCAATGATGTTCCATTTTCTGCTCCTTAGCTATTGAGCACAGATGCAGCAAACAAACAGAGACAAAGCAGAATTAATTTGTTAAATAATTTAACTAAACACGGTGAATTAAATAGCTTCCTACTAATGAAAGTCATTATAGCAAGAAAGTCTTGCAAATAACACATCTGTATGACATACCCGGAGAAATTCTAGGTACAAAATTTCCTGATCTCCCAAGAAATTATAAAAATTGACTTGTGTAAACTCATGCATTTTACATGTTATTTTTTTTAATTCTGAAATTATTTTATTGTTGGGGAGGGAAAAAATCAGTTACTGAAAACACTGAGTTCAGTCCAACTTTTGTTTTGTCAGCAAATGAGAGGTTATCACAATAGGTTTATCACTTTTCAGATGGAACTCTTGTCAAATCTCCAAGGATAGATTATTCTCTCTGCTCTTACACTGGAAAATCCACAAAAACTACATCGAAACTCACAAATATTTCCTTATAATATTTTAAATAAAATAAATTCTGCACAATTATTATTGTATTTGTGCTATTGTCTAACTGATAGTAGTTTGTAAGTATCATCCCAGGGCAGAACTGAGTTTCCAAGTGGCTGTCAACATTTGTTCTAAGCTAATCATAGAATCCTTAAGGTTGGAAGGGGCCTTTAGAGATCATCTAGTCCAACTCCTCTGCAGATGCAGGGTCACCTAGAGCATGTGGCACAGGATTGCGTCCAAGTGGGTTTTGAGTGCTGATGCACAAGTGTATAAACTCACCAAATGCAATATATAATAATTTATAAGGTTGATTTAAATTATACTACTGACATTTTATTACATAGATTGGGCTGGCTGGTTTTAAATTTTATGCAGAATTTGTTTTGGAATGGAGGTCATTTCTGTGGCTGTGCATTAGTGGTGCAACTTGGCTTTTCCTACTTCACTCTTACCTCAGGCCATAGCTGAGGAATATTTTTTTTGTTTGATATTACTAACTTTGAATTTATAGGTGCATAGCTCTCACCACTAGTTGCCAGAGGCACTCATAAACCCTCTCTCCTAACACAAACTATCAATATAAATCCTGATTGCAAGCACACGAGAGCAATGGCTCTTTGTTCCCCTCTGGCTTTGAAGTGCCCTTGCTGGCCGTGCAGGGTTTGGGTATAAGAGAAACCAGTGACAGTTACTGTGCTCTGGCAGATTGCCTCAGAATTTAACCTGCTGATATACAATACCATAAAAGAACCCTACCAGGAGGCTCTCTACAGTCAAAATCTGGCCAGAAACTATATTTGGTCTGAATGAGATGAGAAAGGCTCATAGTCAGGGTATATCTTGGCATTTGGAAGTGGAGAGGTGAATTTGAAGCTGCTTTTCCACCACTTAATCAAAACATTATGGGCAAAATGAAAGCACTTCTCCAAATGACACTTTTTTTCAGGGGAAAAAAAAAAAAAGTCTGGTAGAAATATCTTTCCAAACTTAGTTTTCACCAGAAAAAGGAAGCCCAGAGCTGTGTCTGGACACTGCTGATCTGGGATATGAAGGAGTCCTTAATTCAGAACAGAGTTCTGCATGTCAAAACCACTTTGAGGAGAGCTGAGCTGGGTTTGACTCCGGGGCCAGTACTTCTCTGCATACTCCAGCACAGACATAGGTATGGAAAGGGTTTGCCCGTCAAAATATATATAAAAAAGAGATTTTATTGTGTACTCATGGTAACAAAAGCACACTCCTAATCCATAGAAGTTATTAAAAAAGAAAAAAATATGTCAGTCCTTTATTCAGCTCTATCATGCAAAGACCTTTGCAACATCAGTAAGAGTTCAAACAGGCTACGAAGTGGGCACTGTGTGCAGGGGAGGATTTTTAATGAAGGCATAAAAGAAGAATGGATGCTAAGCACAACGAACATCTGCCCAAGAACAAAGCAGGTGAAAACCATCTTCATCTGCCCAGGTCTATGAAAACTCCCTGGGCCCTTCCTGCCATAGAAACAGAACACTGAAGGCTCAGCTTTCACCGTCTCCAAAGGCATAGTCAGAAATGTGGAGCAGTTGAAAAATATTTGGGACTGTATAATTTAGGAGATCATAAAACCAGTAGGAGAGTTTGAGAATTATTTAGATTTATGAGCTGATGGAAGTTATTCAGACATCCACACGGTCAGAATCTCTTCCATGAAGCTGAATTGCTAAAAGATCAAAGTATCTCTATCAACATTATCACCAGGCTTAAAAAGAAGGAAAGAAAGAAAGAAAAGCCACGACATACAACAGATGCCCCTCTGTCTGCCCTTAAATTGTCAAGAGTTAGCAATTCTCAGTGCTATCAGGCAGGGCACACACAGCATACACATGTAACATAGAAAGAAGAGGTCTGTGGGTGAAAGAATAAAAAGAAAAAAGTGTCTTTTAAGGCATTTGAATAGAATGCTGAAAATGACCAAAACTTATGCATGCTCTTGATCCCTTTGTTCTTTATCTACTATATATTTTCATGCTATACCTATCATTGTATGTAGAAAATGTGGATGTTAAGGAGCACGCACATTTCCAACAGAAGAGAGGACCAACAAGCATTTTAAAGCTGATGTGAAAATGAAGTAAGCTGCTAATGTGCTTTTAGCATATTAGTGTGCTTTATTAGCACATGAAGTGTGATTGCCATGGCTTATATCAGGAAATGAGACTTCTGCAAATTGCACCAATTCAAATGAACCACCAAATTTTTTTGGCAATCACACATGTTGCTTTCTTCTCTATTACATGTTATTTCTTCTCTATTGGACGACAAGTTGATCATGAGGCAGCAGTGTGCTCTGGTGGCCAAGAAGGCCAATGGGATCCTGGGGTGCATTAA
>JAUBOD010000824.1:215153-242545 GCA_032353885.1 Nothura maculosa | reverse complement strand
AAACACTTTAGTAAGATCTATAATGAACGACTCTGTCCCCTGAATTTTTTATCTTTGAGACTTAAATGTAAAGTGTACGGCTTGGTTCTGGAATGATGTTCTCCTGGCCAGCTGGTCTCTCTGCCTCACAATAGTAAAAAGAGCTATATATGTTGGATTTGAAGTCATAGCTGAGATATAGTTATGTGAATCTTCAGGAGAATGGAGAAAAAATTTTAAGTCATCCTGTGCCTTCCTGATTTTGGAATCAGGCCAAGATAGAGGTCTTATCCCAAGGAACCACTTTGGCAGCGGCAATCTTCCTAATCTCCATGCACCTAAGAAAACTTCCATCTGAAGCCCAAACATGTGCACTGGTCCTGTCAATGGAAATTGGTTTGAGGGGAGCAACCCTTGTCTGATTCCTGATGTTCACAAGGTCAACATAACTTTTCTCCACTAAATACAAATGGATGTTTGTATGTGATTACATATGAAAATGTGATTAAAATTAGATGAATGCCACCTAGTCCGTCTTGTCCACATAGTGCTTGATCAGGGTCAGTGTCCTCCTGGCTGGACATGAGGCTCTAAGAGAATGCAGAGGATTGGACAGCAAATTTGATGATTAACAAATATCGCGGTGCTTCAGAGTACAGTTAAAGATCAAGTACATTTACAAACATATTTCCATACATTTCTCTGATGGTGTATGTATATAATGATGATTTGGAGATCCACTGTGCAGATACATAAGCAAAGCATTGTGCCTGAGAAGTTATATATTATTAAAGTAAAAGCTTGAGTCTCAATACAGGTGGGTAATTGTAGAAATCTCATTACATACAGATTTTCTGCAGGCTACCTGCTTTTAACACTTTTGTTCTTGAAGTCTAATAAAAAATAAAAGCCAAAACAGAAACCCAGAGCCCATATTTTGAGAGCATCCTGGTCTTTTGCCATGTGTAATGGGAAGGCTCAGCATTTGCTTATTCAAGATATCTCCTTATGCAGACAGGAATATTTTTAGCAACAAGGCTAAAAACAAAATGATTCTTACGTACTGTATTCTTTTTTTTGAGGTAGCTATTAGATCAATGGTCTATGACCAAATATTGAGATACAATGAACAAAATAATGAGGAAAATATGTTTGTCCCATTAAAAAAATAATGAACTGGATCTCAGCATAAGTCTACTTGCTGTGTTTGCCTAGAGCAAACAGGCAAGACAGGGAAAGCATTCATGTGTAATGTGGAGGAAAATAATTCAGCAAGAGTTACTGTAAATACTGTAGAAAGGCATTGAGAAAGCAGATTAAATTTCTATTAGACAGGTCCCAAATGCTGTAACACTAAGGCATAAAACACAGAGAAGAAACAAAATAGTTTGGTTTAATAGCCCTGTGTATACACTAAGGAAGAAGTACGTCTTTCCACTGTGATAGTATCTTCAATAGTTTTCAGAGCAGATGAAGAAGCTTGTTTCACAGTCCTCTTTTGGGGATGGCAAAAATTCTTTATAAATTAGCTTACACAGCTTCTTTCCAGCAGAAAATTACACAAGTTATTTTTCAAGATGAGATAGGAATCTTTTCTTTTCATAGTTTCCACAAAGCAATTGCACAGATTGTTTATATTTTTTATATATTTTGTTATATATAGCATTTACATGCATTTAAAATATGTATATCTTATTAAAAATAAAAATGGATATCACAGCAATGCTAGAAAAAAAGATGCATACTTTATTCATTTTAAAACAGCAAATGTATAAAACCCTTTTCAGTGCATAGAATCTGCTTTAATTCTCTTTTTTGCAGAAGAGATTTAATTCATTGTACCTTCTTTCACACATAAATAGAAATGGGCTAATTTATGTTTTTGCTAGGGAAAGGTAGAATTAAGTAGCATTGGTAGATTCTTTAATTGAAGACTTACAGAGACTACATGACACATGAGGATGGAAATAATTATTTTTTAAAAGAAAGAAAATGGTTTTGACCATGCTGCTTCATTAGAGAATTCTAACATATGCATTGGGGCAGTGATTTTGGTGCACCTACTCCATGCTATGGGCATTATGCCCTCAAAATTCATCTGGCTGTGGCAGGTAATAGCCTGAGATGCAAAACACTTCCTGAGGGCACACAGTGCTGCCTAGTGAGATGTGGTGCTTTAGACACAGGCCACTTGGGGGAATAAGCCCCCGCCAGCTGACCACAGCACCTATGTGAAAACACGAAACTGATGGACACCACCTCTTCTTTGAAATTGTATTTTCTTAATCTCCAATACCATATATTCTTCTTATTCTCCTCTTTACACTTTTCCTTCTTCTGCTTGGCTTCCTTTCTCTGTGCTCCTCCACATGTAATTTTAAAGTGAAAACATACGAGTCACAGCCTATACTCTGTCCATTTACTCAGCTGCACCTATTTATTCAATTTAAATTGGAAAGAGAGTTTACCGACTTTCAAAAACAAATCCAGGACTGGTGCAGAGTACTGTATAAACAAAGGTCTAATTTCATTTCTACTGCTTAAAAAAAAAAGAAAAAAAAACCTGTGCGTGGAGAATTTTATGAAATGTTGACCTTCTACTAAAAAGAAAGAGTGTGGTTGTTTTTCACTTGGTTTCTTCCTCTTTGAAAACCACAACAAAATTAACAAGCCCTGAAACAAAACTGAGAGTTTTAAATTAATGGCTTCTGGCAAACTGTCAACTGATATTAACTTTATCATTCAACACAATGTCAGTTTGAAAAGCTCCGGGATAGGGCATTTTGAATGTTAGAATCCTGATTAGCAGATTAAATGAATTCCACTTTATCTTTCAGCCCAGTCCTGCAGAGCAGGACACCTGAGTTACTAATCTGCTCTGACTTTGGGGTAAGTATCATTGACTGCAGCTTGGACTCAGACCACCGTAAGACAGATGAAGGTAGCATGGCAGATAGCTTAGCTGCTGTTCTAGCAACTGTTTTCTTATTTTTGCTGGTCAGTTTAGATCTCATTAATGCTAATACTGAAATAAGCTCATGACACACAATCCTAATCTATGTTTCATGTGGCCTGGATTTTCTTGGAAGGAAGGGTTGTTAAATATTTATATTATGCTAGCACTTAGTGTCACTAAGCTCCAAGGGCCCATCTTACTCTGTTCTGTAAAAACATTTAGTTCATGCAATCCTTCTCCGAAGGTGCTGCTGTGCTGTGTTGATGGCAGAGCACAGCATGCTTCCCAGTCTGGTCCACTGACCGCTTTATTAGCATGTACTCCTTCCTATTACTAAGTCTGCCAATTTTATAATTTGTACCATCAAATTTTACTTATGCCATTGTCAAGTTGGCATTGGAGACAACATGGTATTAAGTCTTACAGTTTTCCTGGAGATTTATTTTTGTTTAAATAACAATAGCCATTTGCAAATTAGAATTTCACATCCTCCTAGGGTTCAGATGTGCAGTTCAGTCTGAGGTTTTTGCGCAGGGTTGGGTGCACAAAAGCAAAAGGCCATAGTCAAAGCCCTTGTTAATGTCTGCTTGCAACAGGGAATTTGCTAATGTTAGGAATAATAGCACATGGAAAAGATTATAACCATTCTGATTTTCCAGGCAAACAGCTTTGTTTACAAAATATTATTCTCAGATTTCCTTTTTTTTAATGGACAGGAATATTTTCAACAACTTGAATAAGGAATGATTAAGTTGTAGAAACAGGTATCATATTATGACATAATAAGTAAAGGAAATTTATCTTGGGATGAATTTGAGGATGGAATTCCCCTTGCCTAACATAAGCTGTCTGCATTTCCATTAGTCATCCTGAGCTCTCCTTATAAACAACAGAGAGAAACAAACATTTTAAATCTGTGATATAAGTGTTTGTTTCATCATAAGAGGAATTTTATTCTGAAAATTCTTATATATCTCTTTTACCCATAAAAGCAATGAAGGACAACTAGCTCAGCTGCAGATGTCCACACTGCATACTAAATGTGCAAGTTCAACTCACTGGATACACATGTAATTTCTTGTCCTTTTGCCTGTTTCCAAGGACAGACAAACACCAGTATGTTCTTCCCATCATTTCTTCTTCCTGGACTGTTGCTCATAGTTGACCAGAGCAAAAGAAACTTGAGGTTGTTAAGCAGATATTCCTCACCATTAGATTTCCTTTCTGGTAAGTGGGATCTTCATTTTCATCTGGGACCTGGGACAAACTTGTTGATTTTTCTGCCTGCTATAGAGCTTCTCTTTCAGGAATGTACATTTGAAATCCTTTTTAAGAGGAAGGCAGGTAGCTTCAAAAAGGGTAGTGTATGCTGGTGAGGCCTTGACAGCTGATTAACTTCTGTTATGGGGATGTTTTCTCTATTAAGTCTCTTGCAGATGTGTGGTTCCAGCCTATCACATCATTTTGAAGGGAGTTGCATTTTGTTCTTTTGTTCTTTTGATCATTCTTCACAAAAAAATCATTGCTTTGCTTTCCCCAAGAAATGTGTATTGTTCAGTGACTGTGTTTCCACATTGTAAAGCACTAAAATATGACTTAATCCCCTTTTGCCTAATGAGAAAAGCACTGCAGAATTGTGCTTCTGCACTGCCTCCCACCCAAGGAGGCCAAAGCCCTTTGCATGTAGGAATATGTGTGAAAAAGGAAATATCATACTGAGGATTTTCAAGATGGGCAATGTAGGAAAAGGCAACAAGAATTACCAAAGTGGCCTATGGACATAAAAAAAAAAGAAGTTGTAACCTGCTCAGCCTTTGGGAGTGCAGCACCAAAGCCAGCTTTGAAGCACATCAGAGTCTGCACCTTTCCACGTGAGACTATCACAGCCAAGAAGTCCGGGTAGCTCAAGCTGCCCCCTCACAGCCCTCAGCCCCCAGGAAGCTGCTCAGTCCTGCAACTCAACAGCAAATGCCATCACAAGAAGACATTTGTTACTGTTACACCAGGGCAGTTTTCAGTTATGTGATGATATACATTAGCGATTCTCTTTCCATTTCTCCCCACACATCATTGACTTTATTTGAATTAAACTCATGCGACTGATCTCTTCCTCAGAAGCTAATAGAGCAGATGTTATTTGGAGCACACTCAGTGGAAACATGGCATGTATTTTGTTAATGGACTACGCAGATCTTTCTGAGCCAGGACTGAGATATGTCCATTGCTAATCCTGGCTTTGCTGCCCGGATATTTTCAGCATAATGTTTGTATTCAGAAAGGCCAAGAGCTAGGGCTGCAATGGGCAGCACAGCCTGGCACTTCAACAGGATAGGCAGAGGGCTGGCTGGAGAGCACTGCAGTGAGCTGAGTGAACCTGGCCATGCTCAGATCTAGATTTAATTCTCACCTCTGTCAGACATTACTTTATATAACCCCTGCATTACATAACTTGTAAAATGAGTAAAAGGTATTTGCCATCCCAACTGGAGAACAGAGGCACTACAGAGAAATAAATGTTAGGAGCAACATAGAAATATGGATGGCAATTGGTAGAATGCATCAATTTACAATCTCTTAGTTCCCAACCTAATGCAATGCTTTCTAAGATATATGGCCTTCATTTCTCTTAAAGCAGTGGGGGAAGGCAGAAAGGAGCTCTTATATAAAAGTTATATATCATGTGTGATTCTCTGAAGGGCAACTATACAGATATCTAAAGGAATGTTATAAAGTCATCTGGATGCCATCATGTTCAATTGTGGAGACATGTAGCATCTTTTGTTAGACCAGCTGAAGAAAACAGATGAGCTTTAGGACATACAAGTCCTTTTCAGTCTGAAAGGCGGTCATTAAGTTTCAACCTAAACAAGACTTGAGAACAGCAGCTCAGTAATATTACTGTAGGATCAACAGAGAAGCAAAATAAAATTAACCACCAGAGTGCCAGACAAAAACAAAGAAATAAGTATGCTAATAAAATCTTCAGTTGTCAATGATAATAATAATAATAATAATGATCATCATCATCATCATTATCATCATCATCATATGACTAAGGGAGTTAGTGTTTGATTTTGCAAAAGAAAATTTCTGCTAACATAATTCAGATACTAAGCTAGGACAGCGAATCTGAATTAAAGCAGCAAGCACTTGGGCTAAAGCTCTCGCATGTGTGCGGAGCTAAAGATGTTACATATAAGAGGTAATGCAAAAATTTGTCAGTGGATATAAATCTTCAAGTAGGTTGGTATTGTTCCAGTAAAATGGCAATTTCACAATTCAATTGTGAAAATCTTGGTGCTTGGCACTATGTGGAAGGTGAAGACAAAATATGAATCTAGGTAGGTAAAGTAGAATTCAATTTTGGATGAAGGTCATGGCTTTTTCAATGTGCATAAAAAGGGTAAAAACATCTTATTTTGCATCTCTTCTCAGTAACAAGGACTGAGAGACTAATAGCAGGGTCTTGCCTTTAACCAGCCCTCCAAGGGGTAATTTTTTGGTGTCAAAACATCTGACAGTGACTGTCATGTCAACAGTTATTTGCCATTTTCTTTTTTCTGGCAGCCACATTTCAGATAACTCTCTGTTTAGCTTTCTAATCACTAGCTACTGTGTTGAATTGCTCTTTTCATTAGTCTCTGCTTTCATAGAGATGAGGGTGCAGATTTTAAGACTGGTCTTGCAGATCATCTCTGCCTTTGCCCTAGAAGGCAGGATTTTGCTCTGAAAGAGACTGTGAAATTCAATGTCTATGGACAATTGACTAGCTAGTCTTGTTAATATCCAGAGTTTCCAAGTTGTGATCATCCAGTGCCGACACAGACAAATGCACAGCCAGGCACAAGCTGATCACATAAATCAAGCCTTGGAGTACCAGGCCTAATTCCATTTAGGACTGCAAAAATGAGACTGTCCCATTTATTTTGCTTTCAGTATTAATAAAGCTGCATCTCATTATGAAAACCATATGCTATGTCCTCAGTTGGGTGGGCTAACGAAATCCTCAGAAGAGGGAAGCTTAATTTTTGCTATTAAAATGGGAACTCTTCTTATACTAAAATTCCTTTATGCATTTGGTAACAGTCTCTTCCAATCTTTGCTTTTCAGTCCAAAATGTAAAGATAGATTTCCAAAAGGGCAAGGCCATGGGGGAGGGGAGAGTTGACAGGAACAAGGAATGATTTTCTCCAGCATTTCACGATCATTTTAAGTACTTCTTTTGATTTCTCGTCCTTATACCCATGTAACTTCCTTGTGTAAGCAAGAACAGATGTTGCAACAAGCAGAGTTCACCCTTTGACCCCGAGATTTCACTGCTTCTTTTCTATGGTACATGTTTGGATTCAGTGAGAACTTTACAAAAATGCATGGGGGTGGGAAGAGATGTGAGGCGGGGGAATAGTCTAATTTTGGAAAGTTTTCCCTTCCAATCCCTCCTCAAGCTCCACTTGTCTCACTTTAATTGTGCAAGTCTCCGTGCTAGAAGCTGGACACATCTGCAATGTACTCAGGTATGACATTGAGCAGTATTGGATCAGCGGAGTTCCCAAGGGCATCCACTGGATTTCCTTCTCTAAAATTATTTTGAGAAGACAGGGTCCACCGCCATTCTCATGGAGAATAACACACTGCAGGAGATGGCAGCCCCTTGCCCATATGCACATACCTATGTAGTAAGGTGGCTCTTGTAGAGCTGCACCTCTTTCCTCCACACACACCAAGATCTCTTAGTGACCACCAATCAAATAAATAAATACAAATCACAAAAAAACACATAATTTTGGCTCCTCACGGCTGTGTGCAGCTCAGGGTGGGCTGGTGGCCCAGGTAGTTGCCTGCATCTGAACAGGACAACTGGCAAGCACTGAGGTGCTGCTGTGGAGCAGCTGCAAGTAACACCATGCAGGACTGCTCTGCTGGAAAGTGTGAAGCCTTGTCCTTTCCCTAGCAAAGCAGGACTCTTCCATGGCTGCTCCCTGCCCACTGCTTTTCTGCAGTAGATGCATGTGACAGTGCAAGGCCCTCGCCCCTACCAGACTTGTCTCATACTCCGTAGGAGAACCCACTCCAAGACATGAGAGAAAGAAAAACAAACAAGAAAATCAGAGCAATTGCAGACATTATATCTGTGTGTGTTATTCTGAACTTTTATAGCTTTTCTCCAGCCTAACTTGGTTTGTTCAGAGGGCCTTTCCCCTGGGAGATTACTTCTCACTCCTGTCAAAACTTCTATCCACAGCCAGTTTCCCACTCCATTTCTTTCTCTTTATGCTTCTTTTGAGACATCTAAAGTACATCTCCCTTCTTCCTCACATATATTCTTAATGTATTTGTAGATCTAAGGTGTCTCTCCACCTCCTTATGCTCTTTCACCCTCCAAACACCTTGCAACTAGCAGATAAGAGATGACTTTCTAAATCTTGACAACCGTAATTCTAATAGGATTTTAAGTGTTATTTCTTTACATATATGCCTTGTTAGAAATGTGTACGTATTTATTAGTTGCATAGGAATATCTTGGAAGCTAAATTTCTTTTTTAAAAAGAATATGTTTTTGAGAAGGTAGCAAACACTGAAGGGAAGAGCTGGCAACTTTCCATTGTGTGACCACTTTTTGACACAGAATCCAGCAGAATTTCCTTTTGATTTCTCTCTGTAAATCTGTTCTCATCTGAAGTTTTACGAGATAACAGCACATATTCATCTTAAACTCATCATTCCTGCCTGAGATAGACAGAATAACCTAGAATAGACTCTCTTAACTTTCGCATAAAAAATTTCCCTTCTGGAAATACCACCATATACTGCAGAAGGAGATGCATTTCACGACCCGAAGAGAATCCTACATTTTATACTAACTTCTTGATGATAACCAGGCAAAAGACAGTTCCACCTAACATCTGTGTCAGATGTTGATTAAAATGTCTAGATAAAATATACAGACACACGGATTAACCCAAAAAGGTGCAAGTTTCAGATACTATAGATCAGATTAAAATTTTCCCAGTCCTGAGAAATTTGAGCTATGTACCACAAGCTGTGTTCACAAATACTGAAATAATCTGGAAATAGTTTATAGTTAACTAAATGCCACCACGATGCAGGGGAGGAAGAGATGATCCATGCCCATACTCATGACTATCCAGCCTTCTTTCTAGAGATACATCATGTGTCTAGAGAAAAAGTACAACAGTGGTGCATCTTCAGGGTGGAAGTGTAAGCAAGATGGGTTAGTCTAAGTATTGAGCATCATGCTGGTTGATTCAGCAGATTATCATCTCCACTGTCCCCTTAGACCATCAGAAGTATGGCTCTCTCTCTCCTCATTTGTCTTAACCTCACAGCTGTTGGGTCAAATGATGCATTAAATCCACTAATCAAGCAAAAATATATAGCAAAACCCAATCAGATGCATTTCTTTAATCCATTGCAGACGTTGCTGACATCATATGAATGCATTTTTAGAGGTTGTTATTTGGAATATTAAGCTACAATAGAACAAAACAGATAAATTAGTCAGACCAAGTATGTAATCAGTTGTAGAATTTCAAAAAGGAAAGCCTATTTATAGCATGGACATGACTCAAAATGATTTAGAAAGTCTCATTAAAAAGAACAGGATGCAGCATTTCAAATATTTCATCATCTCTAGTTCTGGGATAAAGGTTTCAGGAATTCATAAAATTAAGCTGTTCGCATTGTTGGTTGCACGTCATCTCTGAAGCCACAAGGAAGTACCTGTCATCACGCTATTTCACTTTCCCTCTCAGATTTGTGGTATGTTGTTGGACTGCACACAAAAATGGAATACAGAAACTCCCATGACTATATACAAGTTTCAAACATTTTTGAACAAACCAGAGGCCTGCATAGACAAAAGTTATGTGCCAGAATCCCTTGTGATAGGTGGCACACAGTCAAAGATTACTCTCAAATGATGAGAGACCAAGTAATGTAAAGAACAGTGCTTGCATCTACACAGCCAAAGGACTACATAGAAATAAATTGAGAACTGGGCACAGCATGGCATCCAGTGATTTCTCAAAAGAAGAACTAACAAAAAATTTGTAGAACCAGAGGAAAAGATTCTCGAGGAAAAGAGAAGGCAAGTGAAGATAAACAAAAGAGTCATGTTCCTTATTTTTTGCCAGCTTTGAACAAAGACGGTGAAGACTGTGGGACAATAGGAGAAAAGTACAAGTGCAGAGGCTCACTGAAGCTAAGGAAAAATAGCAATAATAGCAGAACTGAACAAAAAATAACTCTCCATCCCTGAATTTGACTGAACAAGGAGAATTAGCAGATGATGGGTTGTAGACAGGTTAGTTTTCAATACAATTTCTTTGTATTGAAAATGCTTCACAACTTTGTATTTGTGGAAATTTCACTATCACTCTTGCATGGCATAAGCTTAAATTAAAATATTGGGGGTAATAAAATCAATCCTCAAAAATATCATCAGCAGTTCCAGTACTAAGCTTTTAGCCTAGCAACTGTCCCTCTATAAAATGTTTTTAAGTCTTTGCTTGACTCCTTATGCCTTAACACTAATTTCAAACTTTTTGTGCTTCCATGTTGAGCACAATAAATTTAATTTATTATAAATGGATATTTCTCATTTCCCTTAGCCACCCCATGTTCATTGTCTTCCTGTTTATCTTAACTTTTTTTGCCTTCATTCTCAGTTAAGCTTTATTCATTCAATGACTAGCTTTTCTAGAATGCCCTCACTGGTTAGCAAGTAAAACCAAGTTTAAAGCAATAAACTCTTTAATTCAATAAACATTTCTTCAGAGAATACAACCAGCTATGACACAAAGGACTATTTGAGCTGCTCTTCATATTAGTCTGGAAAAAAAATGTTTATGTTTCTTGGAAACCAGTTCTCTGATTATGCAGTTCTAAGGTGCACTTATTTCTCTAAAAATACTAATACACACTAAACCTATAGGATGACTAGAACAATCATAGTAGTATCCCTATGTGTGTGATTCTGTGATTTCCCTCAAATGTTTTTATGGTATTTTTGACTCAAATTTTATCCATGCTGTCATTTCTTAGTTTTCTCTCCTCTCCTCTCCTTTCCTCTCCTGTCCTCTCGTCTCCTCAATATCACCATATACAATCTGTCCCTCTAGCTTCACTTTTGTATCTGTCTATTTGAATTGTACACATCCTTCAACGACTGACTTGGGCAACATAGATATTCTGACATATTTCTCTTAGTCTTCCATAATCTGGCTGCCCCTGTGACAGTAAGAGTTGGGTTGTTGTTGTTTCTTTCCTTTTTTGCTGGATTTTATTATTCAGGTATATAAATCTAAGCACAGAGACTATAAATAAAAGTGCCTGCTGTGTGTGTTTTCATATTTCTAAGGTTAGATCTTCTAGCCTGAGTCCCAAAAGACTGAAATACAGTTGCTTAAGAGGAGACTAGAGAAATGCAAAATATCTTCCCTCTACCTCTCAATGGTCAACATCATAAAATTTCTCTAAAAATTCAAAGCTAAATATTGTCTTCATAGTTTTATCACACTTTCTTTTGCTTCTCTATGGAAAATCATGATTCTACTGAGAATCACCTGAATTTCCATTTCTTTGAGAATCTTTGCCAATCCATTCTCTAAGAAGTCCAACAAATAGATTTTGCTATGTAATCCTCTGCAGCCTTGTTTCCACAGCACACCCTTTCATTCTTTGCATCTGTTTAGTGATGGGCTTAACATCTCATATTCATGAGTTGTCTTTTGGTACATAAAGCTTTTATTCCTTGTGTTCACATTTTTCTTTAATGGATTTCTTCCTGTCCTCAGATTATGTCTCTTTTCTCTCTGTGTCACAAATACCTAAAGAGTATCAGTCACTTTTTAAAATTTCAGGTTCAATTCTTGTACACAGTCGTGTCTTCTTTTTCTGCTCTTCCAGTCCAGCCCTAGAATCTTCTCCACTCATGACTGGAGCATTTGCTGTCTAGGAAGTGTGTATTAATTACTCATTTTAGAAGAATGTAGGTCACTACTAATTTTTTTCTTTTTTTTTCCTTAGATCTTTTCTAGCTCTGTAGAATAGCCACATCCCTTTCTCTTTCTAATCTCTATTTTAAAGCAGAAAAGCAAATCTCACAAATCATTTCTAAAAGTTTTTAGATATATAATCCCATTTTCTGTTTTCTGTATGCTATCTCATTAAAAATGTATAATCTGAAGTCACAAACAGAAAAATGGCAGTTATAGCAGTTATACAAGAACCATTCCTTTTAATGTCACAACTGAGCACTTAGAGAAAACATTTACATTTCTGTCATTTATAAATATCATGTTTATTGCTATCTTGTCACTGTTATGATTCAATGAAAATAATTTCTGAGATTTTTCACTCCTATGGCTTTCTTGCTCAGAGGAAATGTCTATGTAAATTGCAACC
Source organism: Nothura maculosa (assembly GCA_032353885.1). Taxonomy (NCBI): domain Eukaryota; kingdom Metazoa; phylum Chordata; class Aves; order Tinamiformes; family Tinamidae; genus Nothura; species Nothura maculosa. Next base: position 230,184 of record JAUBOD010000824.1, on the reverse strand, counting down.
AGGATAAAGAATCCTTTTCCTTTCCAGTTCTCACTCTCTGTGTGCTGTTCAACTCCTAATAGTTTCCACACCAGAATTTGCTGCAGTTCACTTTTTCTATTCACAGAAATATGCTCAACGCCTTCTTATAATATTTTCTACTTTTTCTCCTCAAAGCTTTTTATGAAATCACCCGCTTTAAAGGAGATATTTTAGATTGGATTTACTCCTTAATCTCTACTTATGTGGTTTTACCTTATCCAATAACTTGCTTCTCAGTCCACATATACATATGCAAATCTGTTTACAGAAATTCTCATTTTTCTGTATTTTTAGTTCCCACAATTGCATATCTTCCACAAATTTATTCAACTCCCTATTCACTATTGACATCTTGACACTAGCAAACAGCCGCTCACTGCAAATCTTTTCCCATGACTTAACTCGAGAATCAGTTGTTCCCCATTTCCTTTGTTTCTCCATAAGTTAAAGCACTAAAGATTTTCCTCTACAGCAGTCACACTGCTCTAAGCCAACTGAATTAGCCTTCTTCACATCCCTCATCATGCATGCTTCCAGCCCAGAAACTAAGAAGAAGCCAACCCAAGCAGTAGATCATGGCATAAACTCTGTTCTACTGAGGAAAAAAAATCAAATGAATTTAATCAAATGACTTTGAAGCCACAGTAAAAATCAGTGTACATGAAGGGCCTCATCAGTATTTCTGCTATTTCACAGTTTATTTCTTTCAGACTCCTCAGATTAATACCATCTGCTTCTGGTAATTCCCTGCATTTGTCTTTCTCAAGTTGCTTCATAACTTCCTCCTGAGAGACTGCAATCTCTCGTAAGGCCATCATCTGATTTCCCATAGGAAATGCCCTCTGAATAGCACCTTCCATGGAAAACACAGATGCGGGAAATTCATCTGACTTCATTCTTAGCTAAGCATCCTTTAGCATTGAGTCCTCATTGCATAATGGTGCACAGGTACTCATACAGTTTTCTAAATACTAACGAGTAGTGAGATTCTCTAACTTGAAATTTTTTAACCCTCATAGTGTCCCTTTCTCTTTTAAGATTTATACGGCCCAAGGTCTTCCAGTTACTTTACATTTACCTGAGCAGAGCAAGAATATCAAATAAAGAGCTGTTCATTATAAAATGTTTCAGACAAAGAATGAGTAAGAAATCTAATAAACATTTTCCTAATATTTAGCTATCCTTCTTTATGGTTGCAAGCACTGTGTTTCCCTGGAAGAATTTCTATTGATTAAAAGTAAGTCTAGCCTTCTACATTCCTCACCTCAATTAACTCCTGCAATTACATGATGAATCTCTTCCTTTTTCACAGTCTCCAAAATGACTTATCAAATAATCAGTTACTTATGCTCTCAGTAAGCTGCTCCAATCTGCCATTCTGCAAAGGCCAATAAGGTGAAGCACTAATTACACATCCCTATAGCTGACAGATTAGTAAATCTCTTACAAAAGAATGGCTTTGGCTAAGACAATTGTTTGGATTTGAGGGTCACATATGTGTGTTGCCTGCCCAAGCAGAACCACCAACATTACTTAAACCTCACTGAATCAGTAAAAATATGGAGAGGCATGCAAATTCCTTTACTAAGCCAACAAAGTAAACACAATAACAAGTAAACTAGGACACAATGAGATTAAAAACAGGAAAAAGATCTGTGATCAAAGAATTCTTGTCAGCACCTCTCATGCGCTGACATTTCTCTCGCTGAATAACTTGTATGGAGATACAAAAAGCAAGAGGGGGAAAAATATTACCAGGAGTGTTTCAAGTCAGTGGCATCTCTACTGAAATCAGGCAGGTAGAAAAAGCAGTTTCCAGGAAAACCAAAACCCAAACTACTTAAGGATTTACAGCATCAAATACAACTCCTTGTAATACTCTTAAAAACAGTCTGGAAACTAGTAGACTCTACAGAGAACAGGTATAGTGCAATCCTTCTTGCAAGGATTTCCTCTTAATAAGCAGCTGTACTCTGTAGTTCTGTTTTATGGCTGCAGCAAATCCAACAGCGGTGAAACCTGTTCCCTAAATTTGGTACCAAATGGCTTAATCTGGTTGCAGTCTTCTTTTTTTAGCCACAAGAAAGCAATATTGAATAAAAAATAGTTGAAGGGCATCCTCTGATCAAAGCAAACCACAGCTAGGTAATACCAAAATGTCATCTTGTCATCAACATCTGAAAATTACAACAGTGAAAGAATCAATCACAAGAGTTTTGCAAGATTTAGAAGTAACACATTGTTTAAAGTTTTTTTTAAAGAACAAAAAGCTATGAATACACATCTGATAGCACAAGGTAATAGCTATAGGATTCATTTTCTACAGTTTCAGATATTCTTTATATGAAATTCTTCAGTCTATAACATACAATTCAGTGGTTTCACACAGCAGTTTTCCTGAATTCCTTGGCTCAGTCAGTTTTCATCGGTTTTCTGAAGACAGGTGACATTTGAAAGGATCATGGGAATTTGAATTGCAGGTAGGTAGGTAGAAAGGACACAGGAAAGATACAGAAAGACACGAGAAACTTTCCAAGAACCTGTCATGGCCTAACCCACTGGCTTCCAAATTTCATTCATTTATACTGTCCACTATTTGAAAATCAGTTCATGTCTTGAAATATACAGGAAAATTAAAACTAATAAAATTATTTTGTAGAGACTTTCAGTCATTTCGTTAAAACCTTTCTACTATATTTCGGATATCCCTATGTCTACAAAATTGTTGTAGGCTATTTAAGCATTTCATAGTCATGTCAAATAGCTACAGGTTGTACAGCAAGAGAAAATAATTTTTCAGGTCCATTTGAAATGTACTACTTTCCAATTTCATTGAACACATTATTTATATTTTCTGAAAAAGTGTGAAATGATAGTGCTTGTTCATTTGGTTTTCCAATTAATGTTTAGCATATTTTCATTATAACTCTTTTTTCTGTCTTCTGTCCTAAAGGAAATGGTCAAGGATAATAATTAATCGTTCTCCTTTCTTAAATGCCTGTCAAATAGATCTCTTCCTGATGAGATAACCTAAGGTAGACATATTGCATAATATTATTTCTGGTCTGAAACAACTACTGATATATGTAGAAAGCTTTAGAATATCTCTGGAATTATTATCATCCTTTTTGAAAATACTGCTGAGGTTGTTTTTTTTAGTGCTATTGCATATTGGATAGAAGTCATAATTACATTCTCCATAATGGTACCCAGGTGTCTTTCCTGAGTTAATTTAGAATTCAGGAAGGCGTATGACTAATTAAAACTTCATTTAAGAACCAGATACTCTTGAGGGCTGTGCAGAAATGACTTTATGACATTTTAAAATGTATAACAGGTGAATTGTGGAATGATTCAGCTGCTCCGAACTTGTTATGTGTGATAAGCAAGTAATTTTTGGAAAAATATGCCCTTCTTTATCTCAACTTTTGGAGTGCAGAAGATGAGCAACAGATGAGAAAAGCTTTTAAAAAGAGTAAGAAAAAGTAAATGAAGAAACCATAACCCTTACCCTAGCGTTTTGAGGCAAATTTTACAGGAAAAGGCTAGAGAAGAGATTATGCAATATGAATAGCTAAAGCCAACTGGTTTTGGACATGTTCATTTGATTCTTTCCTAGAGACTCTGAATATTCCAAACTTTGCAGGTAACAAAACATAACTCTGGATTTAAAAAGCATTCTAAAGTTATAAATAGAAATTCACTGTCAAATATTTCCCTGGCATCAGTGGATATGAGACACAGACAGGGAGGAGATTAAATATACAGGAGACCTGGGGTGCATTAATTAAGTGTCTGACATTACCGAACACATGTCTGGGGTGAACATAACCACTCTCATGTTGGTGAATTGATTTTCTGATAGTATCTTGGAGACTAGTGGCCTGCATCCTTGAAAAATCCCTACATCTACATTTCTTAGTGAAATTAGGAAGTGAGCGTCACATTCTGGGCATTTATTAGATTTAGCTCAAATTCTAAATTCTTGCCTGGCAAACAGCCACTTTCTCTAGAGTTACCAAACTTATTCTCTATCTGATTGAAAAATAACTGTGAAAAGTCTTTACATAAACCTGCTGTTACTCCATCAAAGCCAGGTGTTTTGGAAGAGAGAATTCTTCATTTGATCTCCAAGTTTCCTAAAACTGGCTCCTCTGATACAAAATAGAAGTTTCAGAAGAGATAGGAACTGCTATTCAGCTTACAAACAGAAATGGAAAACAGAAATGTGCTGAGGATAAGGTTGTGGTGTTACCATGCCTTTAAAAATATTTAAACTTACATAAACCTAGGCAGAAGATGTGTAAAAATAATTTTACCAAGCTTTCAAAATTGAGTAGTAAAACTAAGGATAGTCGTCACTCTTCTTTCAATTCCTCTGGCACTTTTGCATTATCATAAAGCATAGCTCTAATGCAATACATGATACAGCTCCATTATAATCAAAAGGAAGTCTCTGGAAAGCTTAGGAGCAAAAGCAAGTTTCAGAATTAAAAATTTATCTATCTACTCATCACAACATCATGCATATAGAGACTTGACATGCAGGGCTACAAACACACAATGCTAATTTTTCCTTTTGCAAATTCCTCCTCCAGCATTTACTTACAAGTGGACTTTTTTTTCGAGCAGCCTAATGATTTTTCTCCCTTCTACATGAAGATTATAAGGGCTGTAATTTTCCAGTCCTTGCAGTGCACTGCTGCACTGCTGCACAGAATTAGACTTTCTGCTCTTACTAACCCTCCCACTTAAATTCATCTCTCAGTAGCCATATAAAATCTATGAGTAACTTAAACTGATTTCTCTTATTGTATGCTAAAAAACACTGTGCCAGCAAAAGGGAAAAGAGAGAGAACCACTAAGATATTCAGGTTCAGGTCTTTTATGTTTAGACCTCCATCTTGATAAATATGCTAGGGAGATGAGGCAGGAAAAGGATGGAGTGGAAAAAAATGTATGTGAGAAAAGAAATATGAACAAATTATTGCACGGTAAGCTGAAATCTCAGCTCCTCCTTTCTTCTTTCTTCTTCACCAAGACTACTACTCAAATACACAATAAAATGTTCATTTTACAGTTACCTCCGGCTTTTTTAGAACTCAGTCATGAGCTTTTTATTCTCTTTTATAGCATCTGCTACAATTGCGTTCTGATTTGTGGTTGGTGCTTCTGCGCAATACTTTATATTGATGGCAAAAGCTTCACATTTTAGATTTTCTTCAGAGGATTTTTCAGGTTTGGATTCTATGCAAGAGTGAGAAGGAAAGCTACTACATTAATAGTATTTGTTTACTTAATGTAGTCAAATGAACGAGCCAGGGAATATTTTGGTTTACTCTGTGAAACACAAATGTTTCCCCTCCATTCAGTTTTACCTTCTAGTGACCTCCACAGCCTTAGGGAGGATATCTGTATATCATGAGTAGAAAAGATCTTTTAAGGTTTTTAAGCTACTCTTTAATATATGCTAGGTAAGGCTACACATTTCCTGTATATATCTATTTAAAACTCCTTCTGAGGAAGACCTAACATGGAAAGAGTTAATACCAAAAGTGCTAGTGTTAGTCCACCATCATACAAAGAGGAAGCTTTCAGAAAGTTTGAGGACCACCTCTCTTTTTTCTACTTTCGTAGATATCATTGATCCATAAACAACCCAAGTGATGACCAAAAAGGGTAAGCAGAGGACAGCTCAGTTTTTCAAAGTATGAATTCAGTGAGTGCCATGCACTTTATGACTATTAAAACTGAAAGCTTTTCTTTCCTTTCTCAAGATTTGCACTGTGTTGATTGGTATCTCCTCTGGTCTATGTAGGCTGGATCACCCATAAAGTTTTAATTCAGTAGTTTTGTCAGTTTGCTTAAGTACAAACACAATGCATTTTGTATATATATCTATGCATTTGTGCATGTGCATGCACAAATGTAAACACATATTTATATAATTTATATATTTATTGCAAAGGAGCAACAGGTGCAGTAAGTAGATTCATCCTCATTTACTTTTTAATAAATAAAGCCTGGAAAAGCTTAGGGAATTTGCTAGAGTAACATTGAACTCGCCAGCAGTATTTTACAGCTATTAGAACAAGACCTTGCAGTGTTTTCCTTTCTACAGGGGTCATGCACCTTATAGTGTTTTGTTTTTAAAGAGCCTCAGAGCTGAACAAACAAAAGAAAGAAATGAACAAGCGAAGAACTAAATTAAATTCAGCTAAAAACGTTGTGGTTAATCTAGGTGTGAAGCATGACATCATGAGTTTTGCCCAGTTTCCACATGAATTGATCGTGGCTGCCTCACAAAAGTCAGACTATGTTCACCAGAAACTGCCTAAACATTGTTTTCCTTGTGGAACTATTCTTTTTTCGGGGGCAATAAGGAAGGGGGAAAGAAGTGGAGTTTTTATTTATTTATTAAAATCAGATCCAAGAACAATTTATCCACATTTTTTTCTCACAACTCTCAGGCTCCGCAAAAGGATTATGAAATGTAATCTTCTCCTTTATATTTAGAAATATAGGAGCAACCCAATCTGAGAAAAATACTTTACCAGAAACCAAAAAAAAGGAAGTCTCATAAAGAAAATTCTTTCAAAAACCTCAGCCTTGTGCTAAACCAGATGTATTTCAGTTTGTTTCTCAATCAGAAGGTATACATTCAGAGTTCAAAACTGTACTTCAGTAACTGAAGCAAGTAGATTCGTATCTTAGCTTCAATAATGAGTTCGGTACATAACCCAACTCCTGTCACAAATCAATGTAGGTACCCCTACTAATTTTTGTACTAGTCATACAAAGGCTATGTCCAGAGGTCCTTCCTTGAGCCTATTTATAACCCTCTTTCAAGTTTACATGTATCCTTTAGAGTCTCTGCCCTCAATGCCCAGTTGATCTCATTAAAAATAAGCACAAACCAGACGACTCTGAAATATATTTTCACTACATTTCTGCAATCAATTACAGTTATACTGTAAAATGCTGATATAATATAAGGACAGACAGTTTTGAGTTTTTGCTGCAGCATTTGTTCACAATTCTTTGATACACTTGTAAGAGGATGGCTCCAGGTGGGGTTCCCACAGAGAGAAGTTGTTGCTGTGCTGGGGAGCATCCTTAGGGCTTTGGCTGGCATGAGAGGAGCCATACCAGGAGCTCCAGAATAGCCTCATGCCATTAAAGAGCCTGAAAATATTTTATTTTAAGATTACTAGTAGGCTAGATAAAGACCGTAACTTTTCCTTAAGAAATGCTGCAATTATTTCTTTTACTATTGCATTTACTTTTTTATTTTTGCTTTCTTCTGCTCTTCCTAACATGTTTGGTCAAGGTCAATAAAAGAAAATATTGGTAGCTTCCATAAGTCCATGACCTGATCCCTTTTTCTCCCATAAAAACTCAAATGTCTACTTGTACTGCCCCCTCATAGTCACTGTGAGTTGTAAAGGGCTTTATATGCAAGTATAAGGATGAACAGGAGAAGGAAAGGTTTTCAGATGGGAAGCGGAAGAAAAAATGGAGCAGAAAAGTTCATCATTTGGATTAGAATAGTAATAGAAGAAATAAGATAATAGAGATGGAGGTAGGGGCCTCAATGTTTAGTGGGTAGGCCATAGAAGTGGGAGAGAAGGACGGAGCCTACAGAAGGTGATAGAGGGAACATTCTGCTATGCTTAGAGTCATTTCATAAATTAACTGTCTTAATTGAGAAAAAATTGATTCTGTTGTTTCACAGGGCAAAGTTCCCTGCCATGATGATGATTGGGACTGATGGATACTGTTCAACATCTCTCTCCATCCCAGAAAGCTGCTAAGTCATCAACAGGACATGAATGTTTTTTCTGCTTTCCTGCTGTCAGTGTTAGCTCTCAGCTGTTCAGGTGGGTCCACTCTGTTGAATCCTTTAACTTTAGTGAGAGTTTCCTACAGAGCATTTGTTGAGGTCCCGGATTCACAGTTTTGTCACACTCCAGGGACAAGAATGCTTCACTGCTAGCTAGTGACTTACACACTGTTGTTAGCTACCTATACTTAGATCAGATCAGAAAAATAAAAGCATGCATTTATTCATAATATTCAAAACAGACAATACAGTCACAAGTGTTTAGAAAAGATGTAGGCAGAAAAATATGAGCAAAAATACACTGAATTTGTTTATAATAAGGTAATATGAGGAAGTTACCTCTTTCAGCTGATTTGCTCTTCACCTCCTGATGAGATGATGGCCAGGGTTTCTGCCTTTGCCCATATCTTCTTTTTCAATAGATAGCTTAATTTTATAGCCAACAGCCCTTGAAACCTAATAAGGGGTGAACCAAACTAATAATTGGTTTCATCTTTCATCCTCAAAGCGCTTCTTTTTGTGCCTTAAGTAGCAGATAGTCTGCTCAAGCTACTGAACAGAATAAATGTTGTTTCCCAAACACAGCAAGGTAATGGTCTGCTGTTGTGCTTGGCTGCTAACATGAAAGATCAGTTGTAGCATATCAGTAGCCACATTAATAACATACTGCTATTTTCATAATGTTGACTTAGTAGTCACCTCTTGTTCTGAACTGATTACTGAAGGACTCCTTGGCCAAATAAGGTCTAAATTTCTTTCTCCTCTCCCTTTGACAGCTTGTCATTATAGCTTCAGTGAGGAATACATCTTTCATTGAACCTGATATTCTCTATCATTTTGTATGCAGAACTGTACATGCTTGTAGCACTCTGGTTCTATATAATTTATTACTAGCCTTTTGACTGAGCCCAGGCAAGACAACAATCAATCACTGTGAGGTGGCAATGAGTTTGGGGTGACTAGTCCCTGAACTTTTTCAGCACAGTATGAGGCATGAACTGAGCATGGATATGAGAAAATGAAATGAAAATGGTGAAATGGTTCTTTCTATTTTGAGCTTTGCATGCATTCGTGGATTTAGAAGAAGAGTAGGTTTGATCAGTTATTTGTGTAATTTTGCACAAAAGAGCTCGAACATCTTAGTTATTTTTCTTCAGTTTCAAGCAAAACTGTATTTTGTTGAAAAACTCATTCATTTATGAGATAAAAAAACACGTATTCTGACCTGTCACATGCCAAAGACCCCAAGGCAGGCACCGCAAGTGCATAGGTATTAAAGACCATTTGTGAGGGGCAGCAATTCTTTGTTTGGAGCAAGAGACAAAGCAGATTTTTGCTCAGTACCTCAGATTAGGCATGTAGACCAATTCACATTTTCCTGATGCTAGTGGTGGGGCACAGGGGTAAAAGATATGCCAAGTTATGCAGCTGTTTACAGGCTCAAACACTTCCAGCTCTGCATTCTCCACATACTGAACAAGGTTTCCAAAAAAGAGGATTACCTGAAAGTCCAGGGAACAACTGTTATCTAGGCAATCCACCAGCTAGTAAAGGGAACGGAGCGAAAAGTTCCACTTGCTTTCAGTGTAATATAATGCAAAAGCAAATAGGTAAAAGGCATTTTAACTGAAAGTCATTGAAGTTTCATGATTCATGTCAAACTAAACTGCATAGTAACCTATTGGTTGGAATGAGTTCAAAGATGTAAACATCGGTAGTCTATTATCCCAAAATAGTCAAAGCAGAGTCATTAATATTCAATGACTTGCTTTTGAAGCTTTGGATCACTCACATTCCATATCTGGTTTTAGCCATATAAAGCCAAATGAGACCACTGGAGAGGGATTGGGTTACGGGACAAGCTAGATAGATGACAAAATGAACAAATGAAAGGTGAAGACAATAGCATTTCTTAAATTTTAAGTTACTTCACATGAAAAAAAAAAGGAAAATCTCATGCTGCTTAAGTTAGGAGAAAAAAGTAAAAGAAACCTCAAATAGGAAAGACACAACCTGTAAACCTGAGGAAAAGCAAAGAGACAAGAGAAAGACATAAACTTAAATTTAAAAAAGAAGAGATTTAAACTGGAAAACAAGGGAGAAAATCCTATTCAGAAGGTTATTGGGTTAAAGACCAGGCTGCCAAGGGAAGTAGCTCAAGATACAATTATAAAAGAATTTAGCACTGGAATTGAAGAGCATCTAGAGACTAATAATATTTCTATATGGGGTAGATTCAGCCTGATAAAGCCAATGGCCCAGACTAGACAGAGCTGTGATTCTCTTCAGTGAAATTTTTCCTGTAGAAACCCGAGCAGAATTCCTTTTACTCATTTCCAGTAAAGTAAACCACACTAAACTTAATATTTTACTTAAATGTTGCAATGTGTCTGTCTTTGGAGTGCTTGTGTTGTGCCGCAGGTTTGCAAGGTTATTGCAGGTTACAGCTCTGTCATCTCACACAAAAACATTAATGGTCAGGAGTGAAACATAATTTCTGTAAACAGCAGTCGGTTGGGGCAAAAGCAATTTCTGATGTGAATGCCAAAGAACAATGCCAGCTTTTGCTGCCATATGGCATGGGGACAAGCAGCAGGGTCAGCATTTCGCAGCGTGTCACCTGATTTCATCCCACAGATTGATGAGCATTATCCAAAGAACTATTTGCATAGGCGTGGTACGGCTGTGCTCCTTGCATAGTCAGCTTAGGTGAATTCTTTTAAAGAATAATTGTGAAGATGTGTAAAACCTAAGATTCTCTTTTTCCATATGATCTTCTTTTTTTCCTGGTAAGGAATGAATAATAACTTCTAAGGAAAGCTAGCTGGAAAATAGCTTTTGTTCTGAGAAAAAAAAATGTTATGAAATAAGGGATTTCTTTTCTTCCCAAAATTCACAGGATAGATATTTAAAGTATTTGTTTCAGTAAAAGCTACATGCATTGCCAGAAACTTTCACAGCGGCACATTTGTTGTTGGAAAGGTCAAAATGATACAATTCCAGCTAGGGCAGGAAACCAAGGAGCAGCCATTTTCATGCCTAATTTCAATGCTTCAAGAGAAAAAAATGGTCTCCCTCTTGTTCCTTACTGCCCAAAGCAGCATCCGGTTGGTATTCCAGACTCCCAGCCTGCCCAGCACCCAGGTCCCTTCCAGGAGGCTAATGTCAAGCTGCTGTAGTTGGTCAGGTCTGGGAGCACTCAGGAGAGCTCCTGTTGGCATCTTGCTGTCACAAGTGCAGACAGCTAATTTGGGCTTCCCTTGGCAACCGAGCTGCTGATTTTCATAGCACTTGCAAGTACTTAATTTCTTTTTTCAGAATTCTGCCTCGTCTCTCGAAATTAGTTGAAATCAGCCAACAGATTTCAGAACTTGTGAAGGGAGGAGTGGGCAGGGTTTGGGCTGATGACAGTGGGACAAACAGACAGAGAGGAAAAGAGGTAAGACTTTAACTAATGGTGTTCTGGCACCCAAACTAATGAATTTTTCACTGCAGACGCATGCAAGCTGGGGAATGTTGACAGCTCTGTGGGCAAAGGAGCCTCATTTGAGTGTAATTTAAGACATACATGAAAGGCAGCACACATGAGAATGAATGAAAGCCCTTTGGGTGATATTCTTACACATTTGGACTTCAAATAAGTAGTAAAGTAAGAGTTTGAGGCTTGATGTCTGCTTAAATGCTGTCACTTTGGGGTTTGAGAGGGTAAAATCATTTAACATTTTCTTCCAGTAACCTAAAGGGTAAGGAAAAAGCCAAAAAGATGTCATGGAGGAAATAGCAGGCAAACAAAAATAGTAGCCTGTATAGTTATGAATCCTATGATTGTGGGAATGTGACCAAAGTTGATTCCACAAAAACACTAGCTGCATAAGTGACTGTAGCCCAAAACACTTGTGTTTTTTAGCACTTAGGGAGCCTCTGTGCTCTGGGATGAGTGAAGAGGTTATGTTGGGTATCCTTTTTCTCATGTTGAAATATACCTAATTAAGAACCATTTACAATTCCATTGAATTTTCTGACTTAGCCCAAATTTCCACTAACTCATATATATAATAACTGTGGAAATTGTTACTGGAAAAGTGTGCTCATAGCCCCAGTAGCCTAGTGCAAGAGCTGGGGTAAGGCACATGTGGAGCAGCTCGGTAAGGACAGTCTGGAGTTGTTACCTTTGGTGTAATAGCACTCAACTGAGTGGCCACTTTGTCTCCAATTGTTCATTTACTTCCTTTCACCTTTTCTCCATGGTCCTTGTCTGACACCTTTCTCCTCATTAGCTCTGATGGCTCAGTAAAACTTGCTGGAATTCACATTTGTCCTCTTTGCATTGCAGTCCATGCCCATGGTCACTCTACTCCAAACTTAGATATATCTGGATGGGCCTTGGAAGCGTTGTACTCATTTGATTTCCTTTTTATTTCAGACACATGAGAGCAAACATCCTCCTCCTCTGCCTGAACTGGCATGGTGACAGTGAGGGGACAGCACAGAAAGATTTGAAGAGGAGGAATATTTTAAAGGAGGGCAAAGTTCGACCATTTGTCACTGTCCTAATGCAGCCCATTACCCAAATCCCTGTCCATGACATCTGAGCATGCGTGCGTAGAGCTGATCATAAAACATGTCTTCACAGTCTTGTTTTTGTTTTTCTCAGTTACATATTGCATTGCTTGTTGGGACAGGCCTCGAGTTCGTCAGAGCTTTGAACTTCTAACAGAACTTCTACTTTTTAGGCAGCAACCACAAAAAAAGGCTGTTGAACTCCACAGGCAGGTTGCATTAGGATGTAAACTTGGGCATCAATTTCTATATTTCAGATGATCAAGTCAAATAGAACAAGAAAGGATTTATTAGCACCCTGCATTTCCTGCCCACTGGGTCCTTGCAGACAGATCTTTTCTTTCAGTCATGGTTGCAGATAACTCCATAGCATTTGGGTTATAACAGACTCTTCTCTGTTCATTTTGATCCTCGGGATGCTCTTTCCATCCACTCTGAGCTTGGGCTGGGTCTATTCCCTTCAGCATCTCCCTGGTTTCTTCTGGCTTCCACCTGCCGTCAGGCAGAAGGTGCAGTGCCATCCTCCCTTCCATCATGTCAATCATTTGTTCCTTAAAAAGCATGGCACACAGGCTAAAAATTAACAAATAAACCAGATGCTGGTCCTCACATATGCCTTGCCTATTCCAACTGACAGTTTGTTTTCCCTATTTTCTTTTCCCTGTCATCATTTCTTTGAAGAACTCTAGGATCTCTGCGGTCCTAAAGACATAAAAAGCAAAGACATAGAATTTCCCACTACGCTCATGTTGGGGTCAGAGAGAGGCCACTTGGTGTTGCTGTGATTTGGGCAAGCGGAAAAGTTCCTGGACATGCTCACTGGAGGTTATCAGAGCTGTGCTTATAAAAATCCTCCCGTGTTTGACGTGTTTCGGGGCCTCCTACGCGCTCGCCACAAGGAAACCTCTCCTGAGCCAAGTATAAAACCAGAGCTGCAGGAAAGAGGATAAAACTGTGGCAGCTGTCACTTCTTCATTTGCCCTGAAAGAAAATCCACTGGTTTGGGAATCAAACGGAAACATCAGTCCTCAACGTTTGCCTAAGGGAAGCTTGTACCCCCACACCAGCATGGAGTGTGGGCGATCCCGACATGCGCTCCATTCCTCTCCCAAGCATTGCGTCTCTGCACACTTTGGCAGCAGGAGACGCTTCGCAGCCTGCACTGTGACCCTGCTGTCCAGCTCCTGCATCGCAAGAAAAACCCTTTAGTCCCTGAAAACCCAGCAGTGCCTGAAATCCTGCAGTCTGCAGTCTTTTCCTTGGTTCCTGGTGTGATGGGCTTTCCTGCTCTCCTTTGCAGCTCATCACTCTTCACCAGGTTTGTTCTCATGATTTGTGAACTGCTGGTCTCTAGGAATTCCAGCGCCACATGGTTATTTGTGGCTTGGCTCTCGAAATCCTTTGCTTTATATATGTATATCCTAGTCTCCATCCTGTTCCAACTTCTCAGACTGCCTGAGTCTGTGGCTTCTCCCTGGTTCATGGCAGGAAAAGCCAGTTCCTGCCAGGCTGCATTCACCCACCAGTGCACAGCCTTTTGTTACGCCTCTCCCATGGTCTCTGAAAATTTCCACCTTTGGCAATTACAGGGCCATCAATCCAGAGGTGCAGGCAGGAGCCTAGGAGAAGGCTCCTAGACTTACAAGTCTCTCATCTGAATTTAACAACACTAAGGGGCAGAGGTTGGCATTTTAATGGAAAACACTGCATATTTTACACAAATGAGGCTATTGAGCACAAGGATTGGTGCTGGCAGTGTGTTAGCTCTTTAACTGATCACAGAATCACAGAATGGTTGATGTTGGAAGGGACCTCTAGAGATCATTTAATCCAAACCCCCTGTTCAAGCAGGGACACCTAGAGCACATAGCACAGGGTCTCGCTTAGTCTTTCCTCATACAAATGGTGCCTTAATCATCTTTGTCATTCTCTGCTGGACCCTTTCTAGAGATTCCATGCCCCTCTTGTACTGGAGAGTCCAGAACTGCACACAGTATTCCAGGTCAGTTTAGAAGAAGTGAGAAACACTGCAGAAAAGGAAAGTGGATTGATTTCTCCTGATGAAAAGAGAGCAGGATGACACCTGCTGATCTGCTATAGACTCTTAGAAGAAAATATAATTAAGATCCATATGTGTTTTCTTAGTAATCACAACAATATTGAAGGTATATTCACAGATCTCCCCGAATGAACATAAAAGCTATGTGATTTTTTTTTTTACTGGACACTGGTGGAGGAAGAATGGTCTTTTTAACTCATGCATAGAAATCTCTAACTACTTAAAATTTGGATTTTTTTTTCTCCTTAAGTTGACAGGCCAATGGAAAGAGAAATTTCTGCAGAAAACCTGGAGCCTGATGACACCACTTTATGGGTGCTTATGTCCAGCATTTCTGTGAAGTGGATAAATTGCTGTGCTGTCCTAGCAGAACTGCAGCCCACAACCCTCTTTCTGCGTTAGCTGCACCAAGTTGCAGTGGGAGCAGATCACAGGCACCTGTGCTCAAACCTACGGCCACAATATCTGCAAGTAGAATCACAGAATCACAGAATCTATAAGGTTGGAAGGGACCTCTAGAGATCATCTGGTCCAACCTTCCCGCTCCA
>JAUBOD010000824.1:132518-212880 GCA_032353885.1 Nothura maculosa | reverse complement strand
CTTTCGGAAGAGTAAGTAGAAACAAATAATAAAGCTATTTCTCTCCTCTTCTGTTAATTCAGTATTTTTTTTCAGGATTTTACCCCCACTTTTTCAGCTTATTCAAAAGAAACATGCTTTGAAAGATCCATATACAAATGGCAACAGTAAATTCAAACATAGGATTGATCTCAATGATTAAAATGTTTACCCCCTAGGCCTTCACCCTTAGCTTCATTTACAGTTTAAGCCACCATTTCTGTTGAAAGCTGTTCTACCTCCTAACTACAGCTGTCACTTTTTCCTACACTTTTCCTTACTTGCTGTTGTATAGGAGCGATGAACAGAACCAGGGCATTAATGCAGGGTAAAACTTTTTAATTCCCCTGGAGCAGGTTCCATGAACTGTTTAGCCACATGGGATATAGAACATTTGTATGGCACAAAAGAAGGGAAGTGCGGGACAAGGAAGAAAACAAGGAGCCTGGAGGGGCCAAGGCTGTATGAAAGAGAGCAGAGGAGCGTTTCTTTTGAAGACAGTAAAGGTTTATGAAGGTCTAAAGTATTCATGAAACACTAGCTCTCATTTCAGGGCTTCAGGAACGTGTGCTGTCAGGATGATGTAGGACACACTCTTTGGGAAAAGGGTGTCAAAAAAAGGAAGTTGCAGTATCGTATATCTATAACCCTGTTGTCAAATTGTAATTATCTGTGAACATGTAAATTCATCTTCTAGAAAGACTGAAAGACTGGTCTTTAGTTTTGCAGTTATCTCCCACACCTAAAATGCGTGTACGAACCATCTGTTAAATAGCAACTATTAACTTGTAAATGAGAGTGGGATAAAACACAGGCTTTTATCAACATAGATAAAATAGCACTTTTTATGCCTTTCAGCAAAAATAATCAGAGAGCCCTGGTGGGATCTCATATTACTCAAACTCCTTATTTGTAGCTTTTACACTCCAGCTCACTTGCTGATAATGTATGAAGTATGAAATTAAAACCAAATCAATTGTCAGAACAAATGAAAAAGTACACTTTGCAATGCATTATCCTCCAGTTTTTTATTGTATTTCTTCATTCACCTGATAATTCCTCAAATCCAGTCATTTACAATGGCTCTTCCAGTCATTAGTAGGTTTTAGCAGGGTTCCACTGTAAAACAGTATTCACATTTCTCATGGGAATTTTTATGTGTAGTGTTGAAGGGCACCACATACAAAAGCTGTCAGTCTACAACTATATTTGATTTCCATATGCTTATCCAACTCACATCCTGTGCTGGGAAATTAACACATGAAGTGCAAATTTTTTAATAGTTTGTTTTTGTTTTTTTAATCATGCTCATCAAGACTTACTTCAGTGCAGAGGTTTATGTGGGAAAACCAGGATGTGGTTGCATGACTAATTTTTAAAGCCTGCGCACAGCCTCTCAGGAATGCAGCTGGATGCAGCTCCTTAGTGGCTTAATTGTGATGGCTGTAAATTGAAATATATTGTAATGCTTCTCTGCTCAAGAAACATGAGCTCATTAGAAGTTGAGATAAAGTATTAAACAAAGTGATTTGTCACTCTACTCATTTTTGTCATTTATATTTTACATAAAAATGCAGAAATGTAAAAAATGTTTGTGTTATCATGTTAGGGTGATAATATTAGATCTCATTCCTGTTCATCTACATTTAATAGTATAAATGGCAGGATTTGAAAAGTGACATTTGGCTTTCTGCAGCAATACATAATGTTTAAAAATGATTGAATTGGTACCCAGAAAAATAAAAATTCTTCTACAACTACACACAAACTTATAGGTTTCCAACTTTTAAAGGAAATATTGAATAAAAATCTCAATTGAAATAATTTAGAAATAATTTAACTTCCTTAAAGGCAATCTATTCCTTAGATACTTTTTGCATGCATGAGAAAAGTGATATTTAATTTCACATTCAACTAATCCTTTAATAATTTTCTTTCAGGCAGAATATAATAAATTATTATTAATTCCATAATCAAATAAAATAAGTTATAGTGATAATTTTTAAACTTTGGACCAGTTGCAGTAATTTTTCCCCATTCGGAAAAGGCATCAAAAGTCACCACAAATGGCAAATGATAAATTGGCCTTTGGGAATTGCGCAAGATTCCCCTTCCTCCCGCTCTCTCTCTCTACCCCTCTCTCTCTTTCTCTCTCTCTCTCCTTTTTTTTCTCCTTTCTTTTCTTTCCTTTTTTTTTTTTTTTTTTCTTTTTCCACCTAGGCCCTTTTTGGAAAAGACTCTCTTGAACTTCTATTCTTAGCAGCAGTCAATCAATCAATTTGACCTCCCCTCTCTTAAGTATCAAAGACAAAAGTTATCAATATCCAATGTTATTAAATTCCCAATTACAGTGCAGTTATTTCACAAAGACTACACCTAGTTAAGATTCATGATCTATGCTGAATTGTCAGAAGTTCAGTTCATATCTCAGAAGCCTATTTGCCTTCTCATATGTGCTTGATCTTTGCTGAGGAAAAAAATCTTATCACTCTCACTTGCAAGATAAAGCACCAAGAATTCCATTTTACATTCAATCCATTGCATCTGTAACTTGCAAATAATGTTCCTTCTCATTAGTCCTGATATTCCCATCATATTATGGACTCCAGAAATACTGCTTGAATATCTGTGGGCTTCCAGTTTTAAAAAAAAAGAAAGCATATACATGCTGTTATTTACCCTCTTCTACTCTTAATAGCAGATGTTGAAGAAAACTACAGGCACGTAAGCTACCTGCTTTAAAAGAGTAATTACTTCCAAATGGCAATAGTAATAGTAGTGGTACTAATGTCAGCTCTTCTTGAGAGTTAGTCTGGACAAATAAGCTGGGTTTCTCTTTCACCACCCCCCTCTTTTCTCCAAGCACCTGAAATTAGATATGAACGAATAACACTTATTACTAACTTCAAAATCTATTAGGAATATAAAAACACAGAGAATGTTCTGAATATCTCAGTCCAGCATTTTCCTCTCACAGGACACACATGGGGATGCCAGAAACATCTCAGGAAGAAAGTTGCTCATAGGAGATCAAATTGTACTTTAAAATTGTTTGGAGTTTCTTGACACCAATGCTCCCGACAGAAAAACAAAAACACAAATCAAACTCTAAAATCTGTTTGATCAGTTTGTCATAAACCATCTCCCCAGTGTCAGCTAAATTTGTCACAGCTAGTGCTAAATCTCGCCTTTTTTGCTAGATCTCTGTCCTAAACCAGTTCTTTTCCCAACCTGATATTTACCTATGGCTTGCCAGAACATCAGGAAGTGTTTTTTGTGCCCTTGGATAATTTTGTAGATGTTGTGCAATCCGGGAGGCCAAGACCAAGGAAAGGTGCTGCTCTGTCCTGCATTCCTTTGCCACCCACTCATGTAGTCTAAACACTTTGGGGAATGACCGAGTTTGTGGTTCATGACTCGGGTCAAGGAAGGGTTGCTAAGAAGGGTTAGGAGGACATCACCATTCCTGATGGGCTATTCCCTGACTTTTCATTACACGGATGGTTTGTTGTTCCCTGCAGCCCAAATTGCTGTAGCAGAAACCTCATGAATGGTAGGGTATG
This sequence comes from Nothura maculosa, assembly GCA_032353885.1. Lineage (NCBI taxonomy): Eukaryota > Metazoa > Chordata > Aves > Tinamiformes > Tinamidae > Nothura > Nothura maculosa. Next base: position 209,299 of record JAUBOD010000824.1, on the reverse strand, counting down.
AACCACACAATATAGCAACTCAATTCTTAGTGAAGCGTTTTGGCCTGGGCTATCCATATGTGTGCCCAGACAAAGATAAAACACTTAGATGGCACTTTTTGAAAGCTGTCATTTCCCAAAAGGAACCATTAAAGTTGAAGCTTGCTGGGGAATCAGTATTAAAAGAATTAATTTACACCCATTTTTTAAACACCTAATTTCCCTGCTAGCCTGTATGTAACACTACTTCAAACAGCTACACACGGTCTCATTTAGTGAATATATGAGGCACAGGTCTGCATTATGTTTGCTAAAAGAACTAGGATTTCAATTCCATCTGCTCCTGGGTGTGTTTGATTTGTATATTAATTATGCCTGTTTGTAGCTGTAAATTTGCTCCAGATTAGTAGCTGATTGGCTCTGCACATGGATTCATTACACTGAGTGGCTCCCTTGCACTTTTATAGTTTTCAAATGATTCCATACTTACGCCTTTCAAAATGCTTTTTATACCTCACTTGTTCAGTGTGAGCTTTCAACCCTGTCTTAGCCAGACATTTTTTTTCCCCTCTAAGAGAAAACACATTCCTTTGATTCTTCTCTTTCTGGATACGTTTGCCTGCTGTAACTCCAGCTTTGTCCATGGTGCTACTCGAAAATGCAAGAGGAAACGACTTCCTCTCCTCAGGTTACAGGGAAATTCAGCATATTCGCACTGAGCGTTTGCTACATGGAATGACTTAAACTAATGAGTCGAGGAATTACATGAGCACTCGGCAGGGGTGTATATACATACCTGTTATTGAGCAAACTTGAAGTGCTTAACCCACGGAAATAAAACTATTCCACATGTGGAACCTCTTTTTGGCTCTTGATAACTGAGTTTCCTCAACAGTTTTCAAAGTTTCGAGCTGCCAACTTTGAGGTTCAGATCTCTGAGATATGCTTGAAAACTGAACACATTTGAAATGAGCTGTGTAAAAAGGGCACCTCTCAAAGTTACTGTTATTTGTATCTGTGGGTGTGAATGTTTGTGTACATTTAGAAAATGTATGTCAAATAGGTCGAGCTGGTTTCCCTCCTATTTTAGGAAAAGAATCACTCTGAGCTGAAAAACTGTATGTCAGTTTTTGCCTGAAGCAAATTTTTACGATCAAATTAAAAACCTTCGAGAGTAAGAGTTTATAATGGAAATACTAACAGAGTCTTAACCATGGCAGCACTAGCAGGCATTGCAATAATATTAGGAAAGCTCTTCTTGCCCACAATCTAAACTAAATAAAAAAGATGCCATTTTCTAACATATACCCCAAGCTAGCAAATAATATTGATTTAATGTACTTGCCCTGTGGTAATATGGTAGCTCTGAAAACCTCTGAGTCAATTTTTCTTTTCTTTTCCTTTTTCTTTTTCTTTTTGAACATATATGCCCCATAGGGAAAGGATTGCAATTTAGCTCTTATTTGAGGATATATCGTTTTCATTTCAATAATTCTTGTAAGCCTTTCTGCTGTCATGCACTGCAGTATGCAAGCACCCAACTGAATAAAGACCCACCAGGCTTTTTCAGGAGTTTATTCACAGGTTTGGCTTTGCTTATTGTAGTATGCACCACATTTAAATTAGATGAGGGCTACTGTAAAGCAATAACATTGTCAATGACTGGAATCTCACTTTCCCCTCTAACAGTCTGAAGCAAATTAATGTATTGGTTGTTCATTAACGAGTAAACAGTTTCTGCTACAATGTCAAGGAAAAAGAATGTGTTCATTAATATGAACGATCTTCATCTACAAAGATGATTTACACAATGCATGTCATGAGATAGCTTCCCCCTAACTAGTACACTACCAAACTGAAAAGCTGATTCTTAGGACTTCCTTGAAATTACAATATTGTTTGTTTACCAATAAGAAAGACAGTCTCAGTCACCTATGCCACCATTGTAAGCTCTATAGTAAGTACTTAAAAAAGAGAGATTTTCTGGAATTACTTGTGGAATTAATAAAATTGATAACTACGGACTTACACTGCATCAATGATACATATTATTCCTGTGATAAGTTAAACTAAAAATAAGATTAATTTGGTTATAGAAATTCCTTAAACAACAACACTTAAATTATTTCAAACTTGATTTTTTCCAAGAATTTTCTGAAAAAATCAGCAAACACTGGCTAAAAAAGCAAAGCAGTTTGGATACACCAATGTAATCAGCATGCCTTGTGCTTTTATGTTAACCCTCTGAGTATAATCATAGTATTCTGGATTTTTTGTGCATTAATGCTATGAAAATTATTATTAACAGAAATATTATATATGTCACTATTTAATATATCATGTTCTAAATATATGTAGGACAGACACCTCATCTAGTAGGTGTTTCATCCATCCTAAAATTTTGATTTTCCCCTAGAGAAGCCAGTCTCTAGGAATAGTAAGGGAAGTTTAAATGAGTGGCTTAGACTAAATGCCTGACTCTTAGATGGATCCATACAGATGAGGTGGAGCCCAGCACACAACCTCACTAGAATATTGCACTTAGATTGCAGCCCATGTTCCCTCCACTCTTATTTAATTGAGAGGAACTAAGCTAGTAGCTACCCTACTCTAATCTCTCTTTAATAGTAAGTTCAGACTGACAGGCATCTCCAGAGACCAAATCCTAGATGACCTGAATCACCTTTTGGAAGTGCTTCTCCCTATCTCCTTGGTGATCGACAGAGCTGACAACGTCTGCTGTCCTTAAGTGCCCTAATTGACTCTGTAGACATAGGTGGGAGGAAGTTGTCCTTGTCTATGTAATAAGCATTTAAAACTAATCCTGTCACATTTAGCACCAATACGATTTGAGGGGAGATGAAGAAAATAGTCAGGAGGACTGGTAAGTAAGTGTTACAGCAGGATGGCCAGTGTGCTATATGCTCTCTCTCTCTATCATATCAGAATAGTCTGCTGTCTTTGGTGTTTCAAGTATTTTTAGGGCCATATATTCTGTTTTCAGTCACTCCCAGGAATTCAGAAGTTAGGAAAAAAAAGGGCAGAAGCTGGCAAACAAGCCTAAACCATTATTATTTCCATCAAACCATACATACATACATATATATAGATATGCATACATACATACATTATCTATATGTGGATATATTAAAACCTTCATGGATACCTCTTTTCAAATAGTTTTAAATATTCCAGTACGTTTTCTTGAAGCCTAAGTACCTTTCCTTGAAGCCTAAAAAGGGGCCATCAACATTTTAAAACTCAATCCCTCACAGACTTAAAAATAATTTAAAATAAAGATTTTGATAGTTATGTTCATAAAACACAAACCAAAGATCAGAAACACGTAAGACACTAGGGATGAGTAGGGATTTTAGAATCTAGGATTATTTTCACATACATTTTAAGTAGTACAAGATGGTGAAAGATGAAGGAATCAAACATTTTAATGATGATTCTGGATTCCTAGGCAAAACAAAGGTGTTAGGAAAATCTTACACAGGTTTCTGAATTGTATTTTGCATGCACAAAGTGATTTTTTTTTGTTCATTTGTTTTTTGCTTTTTTTTTTTCTCCTGACTTTCCTAATTAAGAGGAATTAACATTGGCCTTTGCTTCAAGGCAGCCAAGTTTTCCTAAGTCAGGGAGCATGTGGTATTAATGGACAGCTTTTTATTACTAAATATATGTCTTGCTTTTACGTGGTTGAGTTGTATCTAAAAGAAAGTCTATAATATAATGTGGGAAGGGCAAGGCTGAAGGAACATATGCCTGATCTCAACCCACTCTAAAATGATGTAAGTTGGTGGCAAGGGTGGATTTACTTTGGCTGAGGCCCTGGTACCTGGGAAGAAAAAAAAAATCCTTGTCCTATCTGAATGTATCCACACTAAAGACATTAGCAGTACAACAGCCCTATTTGTGCCTTTAAGGCTGGCTGGCCATGGTCAGCAATCTGCCACAGATGCTGCCCATTCCCCAATCCTGACATCTGAGTACTTTTGCATGGCAGTTCCTTTTTGCCTTCATTTGTTGTCCTGGTGGAGCTTGCCAGCAAGCCACCTAGTTACTTCAGCTGGGTTAAAATGCTGACCTTTAGCCAACAAGCCACATTAGTCAGCCAAAAGGACGTAAACCCTACAACCTAATCCAGATTGATACTTTAACTTACATTTTCAGTAAGGTAACAGAGGCTATGCATAAGCACAAAGCTTCTGCCCATGATTTATGTTCAGAGATTAGAGCTTCCTAAAGGTGCAAGATAAGGTTCATTTTGCTAAACTTAATATTCTCAAGTTTGGTATCTATGTAAGCTTTCACTACTAGGTTTTTTCCATAGTAGAGTGAGAGCAGGTCTTTCCAAAGTATGAGTATTCCTAAAATACATGTCTATGATAGATAAGATGAATCAATCTTGGAAATATCCTTCTCTGTACCTATAAGGAACTCTAGACATCTACATTAGACTAAATGTTTCACTTCTGGATTCTTAAAGTATGATGAAATCAGTTGCATTCTGTATGAAATTCTTATGTGAAGATTCACAAGACTGAAATTCCTGTATAAGTTTTTAATATATAAATTCTTATGTCTAAAGAAATGAAAGATGCATTTTGAAGGATTGGAAACAAAACAATTTCAATGTTTCTTAAAAGAACTTTTAACTTATATTTCAAACTAGAAATGCATAAGAGCATTATTCTGAAGCCAACAAAATGTACACATTCAGTGATGCAACTGCTTATAGCAGTAGCTCTTTGAGTAAACAGAACTCTGAATATAAATTGCCTTAAGAGAAACTTGCTCTGCTCCTCCAAACTTTATACTTCCCAGAAAGATTGGCAATCTGCCTCTCTCTTTGGGCAGCACATTGATAATGCTAACTGTATGATATGAAAAATAAAAGAGAAAGAAAATAAGGAAAGAGAAGAAAAGAAAGAAGAAAAGGAAGAAAGAAAAGAAAGACAAAGTGAGAAGGAAGGAAGGAAAATGAGGAAAAGAAGAACAAAAGGGAATGTATACCTCATATATGTGACTTTAAAAAATACAGTGACAACATATTAACTTTAGATGAGATAAAATATGGTCAATCTTATATGATTAAAAAGAGAAAGAATAAATTTCATGTCATTTTTTATTTTAGAATAGGATTTTGAAAGTATACCACTTTTCTTTCAAGTGAAATTTTGAGTGAATGTATAATATTTTTTCTTCCAAGTTATCATATTTGAAACCAAAATTTACAAAGCATAATATTTTGTGAAAGCCCAATTTATGATAATGACTAAATAATATACCATAAAGCTGTCTTGAGGTTTTAACAAGACAGAAAACTATTCTCTGTGTAAGTACCCATTTTATTAAATAGCACAAATAGACTGGTGAATCATTTTTTCAGTGTCTCCACTCTAAGATGAAACTTTCATCAGCTCAGGTTAGACTTTCATCAGCTGTTTTGTCTACAGCTCTACATATATTTTAAAAGTCTTGCCTTTTTTGCTCAGTTTTGAAATCCTCTATCTATTTTAAAGATAAAATTCTCATTAATGTTGATCTTTAAAAATGGCTCTTACCACAGGAGTAACTGTGGTTCTCTGTGGAGTAGCCAGGTCATGCTGAGAAGCTGTCTGTACCTTTCCGACCACGAGGCAAAAGGAGCAGCAACTCTTAAACTAGATCATTACCTGCCATTACCTGACAGAATGTGTCCTTAAGCGATTTCCCAAGACCCTGCACTGTCATTAGCAGCAAATGATACGGAAGCAGCCTTCTGAGGCCATCATCATGTCATCTCCTGTAAACTATGAGACTGTCCTAAACTGAATTTCACATTTACCCTGCATAATATCCTCCCAAAACAGTCGCTCTTCCATGGAAGTATGAAGCAGGTTTACAATGAGCTGCTGTAAAAGATACTGTTTGTTTCATTTTATGTTTGTTTTTAAAGCCTGTATTTTCAGGCCCTAAGCAATAGTGTGTTTGATATTGTTTTGGCCAGAAAGAGGCAGGGAACCTCAGGGTACTATAAAAGATATGTGCGTATAAAAGCAAAAAAGCCAGAATAAAACCCTAGTGTGGGCTGTCGAGACTAAGCTGATCGCTTACTCAGAGGGTTAACATGTGCTAAAATTACATACTGCAGTTCCTAGCTTCACTGATGAAAACATTCACTGCTTCTATCTTTAAATAAAAAAGCAAAATAGCCTTAACCCTTTGAGGATCATGTTAGCAGCAAGTTGCAATCTAAACAGAGAACAAGAATTTCGATCAATTAGGAAATAATTCTTACAAAGATTCTGTAAACACCCTTTTGTGTTCCACCATGTGAGCTTTTAGCACTAGATAGATCAGCTGTAATCACTTCATACAGGTCTGAAAGATTTTCAGGGCTCAAAGGGTTAAAGCCAAGACTTTCGAGTAAAAGTGTTTTATTAAAAGGGTGAGTTAGGTGAGCGAACAGTCTCGGAGGAACTTGGTGAATAGTCTTCCGATTCGGAGTTGAGTTCAGGTGGAGCTTGCTGTGCCTTGTAACGTCCCCTCACATCCTGGTTGCGTCTTCGTCGGAAAACCTGCCTCTCCTTATCAAGAGCGGTGGTCTGGCAGGGGCATAAAATAAGAATAAATGAAATTAGGCTGTGTGTGAAATGCAAAACTAATGAAAACCAGGAGTTTGTATGTGGCCTCCAAATACCAGGGATAATAAATGTTCAGACCAAATTAAACCTGTTCAGTTTCAGTCAGGTCTGAAAGGTATAGCCCACAACATAGCTAAATGCTTTAAAAAGTGCATTTCCCAAACCTTAAGAGGTAGCGTGATATCATCAAGCAGATACAGTACCATGTATATGGATGCCATATGTTCTACTTCTGGATGCTATTAATTTAATACTTTAATAGATTCAAGTTTCAAGCCAAATACCAACTGACCTTCCCCCCACCCTTCTCTAAGTATAAATCTACTTCTATAGGCAAGGCAGAGATGTAGACTTGTCTTTGCTTTGACCTAATGAAGGTTGATGCACACCCAGGCATGTGCAAGTCAGTGCAATCGGTTAACAGAGATGGATTGTGATGAAGTTGTCAGACAGGATAGAGAAACAAACAGCAAAGGAAGCTAGCCCAGCTCTGTGACACCTCCTCATGCCAGTCAATGGATGTTCTTAGGAAGAAGGCTGATGAGTTCTTACTGAAGAACCATTGAACCTGACCATCCTGCCTCCTCTTTTTAACCAAGGTCTAGCAAATTAAATAGTCCACTGACTATCTCAATTTGAGAAATATCGAGAAATGGGTATGGACATCTTTTACTTTATGACTATTTTACTTTTATTTTTTCTTCCTGCTCAATTTCTGACACTGTTGGGACTATAGGTCTTAAGGGTGATGTAGCTTCTACAAAATAACCCAGGTAAAAGCAATATCAGTCTGGTCAATGATTTCAAATGTGGGATTGGACTTCCCTTGTTTGTTGATGACAAAACATGAGACTGCAGTCCCTGAATCTGCTGAAAATTACAAATTCAACAGGATGGCCTTGATTCAGCAAGAGCACCTTGACACACACTGCTTTCTGAAGCAAGGCTGCCTTCTTAAATCATAGCCCATGATTTGGGGAAAAAGCAAAAACCATAAAGCGAGGCAGCTAATAAGATGACCCACAAAATGCAATCAAATATACAATCACGGCACAAGTGCCAAAGACATCGGCAGGTTGAACTGCCAAAGGTTGAACTGCTGAATAGGTTGAGCTGCTAAGGCGTATACATTTTTTGCCTACTGTGAAAAATCTCAATTTAAAAGAGTGCAGCCAAGAGGTTCTCCTGCTTCAAATGATTTATTACTTTCTCTTGAGATAAATTTGACTGGTTTCTCTAGAAAATTTACCAGATATACTGTGTGCCTCAACAGAGAACAAAGATATGTTTACACCCAACATATTTTTGAGAGCAAAATGAAAACTATATCTGCTATACTAGTGCAGAATAGCATTATAGCAATCCGTGCTCTGAAATAATGCAATCAGCATTCAAAAATGATGTAATAGCGACAGAAAGATGGACACGAGTACAGAGCTACTAGAGCAAATGGATTAGGTAAGGCTAAATTGCTGAACTATTATTTTTGTGTCCAGAACCTACAAAGCACTATTTTAAAAGGGTAGAATAATTAACTTTGATAAGTTCATCCCTGTATTTTAAATAATAATTGCTACAAAATCCAACACATCATCTGCCGAGAATTTCTTTGTTTACTGCTAATCTTTTGGTTAAGAAGTCTAATTAGTATTTCTGAATGTATGGTGCATTTCTTAGACTTGAACCAACTCAGTTTTTCATTATATTTTAATGCGAAACAGAAGAATACCTACATCCTTTACACATAGTGAATATACTGCATATAGTATGTAATTCTGTGTGAAAATTGAAAAGAATGGCATGTATTACCATTCTATAAAATACAGATTTATATTTAAAAGAATTTTTATGCTTACAGGAAATAAGCATTTATTTAAAGTTTAAACCACATCACATCATCTCATGGTAATAGATATTCTCCACTGAGAAAGTTAAACATTTCTGGTTAGATAAATAAAAATACTTGTATTATATTAAAAATATATATTTTTAAAATCTGGTGGGTGAGAATGGTAAATGTGTATGTAAATGCTGAAAGTATTTCAAGTTAAATAAAGCATTCCTTTTAAAATATAAATGTAAAATATAATTTCTTTTTAAAACACAAAGTTTCAAAATAGCAAAATACACCAGATAATTAAACATCATGGCATCGCTTTAAAGATGTCTTTTAAAAATAAAATCCAAGATACTGCTTTTCTATCATTATTATCAATTGGAGGGTGGGGGGCTCTTTTTTTTTTTTTTGATATACCTAAAGGCATTTACTGCCTTTAATAATCAAAACAGGTAGAGAAGACAAAAAAGTGATTCCATTTATTCAACACTTTACACTGTGGTTTGTAGAACCAAATATTTCTGGCTTCCTAACTCTTCAGAAACTTCCTGGAAGATTGTTGAGGTGACATTTCCATTTCCATTTTTGCTCAAAATCTATTCAATTTCATCTAATTGGTCTTTATTTATAAAGACATGTTTGTAGACTCAGTGGCACTATGCGATTACTCTCCTGGGCAGTGTGACGCACCAAGTCTTTTCTCACCCCAAAACAAAAGTCCTATCAAATAAAATTTTTAAGGCCTGAAAGAGTCAAAGTAGGGAGTATTTATCTAGTAGAAGCAAAAATACAAAAAAACACCTCATTCTAATACCTAGTGTTTAAAATGCCAGAACCACAAAAGGATTCAGTTCTTGCGACACGTGGAGCACTCCCAATATCTACAAAAGTTCTGAGATTTACACTTCACTTCGCTATCTCTTACATTGCCATACAGCATTGTAATTCTGCATTCTGCACAAATGTTAGTTTTCGTTGAATGAGACCTCTGAAGAATTTCAAAGTATAATGGATTACTCTTTTGGAAGATGTATATTTTTGGATGGTAATGTACATTGGAGCATTGACTGGGTGTGTTTTATAATTGTAATTTTTATCTACTGTACTCTGTGCATAGGAGCATATTCTAAATGTGCTATTGTGATAAAAATAAGCATTGTGATTATTACTACTATTTTTGTAACAAAACTCACTTATATTCATTTCCTTGGTTTAACAGTTTTATTATTTCATCTACTATTCAGCTGGTTAGTTTGCTAGTGCATGAACCAGTCCATTATGGATTTTCAGGACATATCTACTTCAAGCTACTCTTTCAATAAATAATAGGAGGATCTGAAATGCATTTATGCTTCACAGGGCTGCAAATCCCAGATTTTCATTATCACATTTTGACATTTTTTTTCTCAGCTTGCGATGAGAGAGTGAGAACTTTGAGGACTACATGATAGTAATGGCAACTAAATGCAAGTATAGCATTTTTATTTAAGATATGCAGATGTCATCTTACAATCCATATGAGGAAATGTAGAGCTTCTTATCCAGTAGCAGATAAGTGGATTGCCTTTAATAGTTTAGTGCTGATGTGTCTGAAGCACTTCATTAAGCACTAATGTATTTTGCATCATCATTTAGTAATCCTGACACCCAGTACCAAATGGTTAACATGTTCTTTTTGGAAATGCATTTAATTTGAAGAAACAGAACATTATTGTAAAATCATTGTTTCTGCATGTAAAGTCATGTTTATGCACATACTCAAGTGCAGTTAGCATTTTTCTAGGATTTTACCATAGGAAGTATCTTTTACTTGATCTCTAAGCCATGACATTGCAGGACACCTAAGCCATGTGAATTCTTTGTTTCTTGGAAAATGTTGGATTCCGTGTTTATAAGCAGACATTCAAAAACTACAGCTTTTTTGACATACATGTTGGATTGGGAGGATATACATGTTGCAGTGAGAAGAAACTTATTTTATTTGTGAGGTGATATATTCTGTCAGGTCAGTAATATTAGGTTGAAGTGACTGCCTTTTATGAATGCAAGCATTGACTGTTTTTCTATTCACTTGTCTTAATTTACTGCTGGTCACCATATACATATATATATTCAATTCATTAATAAAAGAACATTATTGTGCATTTTGTCTCTTCATCCATCCATTATTCATACCAGCTCGGAGACTGAACTGGAGATGCAGCTATTTATGCATTAATCTAGGAGACTCTTCCGTTCAATTGCTTTAATTCTCCAGGAAAATATTTGCAATTTGTTTGCCATTTTAGCAATGCTTTTTTTTTGTATCTAGAATTAGATGGGCATATTTAATGTAAAAATGGAATTTTTCTTTCAGTGCATTGTTTTATATACTTTCATGTATACGAGTATATTTAAATGCTCAAATCTAGATAATCTTATCCTGTTCATTTTTAGTTTCTGGTTAGAGATGTTTAGAGTGTTTAGAGACACAACAGCAGATTTCCCTATTGTAAAAGTGACCATTAAGCATAAAGCTTAAACATAAGCATAAAGCAGTAACAGCAGCTTTACAATGCAAGGCATGAAGGCATGCCAGGCAGCCTTCTGCTGTGGCACTTTTGGCTTCCATGGGCCTCTCAGGTAGTATGATTAATTCATGATTCCATGCTCTTTTGGGCAGCACTTCAAACTTAGTAATGCACCTTAGGCCCAGTGTGGAAGACACATGTTATTTTCAGGCCCTCAAGCAAAGCTATAATTAAGTTACATGGTGATTTGGAGATGTACAAATGACCACATCGAAGGGACACATGAATCGAGTGGATTTGAATCTACACCTCCAAATACGAAAGGCCAGTGCTTTGGTGCACCATGTAACTTCCAGCAGAGCATTAGCTTAAGTGAAAGGAAAAAAAAAAGAAATAAAACTAAATCTCTAAAGGTCCCTTCTAACTTTAGCAATTCTATGATTCTATGTATGCTTTGTACTGCACTGGTGGCTGAATACAAAGATAAGTATTTTACATGTGTAACTGCTGGATTCATGCTGCTACATTTAAATGTGTGTTTACTCTTTGACATCCCTCACTTTTTAACACACGATTCCTCAGCTGGTTTCAATTACATGTGGAAGAGACTTAGTGCCAAGTTGTTTGCATGGGTGAATTTTATTTATAGTTTGTAAATCAGTTGTGGTTTTCTTAGTCAAAGAGCAGGAAAAGAGATTTTAAATGAGTTTAGGTGTTTGTCTGTTTTTACCAGGATTAAGTTTACTGAGGGTTTTTCTATATTAAAAAGGGCACTTTGCAGACACTGAGCCTCATTCAAAGCTACTTTTCTGATTCTCTAGCTATTTGGCTGTAACTTTCGACTTTTTTTCTGATTGACAGATGCAAATTAATGGGAATTAGGTAGAAAACACATAAGACGGAACTATGGACTTTCAAATTATCTATTCAGATCTTTTTTTTTTATTTATGACTATGAAAATTGTCTTTCAAAAGCCAGTATCCTGTGAATTCAGTACTGGCAGGACTGACAATTTCATTGCATGTCCTTAGTATTTATTGCCATTACACAATAAGACAAATAATGACTTTCCCCACATATTTCTTGTTTATTTTATTGCTCCTTTAACTTTTAGATAGTGTCTGTGGGCATATCAGAAGTAATACACAATAATATTTTATATTAATATTACCTATAGTGTCACTAACTAATGTATTATACTAACATTTTACATTAGGTTCATTGAATCTGATGTATCTGATTCAACCTAGAGAAGGCAAAAAACTCAGGCAATCCCGTCAATCACAAGTTAAAATTCAGACAGGAATGTGATGCAGTAAGGAAATTCAGGGTCAAAGAAAAAGGCCCCAAAGATGGGTTGCCATCAAAATGAGCTGCCACAAGGAGGAATAGGTAATGCAGCTGAAGAAGGCCGTATACTGCACATTTCAGCACTTAGATTCAAAGGAAAGTCTTTAAATATTGGAAATTATTCTAATATGCAGAACTTCCTTATAAGAAAGTAAACTTATAATGTTTCTTGGGGACAATGCTGGTGATGCTCTGTATCTTTGAATTTTTTATGGTCATCGTTACTTTGTTCCAATAAGTAAGTTATAAAAAAAAGAATCCATGGCTTTTGATCCTGTGAAAGGATCCATTAAAGAATGGGCTTCCTCAAGAGAAGAAAATAAAGATCCATAGCATAATATATGTGCAGAGAGAGGAGTATGGGCAATTTCTGCTGACTTTGACTTGGGTTGATTTTGGTGATTTGGAGTGGCTGAAGCAGATATTGCAGCATATCCAGATGTTATATATTTAGCCCAAAGCTGGCTTTCTTGGCTATGGATAGCAATAAAAAGTTGCCTCAGTTCAAGGCACACAATGCAACTTTCCCTGGGATCTTGGGATGTCATTCCCTATTGAGGCTACCTTGGCTGCCTCTGCATGTCTGATTGCAGGGATGATGTTTCAATGACATTATATGTCACTGCTTTTAAAATGTGTATCATCTTTGCATCCAAATTATTTTTCTGATTTTGTCATTGTGTTTTTCCCATTCCTCACACTCAAGCTTTTTCAGACATCACATCTAACAGCTATTGCTATAAATAAAACGTGTAGCATTTTAATACTCCCAGAAAGTCACTTCACTTAAGAACACTTGCCCATATTATCTTCCTGCCAATTGCCAAAAAAATAAAACAGGATACAAAATTGGTGCTTAGAAAATTACGACTTTGAGGCACTTTTTAAAGAAGGAAGTCTTTCAGGTAGAGAAAGGAAGAGGTTTTCTGGTTGACTGAAGGAGGAAATAGTGCCATTTAAAAAGATATTTTAGAAGACTGCTAGAAACTAGGGATGAAAATAATCAAAGGAGTGGAGACGAAATGAATAGTTTAACATTAACAAAGGGAGTATTACATTTTCCTTTGGACATGCTTTCACATATTGCTGTACTTGTGAATTCACATTAATTTTCCTGGGCATGTGATAAATTAACTGGTTTGTATATAGGAATTGATGAATATTTCATATGTTTTGCATTTGGGCTCACAGTGCCTACTAGTAAACTACTGCTAACCTGACATATACTAAGATGTGGATTGCAGCAATAGAGACCAGTGCCTCTTGGTAGGTACCAAGTCTTAGAGCATCCCCTAATTAAGCATATAGCCTAGGAGCACCACTTCCCCAATTTGCCTTCACACACTAGGTGCACTGTTTAGAAAGCACTAATTATGAACATTGTTGTTACTGCCCCCAGCTGGAAAACAGAGCAGTTTATGTGTGAATAAGAGAGATTATCGCCCATCTGCTCCAGCCCATTATTCAAGGAAATGTCATTTTGTATGCCTATGGCAGCCATTACTAGCGCTTTAGTCAAATGGCCTTTTTTTTTTTGTTTTGTTTTGCTTTTATACCGTTTATTTATTTACCAACTTGCAGAATTACAGGCTGCCCCCCCCTCCCAGCCCCCACTCCCCGCAGTGCATATGGTTTGTGTAAAAATCTGGGCTCTGCAGTTAAACTGAGTCAAGGCCAATCTGGGAGAGGAGTCCGTCTCTTTTCTCACAGACTCTTATTTTGGGTGGTCTGTTTCCTCTGAAGGAGAATTTTTAAGAGATCTAAATATTGAGTACGATAAGTGGAAAGATATCGGATTTTTTTGTGTAAAACTAAAAAAAAAATAGCAAAGTTGCAAAGGAGTATATAAGCAGATCGTGGATAGTAATTAAATTCCAGCAAGACAGATCAGCAATAGAGCTTCTATGAGCTTCTCTCTGTTTTCCAGAGGAAAAATTAAAACATTAGCTTTGCAACCACTTGACAAACTTTTGACAAAAAAGGTCATCTTTCCTAAATGAGTGAAAATAAAAATATTTTCAATTCTATCAGACCCATATGGAGTCAAAGCCGGGTGCTCAGGATCCACAGAAATGCTGACGATTCTACCTTTTTCCAAAAAAAAAAAAGCATGGATGCCATGCTGCTGTCTCCCATGTGCACTGTGTTGTACAAATAGAGCCATGTGTAGCATGTGCTATCTGGCACAGCAGACACATTTTGCAATTTTTGCAGGCTGCAGTAGGTTTAGAGGCATGAATAAGATTGAAATAGGCACAAATATGAAAGAAACTACTCCAACACATTTGAGCCCTTGGGGTGAAAGTGTTTCCCAATTAGTTTTAGCCAGCATTTAATTCACTGATGGGTGGGAACTGCTTTTCTACTTCTTGGCTGAAGAGGAGGATTTTTCGTTCTTTCATTCTTTCTTTTTTTAAATTCCCCAGAACATCCATATCAGAATCCATGTAATTCTCTGTGTGCGCTCAGGGAACTGCTAGGTTTTATGGAAACTGTGCTGCAGTCCGGTTCATGCATTCATGAAATGAGACAAGGAGGGGATTGGACTTCCCTGGAAACACTTGCAGTGTTCATCTCTGCTGTTTCACTAATATGGTTTAATTTGCTGATTTTTTCACCAAATACCTCATTGGTGAGGTTTTAAAATTGCACTGTTAGAAAGATGCAGGTTTCACGAGGAGCTTTGAGCAAATTCTCTGACCATCACAAATGAGGTCTCGTGAACAATAACCAGGTAAAAAGCCAGCAAACAACCACTTTATGGAAATCGTAGGGGCTGAGGTAGCGAGAGGACCTGCTGTGGGCTAGCAGAACAGCCTCCCTCCTTGCCCCCATTCCCAAATAACCGCCTCCCACCCCAGCTCCTGATTTATCATACAGGTCAAGCCAACTAATGACATCCCTGGCACGGTTACACAATGAAGAGAAAGATATTGAAAAATCCATGCAGTCTTAAAATAAATGAATAAATAAAAAGGCGTAGGTATCAGAAGGGTTTTGAAAATAAAAAGAAGAGCGCACTGCTGGAAACACAAGCTTACCCACACATACAATGCATTGTGCTGCACTACACTTGGGAGAGTGTCTACACACGACGTTAGGCGAATGCATTGTGAGGTCTACGGTAAGGATTGTGTTTTGTGGGTTTACAGTGACAGTAGATAGCTCCACATCTCACATGGGAAACAAAACAAAACAAAACAAAAAAGAAGAAAAGGAAAGGAAAAAAAAAAATAAAGGAAATATATGCCGAGTCCCTGTTGCTGCTCCATGTGCTTAAACGCAGGAGCGCGCAGGGAGCAGATGCCTTTGCAAGCAGTCAGGAGGGGGAGGGCACATACTTCAGCATATCTCCTGTTTTCTATATGCACTGTGCTCTTAGTTATAGGGAGACTCGGTGCTGAGCATGTGCGATGAGGAGGAAGTGGGCGATGCCGGCGGTGTGGATGACGGGTGAGGAGAGGGAATGAGGGGGAGTGGCGTCTCAATCAAGGTCCAAATGAAACCGATAAAGCAGCATATGGACTGGGTAACAAATCAAAAAGCATGTTTATCCACCGAAGGAACTGGTTAATGGAGACTGCCAGCACGTTGCCATGGAAACACTGACTGTTGGAGCTGCACCATCGCATACCTTATCCAATACATTCCTGGTTGTTGGTAGTAGTCCAAAGACCCTGATCTCTTGATGGTAAACCCGTGGTCCAGCTGAGCAGAGAGAAACGGGGCAACTCAGTGGATCAACATTATGCTAAAGAATTAAGACTCCAGAGCAAGCTGTTCCTTATTTAAGTGCATATTTACGGTTTTCACTTTCAGAAGGCACTTAGCTAACAGCCTATGTCTATGCATCGGAGACAGAAAGCAAAAAAATAAGTAAAGAAAAGCCAAAGGAAAAAAGCAAAGAAATGAAAGGAAAAGATACTAACTCTAGGCTTGCTCTTGTTAAATTAGAAGCCAATTTACTCCGACAAAAATGGAGTTTGTGAATAGGTTCCTTAATGCATAAGGCATTCATTTAAAAGTCTGACAAATATCTTGTTACCTCCAAAGACAGAAGTGCCCTTTAAAGTTGCACATACCAGTAATGGAAAATTATCTTTTGCAATTAAATGGAGTGGTTTAGTAATTTGAAAGAAAAAAAGAAAAGTAGTGCAACCATCACAAGGAGCAGGCTAGACAGACTACACAAGGCTTAAATTAGGCTGCTTCATAATCGTGGAATGTGTAAAGATGAAAAGAATCAGGTTTTGATACCCCATCAATCATGGTAATTCATTTTTAAAAATGCGTTAACCTTGGAGAGCAGGACCACTCAGAGCCAGGAATAATGTTTATCATTTCAGCTTACACCTCATGCTCAAAAAGATAAAAGTTCAAAACAGTTACATTGAAAATTGCACCAATTAAAGTCCAAATGGAAATGAACTTAACATTGTGTCCAGCAAAGTGTGCTCATGGCAGAATTTAAAGAGGAGAAATCCTTTAAACTTAAGCTTCTCACTAGCAGAACTGGGCATACAGGAACAAAGAAAATATGTTGTTTTCTCTAACCCTTCTGTGCTGTCCTAACATATGGTTGAGAGAGCGTTTAACTGAGTTAAATATAATTTTAGGGGAAAATATCTTGAGAGAGATGCTCTGCCCATTTCAATATTGGAGATGGCAATGATTTTCTCGTTGTGCCCTACAAAGAGAAAAGGCCATTTTGTGCTTCATTAGGAGCGTGGCATATATTTCCAATACTGATGACAGTTGCTAATTCTAAATGCAGAAAAGCAGTTCAATGTGTTCCTAGCTACCAGCTATGTTAAGAGTCTTTGGAATCTAAATAAATTTACAGTTTCCTGATGCCTATGCTGCAAGTATAGAATTTAATAATTTATTCTGTTTGGTTAAAACAATGCCTGTTTCATTTTATTTAGAATTATTTAAAGGACATTTTCTGTTTAAGAACAGAAAAACCTTGTAGCTATAATTAATTTTCTGAGGCTTAACTACACTGGTCTACTATTGCCATCTTCTGGCATCCTAGTATACTGCATGTAAAATACACAAAAGGGCTGGATTTGGTTTGGTTTGGTTTGGTTTTGGAAAGAACCAGTGTTCACAAATCTAATATCCAAAAGGAAATAGAGAGGGATATCGAGGAAGCTGCATCTCTAATTTGAGGTCAAACGATTTAGTCCTCGCAGGAATTATTCTACGAATGAACGAGCTGTGCACAATGATCGCAGGACAGCACAGGTGACATTTAAGTGACATTTAAGTCACAGGTTTTTCCTTAAAGCAAACGAAACCAATATACTTGGCTTCTCTTCCTCTCCACCCAAGACATCCTGCTCCTAGATATGCCACTGATGAGCTGTAATATTATTTTTGCAATCAGCAGAGGGCTTGGAAATGCCTTCTTGCTCTGCCTTCCCCACTCCAACTTGTAACTTTGGCTATCTAGGCTGTCCCCAGCATTTAGGAGGCAGAAAAGCTGCTCTCTGTCTCTTTCCTACCTGGTTCATGTGAGTCTCAGGCTGGAATTTAGTCCCACTGCCAAGACAGAGACCTCACATACACAGCGTTATCGTTAGTCTTTTCCTCTGCCTTAATAATGGCAAAAATGCAAGCACAAAATGACAACATACAGGCAAAGCTTTAACACTTGAGACAAGACCACAAATTGAACAATGCTCGGTTAATATACAAAATTACAGCACATCTCTGGATTGCAAAGCCGTGTTAGAAATGGTTTTGGTTCCTTGTTCCTTAATTTAGACACCGCCTTTAAAATGTATAGGGCCATAGGGTACTGTTTAGTGGCCAAAGAAACAATAGGGTGACATCCTTGAAGAGCTGAATGAAAAATTCTGTCCCAGACGTTTCAAAGGTCTATTTAGTAAACATGTACTTTTATGTTTTCATTGCAATAGTTTTTAAAAACACTGTGATGGAACTATGAAAGCAATAAGGAAAACCTGATGCTACTAATGTTTTGTCATATAACTAACAGTACATGGTTCTTGTGAGATGGGCCAAAGGGACACTGAATCTCACCGGCTGTCTTTGACAGTAACCTGTAGTAGACGCTTATGAAAAGAGCTTAAGAGTAGGGCAGGAACAGTGATCTTTCTCCAATATACTCTCCCATCAATGAGCAATGTGTTTTAGGGCTTTCTTATTTTTTTTGTCTTAAAAGTCAGCTCTCCAATTGCATTTTGCTGGAAAAGCTATGCTAGTTTAAGGGAATGAGATTTTCCCCAGCTGACATATGGATTCAGAAATCTCTGCCCCTACCTCTTTGCCTGCATCCCTATTTCAGGGGAAGCATCTTCAGCTACACCAGCAAAGAGCTGCTTTGACGTTCACAGGGCATCATTCATCATGTTGGTTCATCCAAATGGACACATTATTCTAAAGGCAGATAAACTTTAAGTCTGGACATGCACACAAGAACTTGGAGTAGGTCTCTGGCCTAAATGGGCAGGGGTAAATTTACTGAGAATTACTAAGCAGACTAGCTTAGTAACTAAGTAACTTAGAAACTAGCATTTCCCTGATCAATAGGAGTAGCACAATGTATAGGAATGCAGCTGAAGGAAACAGGAGCCACAGTACAGATGGGTAAAATACATGTGGCTTCAAACTTTCAGCTAATCATGACGACCAACTTCAGCCAAACTCAACCTTATTAATATAATTTTCCTATTAGTTTTAATTGGTGCACATGAAGAAAATAGCTTGAGATCTTTGAGGTGTATTACTGCTTAACACAAAAGAAAACAGGCACATAATGTCATACCATGGTGAGGAAAAATAAATACCCAACTAAACAGCACAGATTGGCTCTGTCTGGAAGCTAAAAATGTTAAAAATTCAATATAATGCTAAGATTTCTAATGGATAATATTAAATAATCTGTATAAATATATGCACATATTAACATATCTTCACACACACACAAACACAGATGTGTTATATAATATATAGAAATCCACATTATATATTATATACACAAGCATTCTCTCAAAACTTACAGTAAACATACAAGCAGGCACAATAAAACTGTTTTTCCTTAGAAAAATATACTTAGTGCACTCCTTTAGTGCTGAACAATATGTTACAGCATCTGTGTATACCTTGAAAATTTTAAATGTAGAGCAGGCTTAGATAATAAGATTTACTTCTATGATATTTGATATCACAGTGAAAAAGAAGATTCCCAAATGTAAACCCCTAATAACTAAGCATGTCAAATCTACGTTACAAATGCTTTTAAATGCAGTAAAAACAGTTAAAGGTTTGCTTTGTTGGTTCACTTTTGGCTTTAGTTTACTTATTAAGTTAGTTTTATATCAAATAAAGGTAATTTATTCCTAAAATCAAAATTATCCAGCCTTCTGGAACATTACCAAACACTAAAAGAATTGTACTTTCCCAGCTCCTCCAAGTTCTTAGAAAATAAGTGACAGTAGCTAAGCAAATCACTTTTTTTAATAGTCTGAACATTTCTATTTTATAATCAAAACTGTAGGATTAATCATGCCAAAGTGTGATATTTACCATACAGATGACCACTAAAAATAATTTGTTAAATTTTCAAACACTAAAAAAGAAAAGCTGTTAAAGACTACAAATTAACATATATATATATTTTTTTCCTGATGTATAATGTTTTTCAGTGGAAAGATTCACTACGATGCCTTTTCTCATTACTCAAGGGTCAAACTGCTGTAAACACATTCCTTGACGGAGCAACTAGGGCAAAGAGGAAAAAAAGATAAAAAGGAGGGTTGGGAAATTAAAAAATAAAAAGGAGGCGAGGGATGGATGGGGACAGAGGCATCATTTCTTGCTTCTAAGCTGTGCAGTCATTTGCAGAGCGGCTCTGGGCAGTAATTCTCATGGACAAGCGTGCTGGCAGTCCATTCGCACAGAACACGGTTTCAACTAGTCTGTACAGAACATACCTGCATTTCAGATGAGCAATGGGTATGTGATGTTTTAGTTGTGGGAGAGCTGTTGCAGGGTTATTGCTTAAAAAATGAAAATAAAAAAATGCTGACTATGTTAGCTGATGACCAAGAAAAAAAATCTAAGAAAAGCATGAGGGACAATTTGCTTCCACGCTGAGAAGTTCAGGGTTGGAAAGAGTAAAGAAAAAATTATGAGAGAGGCACAGCTTGAAATTGTAAGTACTTTATACCGAGTAACTTTGAGAGAGTTTCCATTTTGCTGCACAAAGAGATCACACCTGTGAGCCAGACTGCATGTGCTGAGCTGAGTTTACTTCATGCTGATTTAACTCACCACTGGAGGGGCTGAGCTGAGAAGCATGAAAGTGGAAACAGTACAAGAAAGTGTACATGTGCAGTCACACCACCTGCAATTTATGGAAGCTGGGAATGAACACGGAGTAATCCAATATGGGAATGGTTATGTTTAATGTGTCACTTATTTTTAGTGACTATCTGGAGCATTAGCATTACCATGAGTAATAAAGAAAAGCTTACAAACACAGGCAGATGTATCAAAAATGTAAAGGATGTACATGTCACTATTTAATGGCATTAGTATGAATAATCTCATAAAATGCTGAATATCATCTGTGTGCATGTATATCTAATACACATGTTCATCTTTGGAAAAAATACAAATGCAGGAGATTTATACTGCACTGAGGATGCCACTGAAACTTCAGCAGAGCTTGGTCAAGAGTTCTACCACGCTTGGTTTCAGAAGCTCCAGTGCATTGTAGTACCTAGAATACCTAGGCCATACAAAAGGTAGCATGAAGCTCTTTAACAAATTTAGTTCTTCTGCCCAAAAGGGAAGGAGCTAGCAAGATGCTTGTGCTTGAGGCATGTAACCAAACAAAATGTTGCTGCTCAGCTACATCTGAAATGGCTAATTAGTGCAAACTGTGAAGGCAGCACTTTTCAGTATGCAGTGAGCCATCACAGCTCTCTTTGGTATCTTCTGAGAAGAGAAGCTCAGGTTGTTGTACAGATTTTCTGTTACAATTCTGGAGTGATTTCCACTCAGTGTAAAGTGCTGCTGTCCTTCCGCTACAACCTCTGTGTTGCCTCAATCCATGTGATGATTCTGCTGACAAGTAAAATGACATGATCTAACAGTTTCAAATGTTGAATTTACACTGGAATTAGCCCACTGATCTTCTGTTAAAATATAGAAGTGTGCTTACTTTTTGCATAGAGCTGTTAAATAACAGTTTAAAGAGAGGAGAACCAATGGAAAAACTGTGCAGAATATCAATCTAAATGCTAGAATATCTATAGATTAACCCTCTCTGGCTTCTCTTGGTGGGATATCTTAAACACACAGTGCCTTGTGGTCACATATTTAAATGTTTCAGCTGTGTATTTCAGATGCTTACTGCTATGACAGAAACTCCAGCTGCAGTGCTGTTCGGCTTAGGGCCTGTGTTGAAATGCTTCTTTATCTTCCCAGCTACTGATAACTGGTGCTCATTCTCTGGCAGGCCATCATCCTGTGGAGAAATGAAACATAATAAAATTTCAGAGAGATAGTGAAGAATAAAGGTATTCTGAGGTGATTCTGATAGCACCTATCATTGCAGAAAAGTTTAAGAAAATTGTATTGCAGTATTTGTTAGTCATTGTCCCCATTAAAATATCTAAGCTATTTGCAATATGAATGTCGTATTAGACCATGAAATCAGCCTTTCTCTTATTCTTACTCCTCGTTCTCAAACTTTCGGTTATGTTAAATAACAATAATTATTAAATATTTGACTTTTATTTCTATATTTCTAGCATGTCTTAACTTCCACTGTCTGGTTGTTTTTATGTCCATTAATATTTTAATGCATAATAAACTTGTTCATTTGTGAAGACACTGTTTTAAACAAATTGTATTTCAGTAAGATAAAAAATAAAAAAAAAAGCAAGCTCCTCTGCAGCAGTGTGAGGGGAAGACTGAATCTTGAAGGAGGAGGTCAGTTTTTTGGCAAAAAAAAACTGAGTGAAGGCAACTTAAAACACTTAAATGGGACCTTCCACAGTCCAATCATATAGGCCACAGATTAGGGACTGTTGGCTTGAGGGACCACAGTTCCAGTTAATATCCAGCTCTCATTGAGAGTCCTATGAGTCTCATTGAGAGTCTCAATGAGTCTCATGGTGAGGAAATCCAGGCTAGGTGGGAATTCCTAGCTTCCCAGCAATTCTGAGGGCTCTTTACGAGTTGCATGGTTGCTGCAGTAATTCATGAGCTCTGTGAGCATATGGGAAATTTAGGGAGGTTAGTTTGGGTTTGTGACTTACTTAGTTCGGGTGTTTGTGTTTAGAGATCCCTCTCTCACCTCTTCACAAAATGTCTCAACTGGCAAAATATGGTCAAGTGCAGAATGCAAAATATGGTCAGCTGCAGAATGCAAACCAAACCAGTGCAATCCAGCAGCCTATTATTGTCTAGTACTCGGGAGCCTTGGCTCGGGGATATACGACCCCTAAAAATAACCTACGTTCTGCTGACCTTGCCTTTCTCAGAAGAAAACTCGCCTAGATAGCGAGCTCCTCTCCACTGGAAAGGAAAAAAAAAAAGATCCTTCTCTTGGCTGTCTTGACATGAAAGCCTGCCAAATTTTCATGTCATCTTGTCAAAAGACTAAATTACAGAGAAGGCAACAGTTACCAAGACTGTGGTAATGTTTTATTGGTGAAGCACCACCCGCACAACCCCAGTGGCAATATGCCAGAGATGCAAGTATTGACTCCAGCTTTTAGATAATATATCTTCCGGCTCCATTTAAGATACCACACAGGTATATGTGGGAATTATTCTGTCACTCTTAAGTTTTCTAACTGCTAGGGATACTACCTGACATCTTCTAGGTTCCAAAGTGTATTATAAGCAAGTTAATTTATATACAGTGGCTCCTGGAATCACTTCAACCAACATTAAAACAGATAGATATTGAGGGCAAGAGATGACAGCTGATTATCTACATACAAAACAAATTGCTCTGTGGTTTAAAAAGGCAGGATGCAAAGAAAAACATAAGATTCACTAGAATCAGCAGGATCAGTTGTAGAAAGTTAGAACAGGCTAAATATTCCTGATAAAAATTTTGTCAAGATGCTATAATGGGAAGGATTACTGAAGAGATTATTACAGTTTATCTCCTCTACTTTAGTTATATGAACTACTTTTTGCAATGGGTGATGATTACAGAATTTCATCTTAACCTTTAGCAGTCAGGAAAAGTGTTTTTAAAGATGAGTAGCAGTTTTTGGTGATCAACTCTGAGGACTTTAAAAGGGCCAACAGCTTCAGAATTGCTGATTGCTGACCCTCTGTAGAGAAAGAGTTTTCCTTAGCAGATTTCAAAAATTAAACAACACTGACCATTTCAAAATGATGGTCAAGAATGTGAATTTTCAGCTATATTCCATTTAGTGCTTGGGATCGTGAGATATTTGGAGTTTTTGTCATAGGGATCTGTAAAATGCACTTTTGCTTTATTTGCAAGTATTAAGAAGAAAAATGAAATGCCAGAAAAAAAAGAGTCAAAGTGTTAAGGCATTACTTGACAATGCAACAAACACTATTTTCATATTTGCCTCACTCTACAAGGCAGGGCACATTGCCACTCAAAGGAAAAATAGAAGTGTTAAAAGGCTGAGCAAAGTTCAGGAATCCCAGACTCCTCCTGCCCTGGAGCACTCAGATCCCTTTCACAGGCTGGTCACAAGAGGCTTGCTTCCCAGACCTAAATGCACCAGATGAAGAGGTCATTATATAAATAATAGTAGAAAATTAGAGCAAATAAAAGTGCCGGAAAAGCATTTTGACTCCATTTCCTTTAAGGATTATAAGATTTTTCTTTGGGTAGTGTCTTAGAGTGTGATCAAAAATACTGCAGCTGCCAAAGAAGAAATGTCTTCTTAAATTAACTTCCTCACAAATGTTCTTTATTACTATTTACTGGTTGGTTATTCAATTATTACACAAACAATTCTCCAAGGCAAATCTTTAAGGAAATATAAGGCAAGTATGCTTAAGGAAATATTTCAAAGCTACAGTTTCCCTAATTCTTTTCAAGCAGGGATTACAACTTTACTCCTCCAGCAATAACACACCATGTTTTTTATTGATTAGTTTAACAGAGAAGGATTTAAAGAATGTAAACCTTCTCTTTCAGCATTCATTGACCAACGTTGCATGATAAATTAGAAAATAGTTACTTCTCATCCAACTAAAAGGAGAATAGATTCATCCCATAACTTGCCAATAGCATATTTCAAGTTATATAATATTACCAATGATTAAAATGCCAGACCTCAGGCTTCCAGCCCCTTTCATAACTCTTTGGTTTTGCAAAGAATTTGAGCAGGTAAAGGAAAGAGCTGGGGTCCCAATAGGGGAAGTATAAACTGGTCGATTTGTTTCCAGGTCTAAGTGTACTGCATGTGAGAGACAAATCCAAATAAACTAAATGGAGGGGGCAGAGAATTGCTGCTGAATTGCATTTAGGATCTAAGATCTCCATCTGTGGCAATGGCAAACAGCCAACATTTTTTTCAGGTTTTGTTTTTTGAATTGAAAACAGCTGGGATATTATTGACATAGGAACTGCTTTACTGGCCTGACTCTGACCATAACAAGTTTTGCAGTTTCCAAGAGGATTCCAGCTATTTTTATAGCAAAAACTGAAACTGAAAAGAGGGTTGGCTCCTATTGAACCTGTCAAAGTACATTCCAGGAATCTCAGCAATTTACCAAGTAATCACCTAGTAAGCTGCTATAAAGTAGAATAGTTATTTACAATCTACAAAATGCTTTTATACAGTGTAAGCAGTTAGAACACCTCTGTCAAAGTTTGGATCAAAGAGAGAAAATGTTTCCTTAAAATTTTCAGAGAAAATACATGCCTGCTTTTTGATCCAGCTATCCTATCCAGCATTTTAGCTGTAATTTCACTAATCCTATCACTTTTTCTTTTGGACAGAAAAGGACAATATTTTACAAAAATTGCAGAAAATTGCTCAGATAATTATGACACACAGATCTCCAAGAATTTTTGTAAACATTCACTCCCTGTGTATTCACATTCTTTGGGAGAATTAATTCAGCACAGTGACCCTTTGTGAAAACATTTATGTGCCTGTTTCAGCTCAGCCATGTTCAGATTTCTCCTGAAGTAAACTTGGCTTTAGTCTAGTTAATTTTATGCTTAATATTAGGCATTTCATGTGTGATGCCTTGAAATAACAGAAAACTTTGAGATGTGCTGAAGTACTTTCCTGCACTGGCTCCAGTGCTAGTCTTTTGCCTTCCAGAAAAAAATACCTGGAAGATGCATACAAGAATTAAAAAGTGTTTTCATTTTTATGAAAAGCGTGTCATTTTTAAACTGTCATTAGCATATTGCTGCAGACGAAATACTGATTCCTCTCAGTTGCTAAGAGCAGCAATTGCACAGAAAAGAAGAGATTATGGAACTGTCATGAAATGTTTGTTTCAGGTATTTACGCACAGAGCTGCTACAGGCTCTGTTTGCAAATTTGTTTTCCCTGCTTCATTTATACCATATATAACATATTTTAGGAAGCTATTTCAGGAAAAGGTATCAAGAATAAGAGGTGCTGCTGTCACGTGGGGGCTGCTGCTCAGCACAGGTGACATGAGTGTGACCACATTCCCTGTCCTGCTTTGTGCTTCCCGAGGGTCTCAGAGGGCAGATGGGGCAGGTGGCTGAACTCTTTAAACACTCCAGCAAAGGCACGATTAGGTTACCAAAATACCCTGTGGAGTTCCTCATTTTTATGCAGCACGTTAAAATGTAGATCCCTGAGCCACAGTATCCTATAGGGGCCAGGTATAAATGGATTCAAAGGAAAATTTGATGTATTTTTAGAGGGTGAGTCCATTGATGTCTATTAAATACAGTGGTTTGGATAAAACTTTTGGCTCAGAAGTTCTGAAACACTTGATTGCCAGAAACTAGAAGAAATACCAGGGAAAGTTCAAGCTCCACTTGCCTGTTTAAAATGTACTATTTCATAAACAGTAACTACCATCCTCTGCTCGAAATGGGATATTGTGTTGAATTCCCTCTTGGTCTAGCTCTGTGCCACTTCTTACAGTCTTTTCTGATTATAACGGCTCACCAAGTTCCAAAAACACCCCACCCACCTCTTCTCCTGTGAGGAAGAACAGATGCATCAGTAACTAAAAGTCATTACAAACTGTGGCAGAACACTGTGTCCAAGGACAGTACCTGGCACCAAGGAAAAAATACTATTTCTGCTGCTTAAGTGGCATCTTTAAAGGATTTACATCGTATGCTGTCCTGTGTCCTTGCATTCTGTACATGCAGAAGTGCTCTGCATGATAAGAGTCTTTACAGAAAGGAAAGAAAAAGGGGGGGAGGCCGTAAGCTAACATCTAGGACTAAAGTGCATACTTTGTAAAGATACTACCATTTTGGTCTATACAAGGAGAACACCTTTTTAAAAGAATTATCATTTGAGATTATTGTGTACTTAAACTTTTAGAACAGTGCTCTCATGAGGAAATCTGCTGAATACAGCAGCTGGGGAACCTGTAATCTTAAGGACAAAATAATATTTCTGAGAGGATTGCAACCTGCAGCTTGTAACATGCCAATGAAATATTATTTCTTCCTCTAATTTTATTTCTTTCCTAGTCCATTTTGTATTTCTTTTCTCAGTCTTCCTTTTTGGATTTGAATAGAGATTTTCTCCAGCTTTTCTTTCCTGTCACACAAATATTTTGAGAGGTATTAAATAGTCTGAAATAATTAACTGATATTAAGTATGGTCCTTGTCTCAACCTTACTTAAAAACAAATCTCTTTATTCTCTGCCAGAGTTATCCATGCGTCACCCTACTGGGTACCATTTTTATGGCACATGTCCAGTAAATTAGAGATAAGCCAGGATATATAAATAGATACTTCTTGATAACTCAAATTAAATGGATAGAGCAGCACATAAATATATGCATATTGCAACATCAGAAATTAAAATATCATCTTGAAGGTTTCCCTGTATCTTGCTGGATCAAGTAGGTTTAACACTAGAGACTATATTTCATTTCATCTTAATCATGACTGTCAGATTTTTGAGACCTTTGATTTTAGGAGAGCAAATGTGTCACTGAACCCACAAATTCATTCTTAAACGTATAAATTGATCGAGTTTAGCTGAGATGCATTGAAAGCCTGGCCCAAAATACTTCGCAAGCATGAACTAGTGAAGACTTCAAGGTCCTCACTACATACACACTATATATTAATACAACCTGTTACTCCATTTATTTATACTTAAATCTGTAGCATTTTTAGGAAGTGCCAGCTCCAAAAGAGCATAAAGGAGATTTGACAGAGAAGAGCTTAAAGGTGCCAAGTTACAAGCGTTACCCACAAGCCTGAAATTACTTACATTAACCCATGGGTGTTCAAGAACTTGCAAGGCTGAGAACCGCAGATCTACATCTACTTGAAGCATCATTGTGATAAGTTCCTGAGAAATGGAATACTGGGTCAAACTTAAAGAACACTTTAATAAAACAAATCAGCAAACTTCATTCACAAATATGCTCTTTGACTGCATATATGAGAGCGTTCAAAGACAGAACAAACTACCAACTGCAGAAATTTATTAAAATTATATAAAAAAGAACAGCTACAAACTGCTGAACTTTAAGCGGAACTTTTTTCTGAATCAGTTTCTAATGTTACCTTGGAAACTAGAAGATAGAATTATACCTCTGTAGGTAGGTAGAATTATACCACTGTTTAAGATAAAAGTACTTAATATATAATGTACAAAACAGATGGTTGCATGAA
Source organism: Nothura maculosa (assembly GCA_032353885.1). NCBI lineage: Eukaryota > Metazoa > Chordata > Aves > Tinamiformes > Tinamidae > Nothura > Nothura maculosa. The sequence continues at coordinate 181,138 of JAUBOD010000824.1, read as the reverse complement.
ATAAGGATAACTTCCCATCAAGAAAAAGCCAAATTCTCTGTAGGAAAGTGGCCAAAAAATTCTAGAATTGTATTTTAAGTGCTTGTATAAATGACATAGAAGATATTTTTTAAAAGTCTTAAAAATAATTTTTTTGCGGATTTGATTTCTTCTGCTACTACTTTCCCATAGCTTTCAGCTAGCATGTAAATAAAAAAATACCCAATTCCATCAGTGAATGTAGTGCAGTGCACAGAAAAAAAGATTGCAGTATGATTGCAAATAAAGGCATATCACTAAAGAGAGCAGATAATAGGTCTTGGTAACAAGGAAAAGAAGTTAAACTAATATGACTGCTTTAAGAATGAAATTTTAGAATGAACTAGTCAGAAGTAGAAATTTAACAGGATAAAACCACTGGCAAAGGATTGATGGAGTTCTCATTAGTGATGCTATAAATTAAAGCCTGCTAAAAAGCAATGAGGGGATTTAAGGACTTCTTACAGCTCTGTGATTGTAGCCCATTTATTGACTTGACTTTACAGATTAAAAAGCAATTCCTTATCACACTACATGTTTCTATAAAATAAGGATGGAAAAAAATGCAACAAAAATGAGATTCAGAAGTTATAATTTCCTTTCCTCACATCCAGTTCAAAATACCATAATTGTTCTGTCATTAATCAAACACTGAAAGAAATAGGAAAACAACTTCACATGAATTTGGTGTATGGGCTACAGAAATGAACTGTCAGAACACTCACTAATTAGGGAAACTAAGTATTTACCTATATGCTAACCACGTAAACTATCTTTTTACATACCAAGTCAACTCTGTTGTACCAAAGGGCTATAAGCAATGAAGTGCATGGACAGAGTAAATCTGTATTTCATACCCTCTGGCAAGAGCAAGGAGTTACAGCCAGTGCAAGGCCTGAGTCTTTGCCAGAAAGAAACAACAGATATATCACCTAATGGGATTAATAGAGGAAACAGTCTCCCCATAATGTCATTATACCATGTCCGAAGACTCCAGGTTGGAACCTGGTCCTCATCATAAATCCATACAAAATGGAGATCTGGGGAGCTTTCAAGGTAGGAGAGTATAGCAAGCAAAATAACTGGATTTTTCCTACATCAGGAGGAGTTGCTGGTGTCTCAGCTTTATGAGACACATAGAGATGAGGTCCATATCAGTTGAGAGTTTAACAGACGGACATGGATCAAATGGAAACACTTGGTGACCCAGAGGAATGTACAGGTATAGCAGGAGATGTTATGGGATATGTCAAATAGAGCACTGTGGAAGAATAATGTTCATTATAAACTACTATAATGTTCATTATATACTATATACTATGAGTAGAAGTGCAAAAGCAATTATTAACTACAGATACCTACCTTTGCAGAGTCAGAAACATTGTCCCAGTAGGGAGATGGAAAATCCACCTGTCCCATCAAAATCTGATCAAAAAGAACTTCTTGGTCATCTCCACTTCTATAAAGTAAACAAAAAAACAACAACAAAACACACATAGGAATTATTTCAGAGCTGGTTTTAATAAGCTTCCTGAAATTGTTCTTTTTTATTGGAGAGTCCTTAGGATGCCTTTGGAAGCTGTTGGTTCTCCCCAGGCACACAGTTATGAATCTTGGGATCATAAAATCAAGTTCATTTGGTACACTGTTTCGGAAGCAATTTGCTTGTTTTTAGGACTGACTGCAACTTTTCATTTGAATTTAAGGGTAAAAAAAAAAAGAATCTTTAAGATAAAATGGGAATATCCTTATTAAATGGCTGACGTTTTAATTACCTTTTACTGACCACAAAATATGACGTATTTGATCCATGAAAGAAGATGATTATTTCATTTTGTATTTTAAACACCAGGCAAAGGCACCCACAACCTGAAACAGAGGGTCTTGCAATGCAGTGAAGTTTAAGCTAAAATAAGCAAACATGAGACAGAGATTTTGCAGCAAAATCACGGATGTGCATGATGTGTAAATTACTATGCAGAGCACAGGAAACCCAGAAGCTATGAGAAGAGAGCTTTTTCCAGTGGGAATCTGTGTACTTAAGACACAGCACAGGGAGCATTCACAGGACAAGGATGGTTGAAGACATCGGAGCCCATACCCACGGAATGGAGGAAAACCACAGAGCAGGATGTAAGTGATCACACCCGCTGCCCAGATGTCCACCTTCAGGCCATATCTAGAAGTGTGAGAGACATGGTTAGAGAAATCACAGTTATATGAACCACAATATAAGAATAAACATTTTTAGGATTGTTAATAACTTCTTATATATTCTGACATGAACTTTCTCTATGCTCAAGCTACATCGATGAATCATCACTAGATGTGATTTACCCAGTTTCAGCAATGATTTCTGGAGCTACATATGTTGGGGTCCCACAAACAGTATAGAGAGGTCCATCCACAATTGTTGCTAGGCCAAAATCTCCTAATTTCAGAGACTTGCTTCCATCTTGGTGTTCATAAACCTACATAAAGGACAAAATTCAAAGATTTAATATAGTTCTGTCAAGGAAACTGCTGTATCTTTAACAAGTGCCTGCAATGTTGCTAATTTACACTCTTTTTTTTTCTCCACCTTACCTAAAACATGCAGGAGAGTCTGTTTTAGGTTTCACAATTGGGAAAATATTCCCATTAAATGTATGCATTGTGACCAGAAATGTAGATTATCTCATCAACAAAAGCCATTATAAATATTTCTTCTTGATACAAGATAAAACACAGAAGCAAAGGTCTAAAATCCCAGCATTGCAGTTCCTAGGTTAACTCCACACTGACAAGCAGTTTTAAGTTGACTCTTCTTTTTTTAGTTTTTGCTGGAGTAACATTTAGACATTCAGAATTTATAAAATTCTTCTCCTTTCCTTTAATTGCTTGTTTTTAATGATACAATGGGACCTTTAAGAGGACCAACAATTTGATATAGATTCGTATTTCATTTATTTCTCTGCTACTATGCCAGAAAAAAAAGATGGCTTACAGAAAAGCCTTAGGAAAAAAAAAAAGCAATTATGGTTTTATTAAAAACACAGATTGTTAAATACATCTGGTTCCTGAAACTAAAGAAAGTGCTCTCTGAAATGGCAGTAATAAATCTAATTTCAACAACAGTTTTAATTAAAGACTAGAGACTTTAAATATTCACTTGCTGAAAAATGTAAAGTGTTCACTTAGACATCAGCAGTTGCATCCAGTCTAATTAGAATCTCATATTCTATTTTATGCAGTTATTTTTTATAAAGCCTTCTCTGAATTATGGTAACCTATCTGTTTATAAATTTCCTACTTTAAAAGGGATTTTATGACTTAGATATATAAGAAATTAATTATGAAAAAGACATTTGCACAATATTTGCCAATGAAGAATATTTGGTACTTTGCATTTTCTAGTATCTTGCCCCATCTGTTTCCAGGGATTACTTTTTTTGGAAAACTACTTCAGTTGACTTGTAAAGCTGAAGAAAGTAACTTTTCCTCACTCTGTTATAACTCCATATAAAAAGGAACCCAGTGTGAAGCTGTGGTATGTTACTTGCCAGTCAAGGAATGTGAAAGATAATTTAATGCTCATGTTATTCAGAACAAACGCTATATATGTTCCACTGCATTTAAAAACTGAAGACAATTAAAGAAATGGGGATTAGTGCAAATTACCCACTATGTAGTGCTTTCACTGTTTTAACTAAGCAATAAAACAGTGTAATTGTACAACACTAATTGAATGCAGCCATACATAATTGTGTGCCACCATATGTATCCTATTACTATAAAGATCGTCAGTATTTTCTAAACTGCTCTTGTGATCACTGCAGATGGCAACAGTCAGAGAAGTTGTTCTCTAGGGTTTATTATATGGCTATAAAGACATTCTAGGGCTTGACAAAATAAATGTGCTAAATAGCAGCAATTATGAAAAATGTTCCAATTAAAGCGTGGAAGACACTCTCTAGAGGACAGAAAATGTGTGTGCTGGTAAAACATCACAGATATTCAGCATGCCCTGAACTCTTGGCCAGTTAGCTGTTAGCGGGACTTTGCAAGTCTTGAAGATAATAAGGAATATTTAAACACTCCTATAAATGACTACTATTTCATAATGGAGGTTGAGGAAGGTTTTTTGGCAAGGTCTGTGGTTGACGGCGTACATAAGGTCTACCAGAGAAAGTTGCTCTTGGGGAACAGTCAAAGAAAATGAGAGAAGGGAGAGAGAGGGAGAAAAAGGAAATGAGAAGCTCTTCCTTGTGGAAGAGATGAGATGGGATGGCATCTATGGGCACAAACAACCAGTGTCAGAAAGGTTATCAGCATTCAGGTAAGGCTTGTTCAAAAGTCCCTTCCTAAAACAGTGTTCACTTCTGACAAAGACCTGACAAACCTTAGAGAATAATTTGTGAATCAAATGCTGGCTTTTGAATGTTAGGATGCTGAAAGCAGTTCAGTGCTGTATATTTATTGCCTAACAGTATTTTGTGACCTTTATTTGGGTACTACAAAGGAAAAATCACTTGGAAAGAGATCAACTACAATGCAAAACAATGCAATTCTTCATGTATTGCCATAGATGGATGGGTAGGTGAATTTATCCTTTTTCTCACTCCCCGCAGCAGCAAAAGCTGCTTCTATCACTTTCAGACTTTAGAAATTAGGGACATTTCAGGAAAAAGGGAGGTTTTCCCCTAGGCAGTCCTGCACTTCCCAAGTCACACTGTTAATGAATCCTTTTGTGATTTCTGTAACTTATGCATGCAGCCACCTATGAACACCAGCATTAAGGTAACAACCTTAGGCTGCTTTATATTCAAGCAGTCGGAGATTAATGAATGTTCTACACAACATATTTTTTACAGTTTCTGGATAAACAGGCCAGCAATAGCTGCTTTCTCACCCAGAACTCTACAGGCATCTATCACCTGAGAGATCTCAGCTGTTGCTTTCCCTGGAACTTCATTAATATCTCCTGGAGACAGTTTTCCTGTAACACCTCTTCTGAGTCAAGTACTACTAAGTGTGATGGTGGACAGCACACAGAATTGATATTTTAGTATCTTAAACATTGCTGCCTGGTTGCAGAATATGCAGGAACTGGGACATCTTGACAACAGAACATGCTAAAATTTAGGAAAAACTCAGAGAACAGTGAAATAACTATGAGATTAATTTCTTGGAAAATATAAAACTCTCAGGTGGAGAACACAATTACTTCATTTAGGGGTGCAAAATCCCCAGAAGAAGGACTCATTGCCAAAGGAACTTCATTGCCTTCATTGGTTGAGGCTCATACAGATTCAATGAGGAAAGGAAAGTTTTAAGCTGTCTATCAAGAAAAGTGAAAGGATTTCTTAATAGAAAGTGCAAAGATTATTTGGGAGATACAGGGAGATTATTTGGGATGGGAAAGACTCTCAAGTTCTCTTCCCGATTCTGCAAGAACACACTAAACAGTAACAGTCCATTGCTTATGTATAGACTGTTTTAAAAATTGAACTGCTGCTAATTGCTTAGAGTGTGCCACACTGCAGAGGTACAGATTGGTGTTATTAGGGGAGATAGATAACACCTTTATGTTTACGAAAAGCCTGGAATTATGTTGCAGCACAATACAAGATTGCTCCTAGTGACCACTGAAATGGTTTGTCACTGTGTCCCAAGACATAGACTACACATAGTATTGATATTACTGTACTTGATGAGAGCTGTTATTCTTAGGAGAAGCTTTATAATGGTAAGGTTAAAAGACTGAAATAAACCCAAAAGGGGAATGGGGAAGGAAGGAAAAATGCAGACACTCTCTCATTCAAGTTAGCAAGAACAATGGCAAAAGCTTAATTTTCACTTACCAGCAGATTCTCGGGCTTGATATCCCTGTGAACAATGTTCAAGCTGTGAAGATACTTGATGGCACTGGCCAGATTGTAAAGCATCCCACTGGCATCCCGCTCTGTGTATTTGTTGGTGGAAGTAATAGCATCAAAAAGATCTCCTCCCTGGAGCAAAACAACAACATTTACTTGTGAACCGACTGACAAATTTAGGGAAGATCAAGGAGCATCATTTATGGAGAAGGAGGAAGAGGAAGGAGCAGCAGCACATTTTCCTTCCAGCTATAAACTTTGGGTACTGTGATGACATCTCCCCTGAAGTGGGATGGTTTAACTGGTCAGCCAAGGCGTTGACTTTGCTATCAAACTGTTCCCTTCTGTGGCTCTTGTCATGTTTGGCAATACTCACCAACTTGCGTATTCCGAGCTCCTCTTGCGCATTTCTGGCGTGCCTGCACACTTGCTTGTCACCATACTGGATACCAACCCTCACACCACTGTTATGATCACAAATGAGCTGAAATCTCTTTTTTCCCCCCAAATCTGGCAGTTCCACAAAGATGAAGACTTTCTGAATGAAAAAAGATGAAGACTTTTCTTTCAAAGAACTACCTGTCATCACTGCTAGTGTGCTTTAAAAGACTGTTTCCATCTTATAAAACTTTGGAACACGGCTTTTAGAAACTGCTTTCTCTACCAAGATATCAGGTTTTTGGTCTTGTGAGACAATGAAGAATTATCCAACATATAAAATGGATAATCATACTGTAAAACAGCTGCTTCACCACAGCTACAAATACAGGTGGCTACCTGTGTCATCTCCAGATCCTCATGCTATTTAATTCAGGCAAAAGCTACTGCCAGTGAAGAACAAGCAGTGAGAAGCAGGGAAGGAAGGAGGGAGGGAAGGAGGAAAAATCAAATGTAAGTCCTGTATATCTTGTTAATAGTCTTGTTTACTAAGATCCAAGGCAGACATCACACTTGGACAGTATTGCCAGAGCCAAGCAGGCAAGAATGTCTAAGTATTTGGAGAAAGACTGAAAAAGAAATTTAAGGAAGAGAGTATAAAGGAGGCTGATAGAGGTGAAAAACAAAGCAAAACAAACCACCTTTTGAGAGACACTATTCAGAGGTATTGGGCTTCAGGCCAAAATAAAACTAGTACCTTAAAGGAAACATAGAAGAATGAAAAAAGAAGAAAGGACAAGTTAAAAAAACAAACAAACAAACAAAAAAACCCACTGTTGCAATCACAGAACCAGGTGAAAATATACATCACAGGAGTGATGTAAAGATTCTGAAATCAACAGAGCTTTGACAAATTTCATGATTGTATCAACAGTCTCAAGATGTTTAGTGTTTTTTAAATAAAAAACCTTATTTAATTAAGTTCAGCTTCTGAGTAAATGAGTAACTGTTTTCACTAAGAGAAAGAAGGAGTAGAAAAAAAAAATATTTTTTTTCTCTAGCAGTCATGGTTACAGAGGAAAAAAGTAGGAAAAGATGAATACTAAAGGCTCAAACATGAAGAAACAGACATTACTTGTTAAAAAATGCATATATACATATACATATATATCTATAAACATATATATATAAAGAATTGGTAAGATGCAGTTTAAGCTTGCCAGTGCAGGCTTATTCCCACTGTTGGTGCAAAAATCCAGCTTTGGAAACTGCTTGCAGACAACTACTGTCAAATCTGGACCACATCAAAACTTTCTTCTCTGGCTGGTGACCAAGTAAGATACCTCAAGGCACAAGAAAAGGAGGAAGAAAAGGCCAAGTTAAACCACAGAGAGGATTAGAAGGAAAGGCCAAATATTTGGAAAGAGGTATAATACCATGTACTTTATGACATTAACTGATCCCTAAGTATTAGATATCAGCATGTGGCAAAATACGTGGGACAAATAATCTATCTTCTTTAAGCTCTTTTCTCTGAAGCTCCTGTACCAGCTGCTTTCTAACATGAGGTAGTGGATTAGACAGATCTTTGGTCCTATCTAATAAGTTCCAGATGCTCAGCAGAAGTGTCAATAACACAAGGAAAAGATTTGCCTCAAGAAAATACAAAATCTGAGGTGAGATGCAATAGTAGAATATGCAAGATGAGGAATCTTAAAACCAAAAAGAGTAGAAAAAAATCAGCCTAAAGTCAGAACAAAGAGAACAAATATTCATGTGCAGAGGAAATCAAAAGTCAGGAAAAAAGAGGCGTTCAGAGTACATCAAGAAAAAGTCAAGTCAGTCTGAATCAGAATCATTTTCTCCCATTAAGTAATCTGCTTTAGTCAGTAAAGTTTCTTACAAGATAGTCAAGCAAGAAAAAGAGAGCATAAGGTTATACCTTGGAAAGAGTTAATATAGCTGACAACTATATCAGGCAAAATTGTTTTCAGACTTTGCTCTCCCAAAAGAGCACTTTAACCTGCAAGAATCTGCTTAGCTGATTCACACAGCAGGTCACTATCATTTATTTAGGCACAAGGAGCGAGTTTAGGTTGACGTTTCAGTCTTAAATCCCCTGTTCTGGAGTGAAATCAGACCAGCAACATCTGAATGCAGTTTTTATCATCTGTGCACATCAGGAAGTATACTTGGTACAGTAACCAATTATTTATTTATTACCTTGTTATGTAAATGATATAATCTCTTTTTTCTTCTGCAAAAGTGAAATCATATCCTGGAGCAGTAAAGGAAACTGTGCAATAAATCTTGCTTGTTAAACTGGCCAAAGCCCTGTTAGGTTTGAATAACAATTTTGTTTCGCTGTGTAAAAAGGCAACATGCCAGAGACCACGTCCTTGCTTCCTTTTACAAGCACCACTTGCAATGTGTTTATATTTGTATTTATGAAGTGTTTTTTCTTACACTTTACAAAGCAATGAATGGCCTATCTGCCAGGAGGTGAAGGCAGCATTTGCAGCAGTCACTTATGTCAAACATGTTACTGCCAATTAATCCAGGGTGGTATTAACTGAAACCGTGCTCTGCAGCATCAAGTCTTTTCTCCTTAAATTTCTTCCTTGTCCGTGAGTTTGATTTAAACTCAGGTCTTCAGAAGTCATTCAATAACAGATGGTTCATCAACTCTAACAGTGCGTTCTGTGATAGGGTACCATTCAGCAATTGCTGAAATAACAATTAATGTCTTTCCACAACTACTTTTCTTGGTGCCCACAGAGTATAACAACACTTTTTTTTTCCCAATTAATATAGATGTTTCTTTCAGAGGAAAAAAAGTTAACCTCCCAAGATTAGGATATTTCTTTTAAATTCCATCTCTTATTTCCCATAAAATTAAAAAATTTCCAAAATCAATGCTTTCTATGACATTTTAACTACCCAGATGTCTTGAGAAGCTCTCTATAACATGACTGACGCCATAAATATCTTAGTATTTGCAGTGATTCTGAAGATTGAAAGAGAAAGAGTGGGAGAAAACAGATTTTTCCAGAGAGTACCTAAAATGGCTGGCTTTCTTTATACATTAGGCTAGTTATTTCATAAGAGATTTTGGTCTTCTCCTCTTTTATTTAGCTGAATAAGACTTTGATTTAAAAATCTACCAGAAACTACATTTTTCAAGCATAAATAGCACAGCAGGTTGAACCCATAAAACCAGCTACATGCTTACACCCTGGCATGCTAGACAGACACAGCTTTTACTACTTAGCACACCTCATGGGGCAAAGATGAAGGATTGTCAATACGAGCCAAAGCTGTGGGTTCATTACAGTGTGCAACACCCTGCAGAAATACTTGATGTACCTTTACACAAGTTACTCTGGATACTTAAAAAAACTACAGTAGCATGGCTTTTAGAGTGAGCTCATGTCATATAAAATGGTAGGAATTAAAACCCCTGTTTTTAAATAAATGGCTCATGGTACATAATCTAACTGTATCAATTCAAGCCCTTTTGATGTCCAAGGACATGATTTTAATAAGCATTAATATCCCTCAAGGGAGGGGCTGCCACTATGATGAAGATGGGACAGTTCCTCCAGGGTCAGCTATGGAGAGGGACTCACAGAGTGGAAGAGCATCAGACTTTCCTTTTTTTTTTTTTTTTTCCTAGAATATAACTTCTCATTCTGAGATTGTGCTAAAATGAATGAGGAGGACAAGTACCCTCTGTGCTTTTTGCCACTACTCTACAAGAGCTCAACGGCAGAGGACAACAGGATTAGGTGAGGCATAAATGACTGGCACAAAGAGACAGAGCTCCCCATGAACACGTTTACAGACTATACCAAACTTGGTGGAGTGGGCAACACTCCGGAGGGCGGTGCTGCCATCCAGAGGGATCTGGACAGGCTGGAGAGTTGGGCAGAGAGGAACCTCATGAGGTTCAACAGAGACAAGCATAGGCTCCTGCATCTGGGGAGGAATAACCCCAGGCATCAGTACAGATTAGGGATTGACCTGCAGGAGAGCAGCTCCACGGAGAGGGACCTGGGAGTCCTGGTTGACACCAAGTTAACCATGAGGCAGCAGTGCCCCTGCGGCCAAGAAGGCCAATGGGATCTTGGCTGCATCAGGAGGACGTTGCTAGCAGGTCAAGGTAGGGGATCCTGCCCCTCTCCTCATCTCTGGTGAGGCCGCACCTGGGTGCAGTTGTGGGCTCCCCAGTACAAGAGGGATGTGGAGCTTCAAGAGAGGGTCTAGTGGAGAGACAGGCCTGAAGTCTGGAGAAGAGACTTAGAGGAGATCTTATCAACATGCACAAGACCTGAGGGGAGAATGTAGGGAGGATGTGGCCAAATTCTCTGTGGTGGTCAGTGACAGGACAAGGGGCAGTGGGTATAAGCTGAAACACCGGAAGTTCCATCTGCGTGTGAGGAAGACCCCCTTTCCTGTGAGAGTGATAGAGCCCTGGAACAGGCTGCACAGGGATGTTGTGGAGTCTCCTTCTCTGGAGATCTTCCAAACCCACCTGGCTGCCACCCTGTGCCCTGTGCTCTGGGTGTCCTTGCTGGAGCAGGGAGGTTGGATTAGATGATCTCTACAGGTTCCTTCCAACTTTCTGTGGATTATTCTGTGATAAGCGCCATAGTACAACTCAAGCCAAGAGGGGCATCAGGCAGGCTCAACCTAAAAGGACAACAGTGCCATTTCCTGAGCTGTGGAGCATACCCTAAGCCTCTCAAGGTTAACAAGGCTCCCCCAGTCTGACCTCAATGAGGTCCCTAAAGAATCTTCCCTAACCTCCATCTACAACCAGTGTGAAGCACTGCAGAGAACATTTCTGTGTGCAAAACTCTTTCTCCCATCCCCTCTGCTGGTGCCCTTCTCTTACCATGCTTCACAGAGGATGCCTACTGAAGGAGACTGCACTTCGGATTTATTATAGGTGGAACTGACCTGGGTTTCAGGGTTTAAAGAGCCTCACAAACGTTTGCTATGCACATACAACATGCCTTCACACAAACGCTACTGCACAGCTTGAGCTTCCATCTTGCAAAGTTTATCCTTAAACACTTAAATCAGTTGATTTCTCAACCCCAGGCCTGAAAGGGTGCACAGGGAAAGCTTTTTGAGCAGGATGTGAGGCAATTCCCCAAGTGAACATGTTAAAAAGGGTATTTTGACATAATAATTATAGAGGACAACATTTCTATAGTAGTTTTCTGTTCTAATTTGGATACTTTACTCAATTTTGGATAATTTTGCTCAAGTGTATTTTTACCATCTGTTATGCACAGTGACATATTTTTGGGGCAAGAATGCAGTTTGAGTTTAAGCATTCAGTTTGAGTTTGTAGCTCCATTAGAGAGGTAATATAATTAATGAGATCTGGAAATTACTCTGAAGAAGTAACTAGGGCCCCAAATACCTATCATACATATAGTTTTACTTTTGAGAATAGAGCTACCATTTAAAAAAAGATTAAATAGAAATCTTTTTCTCTCCTCCTCCTCCTCTTCTTCCTTCTCCAGGTTAAATTTAGCTCATATCTAGAACGGAAACCTGTCAAAGTATCAGTATAAAAGAGTGTGAAAGTCAGTTAATATAGTTTTAATTTAACAACCTAATAATATTTAATTAAAATATATTTACTACCACAGAATATTGAATTTTGAATACTAATTATTTACAATTATTCAATAGGATATTCTTTCAACTCATACTAATGCAGTAGCATTTTTGCAGGTAAAATTTTTTTAATTTTATTTTTTTCTTCTCAAAAAGAAACTCCATTTGATCTCCAAAATGCTGTCCACAGAACATTTCTGAATGTGGTTTGCAAAAAGTTATATAAATATTTGAAACGTTTGAAAGTTAGAAGACTATTTGGCTGTGAGTTCCACATTATTAGAAGGGACTAGACTTTGGGAGATCCCTTCTAATCAAAAGCATTATATATTTCTATGATTTTAATAAGCATTGAAATAAGCATATCAATGAAATTTCTGAACGTTTGAAACAATTCTTAGGTAGTAGCTTATCTCTAAAATACTTACCTTTACAAGTTCCATGACCAGGTACAATTCAGTTGGCATGTCCATCTCCTCAATCAGAAGTACAATATTGGGATGTTTGACTCGTCTTAAAATAGATACCTCATTCTGGATCATGTGTTCCTACCACACAAGAGAAATTTTAAATGACCATGGGTTAGTCGGAAAAATTTTCACCTCCATTGTGCAATGAAAAAGGCAGACAGAACTGGGACTTGCATGGATTTTTAAGGATTTCTTAAAAAGGTTACAGATATTGCCTCTAGCAACATGGAAAAAAAACATGTCCAGAGATGGCATCTCTATGCAAAGGGAAAGAGGACATGTTTCTGATGCAGAGAAGAATAGATTATGGCAGCTTTTTCATTTTTTCTCCAATGCAAAATCTTTCCAAAACATTTAAGGATACGACTGCATATTCTGAAAAAAACTTTTAAAATTTTAAAAACTGAAATAAATTCAATTAATATAAAACTGAAATAAATTCAGTTAGCATTTTATTCCAAACAAATTAGAAACAAAAACCCGCCTGGATGCCACCCTGTGCCACCTGCTCTAGGTGTGCCTGCTGGAGCGGGAAGGTTGGACCAGATGATCTCTAGAGGTCCCTTCCAACCTTGTAGATTCTGTGATTCTGTGATTCTGTGAACCTCATGATACAGATTATACATACAGGATTTGCTATGATTATCTAATATTGTATTGCTCTTTTCTATATTATGAATTCTGATTATGAAATCTAAAGGACATAATTACAAGAATTAAGAGAAAAAGCAGGGAATGCACTTGCAAAAATATATATGTCTTGAAAGACATCTAAAGTAATTTAGAAAGTATCTAAATTTATACTCTGATACTCTCATAAGGGCAGAAGACTTCAACCAAAAAGATTTTCACACTTTGTAGGAAGCAGATAAATACCAACAGACTCCCAAACTGAACTTGTCTTTCAAATATTTCTTGAAAAATAAATATTTTGCTCTTATGTGAATTTTTTATACTTACCTTTCCTCTACATTTACTTTTTTTGATTATTTTCAGTGCATATTCTCTACCAGTTGATCTGAGGAAAGAGGAAAAAAATAGGTTCAATCATGTTGAATATTTTTCTTAGACAAGTTTGTATTTGTCATTTGAGCACAGTATTAATAACTAAGTCTGGGCAATAATTCTGTTCAAGTATTTGTTTTGTCAAGAAATGAATCTTGCATGTTACTGAAATTGTGATCTTCAGCCAAATTTAGTGAATACTTGTGTCTGAGAAAAAGAAAAAATACTAAACATGTTCCAGAAAAACAAATACATTCCAATGTTTTAAAAATCAAATAATTTGTTTTTCCCCCATTTAAAAGTAGAATTTGTTATGTCTTCTGTAGTTTTGTCTAAAAATATAATACAGTACTAGAGATTCCAATCTTCTTAAAAATTAAAAGTTTTGTTTCCTATCAAGCAAAATCTATAAGTTATGGAAAATGCATATTTTTATTTAAAATGAAAAATCATGAAAGATGTTTCACATCTACACTCACAAATCCTAAGGTAAAAGTCAGTCCCAGGAATAATGTTTTATGTATTCAAAAAGTATAGGATATCAAGCTGTTAGATACAATATCTATAGAGAGGAATAAGAAAGATTCTAGAGATAGGAAGAATTTACAGTGAATTAGTTCAAGATGATAATACTTTTCCCTGTAAGTGTTTTATATATTTTTTATTTTTTTCAAAACATATAATATCTATCATTACTACAAATATCAATATTTGTTATAGAACACTAACATGCTAACAGAAAACTCAGCTTGCATACAAATTCAAGACAACAACCTCTCTTTCTTCATCAGGGTATGTAACCAACACATAGCTGCAAAGATTAAAATAAGAAGATCCATTCAGAAGCTCTAGTGTCATGGATTATTTTATGAAATAAAAGATGCGCTACAGTTAAATTGCTAGGTAATTGTTAAATTGCTATGTTAGAATTTTATTAAATTGATACATAAACAGTTCCATAGAGAATGCTATGTGAATGGGCTATCTACAGCCATCAAACATCCATAGCTTTTCTAGTAGGAGATGTAAAGTGAGTCATATATTCAAAACACTACATTATCAAAATAACTGGGCATTTTCATAACTGTATTTAAGTATGGAGCTATCTTCTGGCAATGATATACACCAAATATTAATTTAAGAACTAATGGGAAGGTTGTTCAGGAGAAAAGAAAAAATTCAAGGTCAGCAGGAATCAAAGACCCTCTTTATCAAGCCATCAGCTAAAGGATCATGCAAAGAAATCACACTGGATTATGTTGTTTACAACTTAGAAAAAATTATGTGATTGCTTAGGACTTAGGCAGAAAAAAAACACAAAACAAAAAAAACTTCTCCTAACTGACTACAGGGTTCAATGCTACAGTTCCCAGACAGGCACCACACTCCACACAGGTGCCCTTCCAAGTGCTGGTGTTGGGCAGGTTCATCTCCTGCTCAGTGAGGTGACAGGCAGAGATGCCAGCACCATTTTGCAGGGAACAGAAAGATGAGGTAGGAGTAGAAGAAACATTAGAAATAAAGATACATGGGGTTCATACTCAGATAAAATATGTTCTCTTTTAATAGGAGTTCCATTCAAGCTCTTTGGTTGCCCTAGGAATGCTTCTTTTCTGTCACAAGAAAGGAAATTGATGTTTTTTTGTTGGCCGTGGGAGTCTCCATGTACTCCAAAACACTGGGAAACATGAGCTAGTGAGGAAATGTCAGAATTTGGAAGTACCTGAAAGTTAAAAATGAACACGTACAAAAACACCGCAGGACAAATTGCGCTTATGATAGAGCAGGCATGTAACGAGCAGATGACAACTCTGACTGCTCTCTGTTTTTGTACAAAGAAAATTAAAGCTAAGATAATGCAAATCCTTTCCCTTTAAAAAGCTGTAGAACCACAGGCTGTCAGCAACACTGCAACCTCTGCAACCCACTAAAAATACTCACAGTAATGCTGGAAAACTACAGGAAAATGGGCATATCATCCCTCACCTATCACTTAAGCTGAACAATAAAAAGGTGCCACACAATGTATGCAACATGCATTGTTGCTGGGTAAAAGTTGGGAACAATGGAACTACCACATGGTAGAACATCAGACCTCTATTTCATAGAGGAACTTTGTGGGTATTTTAACTTTTTAGACTTATCTGAGGTTCCCAATGTACAAGAGACAGAAAGCTACCTTCATTATTTCTGTGTCTGTATTAAATGTGCATGCACACACACAAGTGTGTATGGGTGTGGGCAAAGGATAGTCAGAAGTCTCCACAGGGAAACTCTGGAGACCAGGTTAGGTTTGCGCTCTATATTGTCAGATGAAAATGCCTGTGGATGCATCTGCAGTGTCAGAGGGGCTGACCAGTGTGTGCTGGCTGGTCGCTATGGCTGTGAAGGAGTATCCATGTGATCAGTGGAGATTCTTAACAAGCCCCATTCCTAGTTGCTTAACACCTCCCAGTGTTATTCCTTTGAAGTTTCATGCACACAGGAACTGTACAGCAGTAGAAAGTGGAAAAGTCCATTCCAAGTATCACCCCATCAATTCTGTCTCTGCAAATGATGGACATATCAGACTTTGAAGTGCTGCTTTTTGCTTCGAAAGACTGCCAAGAATGTTTTTGAAAGTGTTTTACATTTACTGGCTTTAATTTACCGTCTGAGCTTTAATTTCTCCTTCCACACCTGTGATGGCAAAGGCATCCTGCTTTAGAAGTGAAACTAACAGAAATAATTCTACATTGTTTGAATTTTCAAACAGTCTCAAAGCAGTAATATCTAACATAAATGTAATCTCTGCAATGACATGGCTCAGAGATCATGACAGTACTTGGGAATTTCTGAGTAATGGGGCTATTTGAGCATACATTCACTAGATACATCATGTTATCAAATATGTCAGAGACAAAGGAGGATAGGGAAGAGGACAGGAAACAGTTTTCAAGTTTTCCTCTAAGTTGTCTGCTAAATTACAAACAGGATTTTTTGGGGTGTGGTGGGACCTATATTTAATTTTGTTCAAATATTTGCCCTTAACTTTAGAAAAATTGCAAAGCACACTACTACATTAAACTACCTCTCAGCACAAGCAGGATTTTTAATCAAAGCACAGTGAATCAAATTCTCAGAGTACTATTGAGCCATATAATGTTTTCCTCAACACAGTCACATTTAGCTCACTTTTTTTTCTCTTCTCTGATTTATATATCCTCTTCTATGTTTTCCACCTGTCCGTCTTTCCATCCTGTTCCATAGCTCTTTACTGAGCTGGTATTTTCATACTGTTTTGCTGTGATTTCCTTTGATTTCTTTAACCTCCACTTTCCTGTTCGAACTCTGGAGTATGGCATGAAGAACTGCCTTTTGCATGATCATTTCCACCACAAATTTCCACCCTAGAAAGAACTCGAAAAGCTTCACAAGAGCTTAAGTCTCACATGCTCGTAGTCAGCAGATACAAAATATATTCTCCCAGCAGCTATTTCAATGGTCTCTGTCATGTCAGATTCTCTCAGATCCAGAGCAGGACCTGTCTTTTTTCCAAAAAACACATAGTTTAAAACTAGCCAATCTAATTAATCTTCATTTGCCATGAGTTCTTTTCTTGACTTAGCTCTTTGCAATTAATATCACATTCTTTCAGTCTGGAAAGTAATTTTTTTCAAGTCCGAATGTGCAATTAGAGTTCTCTAAAAGATTCCCTCGTATATGGCAATAAGGGATGTAAAACTTCATTTATGGAATTTCATGATCAGATCTTGGCCTTTCTATGGTTCTTTGTTCCATCTACTGTCTTGCAGGAGTAGTCTCATAATCATTTTGGCTACTGGTACCTTCTCTCTGACTTATTTTTCAAAAATACCACCAAAAGGAATCAAAATTTCCACTTAAACCAATTTTGTCTTTTGTTCCCCTCCTTTTCACACCCTTAAGGCTGGGTTGAACCAGTTCAAGCAGCGTGGACATGATTAATCTGAGAACACAAATCAAGAAACTGACACTTAAGCTGCTCAACCTGGGCCCTTTTTGCAACCTAGGCATTAGAGATGACTTCTGTAACCTAATGTTAGTTTAAATCAAATCAGTTTAGTTTAAAACCAGTCTTAAAGGGAGACTCAGTCTTCAATGGAGACCCTTTCTACACTTTTCATAGGTACCCAAAGTGGTGAGACTTTGATGCCTATGCTGTAGACTCCTAAAATTATGTAGGGCTCATATACACCACTGTATGGCAGGAGATGGTAAGATTTCATTAAAAACAAACATAGAAATGTAGAACTGCTCCATGTTAGATGACAAAATAGATGGGCTTAAAGCCACCCTTCAACCATCACTACTACAGTACAAATAAAACTTCCTGATGTCTTTACAAAATGCTCTTGGATGCAAAATGTGTCACCTGTGTAGAACAAAAAACATGTTGCAAGAATATATTGCAAGGAAAAATATTATTCCAGGACAACAGGAAAGATTTAACACAAAGAACTAATGATCCCATGCTTAGCATATCAGAAAAACATAAAACTCACAAAGAATTAAATCCATAGATTGTCCCTTGGAATCATTGCTTTTACACAGGAGGAAGTATTAGTCTGATTTTTCCCTCTGTCTTTGATATTCCCTATTCCACATGTACTATATTCTACAAATAAAGAGATGATCTAGAAAAGCATGACATTGATTGCTTTTACAGTAACAAGCAAATGATCCTTCTCACCTCTCTATACACTCCTTCACAATAGCAAAATTTCCATCTCCTATAGTCCTTCCAACTTTATATCGCTCTGCTATTGATGCTGGAACCTGGAAGCCTTCCTCCAACACTTCTGAAAGAATCATTAGTACATTTTTATTGTTAGTGAAGGAAACACAGATGTTGCACATAACATGCATTTTAAGTCTATGGTTTAGGAGCCTGGAAACCATTCAGAGTCAGTATCTCACTTACTGTACAATGAAACCACGCTGCTGACATTGTATATACTCAACAGGTTTCACGCAGATACAATAATGAAAAATAAGACTTCTGGGGGCTCAAACATACCACCATTTGAGTGTTACATAGTTTACCATTCCCATTCCAATATGCCCTCAGGACAAAACCAAAATTGTATTTTTTTAATTATAAAACGGCCTCTGTGATCTGCACAAGCGCAGACCAGCCTCCAAAAAGGGTTGGAACTCCTTGACACAGCATGATTAAATATATGTACCAAAGAAGTCCAACACTCAAACACTTATTTTATTACATCCTGTAAACTGAGACATCCATAAAACTCCTCATGTGCTAAGTGCTAGTTCTCCCCCTCCCCCCAATATTAAATATTTAGTTTTTAAACAAATGTTCTCAATAATACTACCTCACATGCAACCTGGGCACCAGATGTTTAGGTAAAATTGCATTACACAGTGTCTCAGCATAAGAAAAGTTTGTAGTTTCATGTGTTTTAGTGCTCATTCATATGCCATTATTTTTAAATGCATTCGAAATAATGTGTTACAAATACCTAACATGCCTCTAAAAGCTGACTGTAAACTTCAGCTGCTACGAACTATGTGAGTATTCTAGCATAAAAAGTGCCTCACAAAGATATGACTTGAAATTTACATCTTTCAAGACAACACTTTTTAACTGTGTCTGTATCTGTCCTTTGCTCAGGCTTAGTATTGAAACTATATGACATATGGAGGCTGGCGGTTGCTAGAATTCATAGGTGCATGAAGAGTTACTGTCAGACAAGAACACACATCCACACTTACGTATATGTGCATGTGAAGAGGCACTATCTTTTAGGCAACTTGTTGGAAGCCTGATTGTGTGGTGAGACTAATCATTTCTGAGTAAGGGCTCAGCATAGCATTGTGTTCTCTATTACCACGCAGTGCAATAATACAGTCAGTTCTGTGTCACTATTATAGCTAATATCCAGAGTACACTGTGACAAAAACATTTCTGCATAGGGCTGTCCCAAATGCAGGATCAGATCTGATCTGCAGCGAACATGACGGGGTTCACTGAGCCTGACGAGGCTCCTAATGGAGAGTCATCCTGCTTGCCACGCTCCCACCTTCTCCGGCAGGAAGAATGACTCATTTCCTACACAGCTGCTGTATCACTGTTGTCTGCTTTGAAATGTCAACCTTGCAACGTTACCTTCTGCAGGTCCGTCATTTTCATCCATAGAGCTGCAAACTTTGGTGGATGCTAATGAGGTGGAGGAGCCACTGTGCTGGGAGCTCTGGAAATGGAGAGACACAAATGAAAACAGAGGCTTGTTACAGAGCACAAGCAGCCCCAGCAGCTTCCTACTGCACGGATGTCCCAGAGGGGCTTCAACAAGCTCTGCATTAAGTACTGATTTTCTTTTACGGATATAGACACATGAGATGTTTGGGAAGAGTGCAGTTTTTCCACTGAAGTTACATTTCTGTATTTCTGATACTCCATTTAAATACAGAGATTCCCTCATTCATTATATGCAGCTACATATTTATGTAGACTCCACTTTAAAAAATAGTTTCTCTCTATTCCACACACATTTTGGCAGGGAAAACTGAGGAGCTGCATGCCCTCTACTGGCAAGAAACTTTTCTCAGGGGCATCAGTAACCTAATAGGAACTAAAAGAAATGAAATTCTGGCTGTGTTTGCTGTGGACTGAATGTGGCACTTCTGCATACTCCCCTCTGATGAGAATCTCTCCAGCTGAGCTCTCAAAAAGCAAATTTGTTAGGATAATGAATGGAGAGCATAAAATGCAGCATGAATAAAGTTTGTTCTTTTTTTTAGCAAAGGAAATGATTGTATTCAGCCCACCTAAGGCATAAGCCTATAC
Source organism: Nothura maculosa (assembly GCA_032353885.1). Lineage (NCBI taxonomy): Eukaryota > Metazoa > Chordata > Aves > Tinamiformes > Tinamidae > Nothura > Nothura maculosa. The sequence goes on along the minus strand of JAUBOD010000824.1, from coordinate 160,946 downwards.
CTCATATTTAAATCTTACCAATTGAGTGTCTAAGCGAGAAGAAAATACCTTGTAGCCTCCAGAAAGAGACCTAACTTGGATGTCAGGGTAGCAGTAGGGAAGTCTTCCAAAGTATCCATCTCTGCCTATAACTTAAATATGAAATCTAGATATGTACTTTAGAAAGGCTTCTTCCTTAAATATCTCAATGGGTGAAATTACACAAACACCTGAGATGGACTGGGTTTCACCCAAAACTTTTATTCTGTGTTGTATAATAGTCCTATGAATATATTTTCACAGTTCTTCTATCTTCAATGCAAACTGAAACAACAAAGGTAACTGTTGTCCTTTAATATTACAGTAAAAAGTGAGCATCTCCTCAGGTGTTCATGTTGCAACATAACTTAGAAGTATTCAGAGCATATCCAAAATTAAAACAAGACCTCTCTTGGGTTCACATAGTTTTCACACTTAAAGATTGCACTGAAAGTGCTGCAACATCCAGTTATGTCCTTGAATTTGTGCTATAAGCTACACTGCATGTAACTAACATTAGAGATCATTTGTGGCCTGTGATTGCAAGGTATCTACACGCTAACAATCAGGGTGTTGATCAATTTTATACATTTCATTCCACTTTTTCTTTCGGAAATTATTTCATCTGTCACTGCACTGGAAAGCAGATGTTGACTACAAGAATAACTAACCACAGAGTGGTCAAATGCTTTGCAAAGCAGGCAGATAGGGAGGATGCAATCAGCAGAGTTAAAAGCGGATCTGCATGCTGAGTTCATTTGAACAGAATAAGTTTTAATTTTTCCCAAAGAGATTAAGGTTAGAAGATTTAGACGAAGGGTGAAGTTGGCCTGGTTTTTTTTTCATTTAATAACCCTGAGAGGTTGCACATACCCTCTCTACCAAGAGATTCTCTGTGTCTTTTTTAATCATCATCTCATTTTTGGCACCCATCCAAGCATTTCTTCTTAATTTTGACCAGAATTAATTGCATTCATCAGATTTTGGACCATGTACATTGCCTCTCAATGAGAGACACGAGCATTGACTAATTTTATGTAGCTTGCTAAGACATTTTTCTCTTTCTTTCATGGTTAGGATGTTCTAAGGGTTACTCCTGTTTAAACTCTACTAAATATCTCAGTAAAAACTTACCTTAGGCTCATTTTAAAGCAAATGTGCAGATGAGGAGCAAGGTAACAGGAAAATTTTATGTTTGCTCAGAGCTGGAGAAGTCTCTCTCCAAGTCATTCGTTTTATACAGCTTATAATGATAGATTTCTTTAACAGTCCTGCTTGTAGAATTAGTGGAAAAACATGCTTTTTCTACTCATAGGTCTGCTTCAGCTTTTTTTTTTTGTGCAGGGGAGAAGAGATACTATTTGTTACTTCTTTTTTTTTGGCATCATACAGCATTTTCTTAAAGGAATTACAATGTAAATATGTTTTATATTTGATACATGTACAATTAGGAAATAATCTTTACATCGTTTAAAGGATGCAATGCAAAAAAAATCAATGGAAGCACTAGATTTTCAAGAGCTTACCAGACAATTACCCTATTCAGTTTTGCATTTTAAATGCTGAGATAACACTCTCAGGCAGATGTTGGGTCAAACACTATTGCCTACACAGCACTGCAGCTTTCCTTAGCACTTCGAGGATCCCTTCACAGAGTTCTTCCCTCATTGTTCTGGTCTGGGAGGAGACACAGTAAAAGTAAGACTTGGTGGCTTAAGTTTCTCCAAATGGATGTCTAAAGAAAGACTCAAATTTCTATTTGGGAACCTAGTTCCTCAAGGATCCTCAAGTCTGGTTTTGATGAGGTCTGCGAATGCTCAGTCCTTCCCAAACTGGAATCCTTCTAGGTCTCATGTCAGCAAAATACTTCAGGGCTTCACTTCAAATACAGTCTTAACACCCCATATACATGATTCTTAAATGTAATTCCACTCTTACATAGCTGTCATGTATACTTGTATATAAATATGTATTTAGCATAAGTTTAGAAACCAAACTGAAAAAAAAGTGGCCCATATAAATTTTGAAGGAAACAAATCACTATTATGAAGGGCTTTTTTAGCGCCCCTATTTGTTTTCTTATTGATACCAAGTTTGCAGCACTAAATAGAAACAGAAATCTAAGATGGTACTCAGAGCTGAAGATGCACTGAAGTGAAGCACTACCAGCACGGAGTGTATCATAGCTCTGCAAACAGAACACATCACCTTAGCTAAGAGCTGTGTGCAGAGTACAAGTGTGGGGGCAGATGTAGAGCTTGCCAGTGGCACAAACGCAGGAGCTAAAGATGGAGTTGATAAAAATATATCCTGTGATTTTAAAAACTACTGAACTGAAAAATACAAAGAAAACAGATAATTTTCTTTACCTTTGCTGAACCCCTCCGATTAAAATAGCAGACAAAAAAAAATAGGAACAGTACATTTGAATACACTTGCAAAATCTACGCAGAGACCATCATTTTTACAATTAAAGAGATGTTACTAGGCAAACCTGGCATAGAGCAATTTCCTCTCTATTCAGTCCTCCAGAAGACCACACTGGCATTTATTTATTTATCTTTACTTAAGCTAGAAGGACACTCAGTCCATTTAGACCTTAATGAGCTCGTTGTTCTCCCAAGCTGAGGCCCTCTGGGTCCAATGCTCCTCGTGGCTCGTGGTGCTCCTTCCAGTTGCTTGCCCATGGGGAGGCAGTCTGCTGTGCACACGGTAGCTCTCACAGCTGTAGACCCCATTAAGGACATTACAGAAGAGGGGGGAACACAAACTCTAAGCAAGAGTATAATCTCTTCAGCCCACAGACCTTAATGCAATTAGTTGTTCTAATTTTAAGAGATGCTGAGGCGCTTGAAATGTCATCACTTTTACCCAGATTTAAAGGGGTCCAGTTGCACAGGTTGCCAGCACATGGTCATTTTTATGGCACACCTCCGTAAAGGCGATAGCATAAAAAAATCAGGTCTTTGGTGTAAGGATTTCAGATCCTATTCAGGTTTATATAACAGATGGCCAACACACCACACATCTTATTGATGTGAATAGAAACATTAGCACTATAGAGTTTCATCCATGTCTCACAGGGAGATTTATTTAGCAACTGTTTTGTAAATAGTTTACAACTCAGAGGAAATTTCTCAAATTCAGTGAAAACAAAAGTCAATAAAACAAATATTATTTTAATTGCTCTCTTCACATACTCACCTTTCTCCTGAATTGATCTTAAAATCACATTCCAACTCAATAGCAGGAATAACTTTTATGGACTACCACTATCGGCAGTTATGAAAAGAAACTAAACAAGTATGTCTAGGAAGTTTATTAATACGATTCAGATTCCTGCATCTTGAAATCCAAACACTGTATGATATGTTCCAAACCTCTCAAAACCATTATTAGTGCATATGGAGTCTACAAAATCCCCTGACAATAGATTCCTTTGTATGGTGTGAAGGAAGCATCTGGATGAAATGTGAGTAACAAAAATGTACACAGGTGTAAAGCTAAGCTGGAACTCATGAAGAGTTCTGCTCTTTTAGAAATGCTATTAATGAAACCAAGATCAACATTAGTAAACAAATTGTAAATTCAGGAATGAGGCCTAACACAGGGGGATTTTTAATATCTTCAAATGGGCTGCCTAAGATTTCGTTTATTCCTATGAATTCCATAGAATGCAAAAAGCCTGGAAAGAGAAAAAGCTAAATATATCAATAATATATGTAGGATAATTGTCAATTCAGCAAGGATAAATAGCATTAAAAAGAAAACAAAACATTCAGGCAACCACAGTCACCTCTGCATTCTGCATTGTTCAAAGTGTTCAGTTTGCTTACAAATAATCTTTGCTCAGCAGCTGTCACAAATTTCTGACATAATCCATTCCTTAGCTTGAAGGGCTCATGTTTTTAAAGATAAAATAAAGACAACAGTCTAGTATAGACATTAGCTTCGAAAGACTTTAAAAGATCCCCCAAATTCTTCTAAGATATAATAGTGGAAAGAAAGAAGTGAATCAACATAACAAAATGGTGTATGTCCAGGAAACAAAATGTTTTTAAAGGTTAAGCAGAGGACAGCTAGTTTGAAAACAGTAAAATTAACATATCTGGATGTAACTTTTATAAGACAAAGTCAGTTTAGTATTCAGTTTAGAGAGAAGCAAAGAGTTAAACTAAAACTCCCTCTCCCTCCCTCTCCCAACTGTCCTGTGAAATATGTTTCTGATTTTTGCTTAAATGCTTAGATTTTTTGACCCAGTCGGACAACAGGGAAGCAAAGTTTTCGTGTAAACAGTACAAAATGGGAAAAAAAATGCTCAAGAGAGTAGCATCAGCTCCTCAGTCTTTGTGCTGAATGGAAGGCAATGGGATTCAACACACAGAAGAGAAATGATGCAGTTTTCAAATTCAGACACTACATTACGCTGACATGTAAGATCCGCATTTATTTATAAACTGCCTTCATCTGGAAAACGTGTGCAAGCCTGCCACTTGTCCACAGTGCTACATCCCACACTGCGTTTTTGAGAGATGTCATTTAACAGAGATCCTTCGTGGAGGAATCGCACGGTTTTCGTGTATGCAATGATTTGAACAGCTTGGAGAAGGGCTATGTGCCAACAAGACAAGTGATAACTGGGTGCTGGTTTCCTTCTTGAAGGGACAGGGGGGCAAATGGGAGAGTGTGCGAGAAAATGGAACTGACAGAGGGCAGCCAAATTTTCAAATTGTAGCACTTGTTCTGTAAGGATCCTCTCATTAGGCTGCAGCCCTGACTGCTCATGGACCCAGTTCATTTGCACAAGAAGGCAATTCTGAGAGACCAAAATACTTCCCTATATGGAATTTAACAGTAAACAAATCTAATTCCTGCTAGCTCCTAATAACTGCTTCCAAGGCTGAGCTATAACTCAGCCTCCAAGCTCCTCAACCTTTGGCATCCTTGAGGAAAGACTGATGGTCCTAAAAATTTAAATTTATCAGAATCATTATATGGGAAATTGATTTATCATTTCTCTATCCATACTGTGGTTAATGTAAAAAGTTACATAAGCAGGAGCACAATGTGAAAGTTTCTTTTTTCCCTCCTTTTATAAAGTTACAAACAGCTAAAATTTTCCACTCAACAACAAAATGAAAATACAAAGGCAGTCAAAGGAGGTTCTTGTTTTTTCCATCTAATTAAGAACACAGCACTATCGTCTCTTTAATTTTTAATCTATTTGAGGTGAATTTTAAAACTTTCCTGATATTCTTAACTGTTACTAAGGCATAAACTTCAGTTGTTTTGTTTCTACCTCTCTTTATTTCTACAGCGTTTTTTCCTTTCATGTCTGGATGTCTTTTTAGGCAGACCTAATTCCTTATATAAGCATGAGAGCTTCAAAACCAGCACTTATATCAGTCTCACTTCAAGAGAGTGTTTGAACATGATCTAAAGCAGCAGGACAGCAGGAGACAGAGTGTCATAAATTGTAACCACCAAACAGAAGTAGGGAAGAGATATGTATTTTTAAAGAGCAAAAAGATAATTCAAGGAAACTTCTTTTAAAAGGCAGCAGTTACATTTCAGTCCTCTTAGCTTTCTGCAGGCAGACTTGCCTAATGACTGACCAGGCTGGAGTCGGGCTGTCAGCAGGGAGCTGCCAAGTTGCTTTGGGTGCACGATCCCAATCCCTCACTCCATATTTCAAATCTATGCCCTGTTGTGTGCACACAAACTTGCCCACAACCAATTCACCGTAGGTAGATTTACTGTCTCTAAAGGACCCATTAGAAATAAAATTCTTCCCTGAAGGTCCTTTTACATTTACTCGCTAGAACCTAGAATTTATTATTTAAAAAGGTACTGAATGCATCTACTATTTAAAGGAGCCTGTTAGGATACATGAATCCCATCTGCTTACACTATGTGAACTCTTAGATGGAAAACACTGATTCAAAATGAACATGCAATACCAATCATGAGTGTTTTTCTTTTTAAAGCCTGTTAATCATATTTCCAAAATAAACTCACCAAACAGCGTGTATTTTTTTAAATATATTTATTACATCGTTTACAATAATCTACGGCAATGTTAAATCTAGCGAAACAACAAACTGCCACCAGGATGACATGGTCAAATATGAAACACAAGTACAACACAGTATGATGAAACAATGGCACAGAAATGAAGGTGATTTTCTTCAGTTGCTTATATGAAATAAAACATTCATCAGCATTTATTTTTGCAAGTTTTACTTTTTTGTTATTGTTGATAAATCAACAGCTTTCTTTTTGGTTTCTTGCATCACATTAATACAAAAAAATGTATGTTTGAAAAAGCAAATACCCATGAACTTTTGTTTAAAAAAAAATTGTATGCAGAACTTTGTAAAATCTTCAACTTATGTTGTAAGTGTGCCAATATTTACAATATCATAGTGCAACTAACAAAATGAAGAGGCCTTAGCAGAAACATTGTTAGCTCCTCTTTCACTGGAGTTTAAATCCCAAAACACTGTATTGCAGGGCAAACCACAAACTAATTACCTCATACAACATCAGACAACAAGTACACACTGAATACAGTATTATTTTTTCTTCATACTTCACTGCTGAGGATTAGTTTAAGTAAATTTGAATATAGTCAACATGCACAAATACAGACATTAAAATGCATACAAATATGAGTGTGTGCATTACATGTGCTTTCAACCCCTCTATCAATTGTGCATATACTATACATGTACCTACACATCCAATGCCTTCAACGGGGAGTCCCGGGAACTCGGACATTCTGCAAATTCAGGTGCAAAGTGAAAGAAGTAAAAAAAAAAAAAACAAAAAACCAAAAACCACAGAAAAAGCCAGACAAAAAGTGTTCCTACCGCATACTTAGCTCAGCGGAGCCTCTATCCGGCTGTATGAGCTCAGCTCTCTTAACAGAGGGTTTTCCTGGGAGCTCTCCCACCCGTTTTGAAACCTCTCACAGACTTTTATCTACATGTAAAGCCACTGCTGGCTGCATGATGTAGGATTCTCTTTTTTTTAGCTGATCATTCAAAATTACATACTCGTACCATCACTAATAGATAAACTGGACTTTAACAACTGTTTAAGAACAATCTCATATCGAGTTGTGTATTATTAGTTGGATAGAAGAAAAAGAAGAGATCACATTAATCTAGGTATTTTCAAGTGATTCTGTAATTTAGCACCTTACAGATTTTATGTTTGTTCAATTTTCAACTATTTTTTCTGACAAAACAGCAAATCTGGGTTCATTACAGATTTGTAGCTAATTCACTTTAATACTTAAGAGCTGGAGGACATTTTCTGTTACACACAGCACTATATAAAGTTCACATCATACTGTGGAACATGAAACTGTGAAAACAAATATTATTATTAATATTTAATAAACCAATATCAACTCACGTGCTCTTCAAGGCTGTGTAACCTTACGATACACACATATATTCACAATGACAGGTGCATATTTACACAAATACCACTGAATTTTCATTTTGCAGCCATATGGACCCTGTGAAAATGGTTTAAGGGGCAAATAACTAAATATAATCTGCTGTCTGTGAGTTATTTTACAAATTGAAAAGCATTTTTTTCACATTAGAGTCTGACTGTTAAAGACTTTACAACAGGTTCCTACAGAAAAGCTTTGTAACAGTTGATGACTTGATAACTGCACTACAGAACAGCGCATTTCTCAAGGAGGTACATGTCAAAAGAACATTGTTTTAACCTTATCATTAATCTTCAGGCAGTGTAAGTAAACTTCCATGCATAAGGCCCTATCCTTCCCACCTAGAAGTCAATCATGGTTTTGCCACTAACTTGAAATGGAGCAGAACTAAGTCCTCATTTATGCAGGAGATCTCTTAAAATTGTATATAATCCTGCAGGTTTGTTGCTCAGCAAGTACAGACTGTCACACTCCCATTCATTTTGGCAGAGTTGTGGCAAACCCCACCATATGAACAGTTTTTTGCCATACATTTTCCCCATATACTCAATTAAGGAAGCCGCAAATGCGACACAGTGTGCATGGATTACAAACCCATTCATCTATACATATTTGTGTGTGCGTGTGTGTGTGCATGTGTGCATAAATGTACACATATGCACACATACATTCTGTGCTTCACACGTGAACTGTTTGTTGCATAAAAGAAAAAGAAAGGAGAGAAAAATAATAGAAAGTTGCATAAAGCATTAAGGAAATAATCACAAGAATCCATAAAGCTCAAGGAAGAAGCAAAGCATTCACAATCTATATAAGGCTCTTTAGCTACACCATAATCACCTTATAGTAGGCACAAATAATGCAGCATACAGAGAACTATAAGAGGTTTAAACACTATAAGGTTTCTTAAGCAATTCTGTTATTTAATGAAGTTGATGAAATCTAACATCAAACTAAACCCTGTGCCATTGCAAGCAGCACTACAGTATAGGGAAACACAATTTCAGCTTCCCCAATAAACTGAAACCTTCTGGTCTTGTTCAAAAGAAACATATAATTTCTGCTCATGTATAATGGGAATTACATTCCACACTAAAGGGATCTCAACGTCTATAAACAGTGTACCTTTTCAATCTCTAAGGGACTTTCATTCCTTAAATGAAATATTAATGATACATATTGCCCCCAAATAGCCCCTTAATACAAGTCATATGTTGAAATGATTAAATGTTATGAACTAGTATATTCTTTGAAACAGTCTTGATGGAAAACTCACTATGATAACAATTACTGATATAAGGTCCATTTTTCTTTTCCACAGCTAAGCAAAGCCATGGAATTCACATTTGCTGCAAGCTGTGCTCTGGGGGCAGAGCAAACATACTGACTAAACTGCTTTAAGCAGCAGTAGTCCATTCAGAAGAGGGGAGGAAAAATAAAATTCCTGAAATTCACTTTCCTTATAGACAAAAGCAATCCTCCAGAAGTTGGTAGTTACTCTTTTTTCAGTACATAGAAGTTTTCTGAATTTTTGATCCCAGTGCACTTTTACTTAATATGCGTTTCTTGGGAGAGTAATATATTTTATGAAGACATACTCTCGTAAGAGGCAAAAACGCTAGTAATTTCACAGCTGTGAACTTTTTCAGCAAAATAAGACATCCTTTTGACTGGGGATCAGGGTGTGAGGATTGTTCATATTGCTGGAAATAGCTTTAAATCTGAAGTCTTGAGGCAGGAATGGCAAATACGCATTTTAAAATGATGACCTAACTGCTTCAGGAAACCTGCCAGACCAATGACTTTTTCTTCAGGTGATACTAGAACCAAGTATTGGAAACAGAAAAGGTAAGTTTTGTATTCTGCTGCCCTTTTATTTTTGTAAAAAGCCTCCATAAAAATGTGTTCATGTAGTGAAGCCATATTATCACATGGCAACATGTTTTAGCTGTGGAATTCTAGTATGGACAAATCACTTTAGGTGTATTATTTCTCTACATTTAAAAGTCAGCATGTAATAGCTAAATATTTTCTTTTTACTAAGTAAATTTTCCTGTTTCAACATATATTAAATCATTACTAATATCTTTTCTACAGATTTTTGAAGGAGGTCAGAATCAAACTGATTTCTAATCTTTAAATCTTCAGATTCTGAGATACTGAAACATTTAAGATGGTAGAAGTGTGTTGATCAGTATATCATGCTTTTAATACAACAGATAAATACTAAATTAATTTGCAACATATAACTGGAAATATTGCTATTATATAAATTAGAGCAGTTGACTAAGATTTGCATAATAAAGCAGCAGAAAACAAATAGAATTAGTAGATATTTGTTAAGCAACTGGTTATAATGCATGATCTACTTAACACTAAAGGAGTTTTGCATATTCATGCTGTACAAAATGACCACCTCAAGAAATTATGAAAACAGAGAAATTAGGTCAATAGGAAGATGACTCACAGTTAGACCATTTCTATATGCTTTCATTTTAAAATGACTGATTTAGAAACAGCATAAAATGTTTTATTAAAGCAAACAAAAAACCCCAAATCTTCCTGTCCTTAATATTAGTGGAAAAAAATTAGCTTCTGAAGCCAAATGTGTTTTACCAAGAGTGTCATCATATGTGTGTCAGACTGTGTGCATGTTGCTAGCCATCAGGTCCACACATTTCCTGCTTAGGATAGATATATATTTTTTCATATTTACTTATCTAACACAACAGTGATCAGTATTAACCGCTCTTGCAATGTAAAACATTCATGTTGCCTGCAAATATCCTTCTGTCACCAAATTGTAATACAATAAAGGTAACTTTAATGTCGCTAAAAAGGCATTTACTTTTAGTTCAGACAGTATTTTTTCCTTTTCTTTTTGTATAGATAAACATATTAACCCCTGAAAAGAATGAGATCTGAGAGATCCTGATGTGCGTTCTGGACAGATATGGCAGCATGGTAAAAGCAGTTTAATATTGTAGGTTTTTACTTCTGCAGTTTTACCCATTCATTGGTAAAGCAAAGCATTCATTAAAAGTTCATATCAAAAGGAATAAAGATTCCTATGTTAAAAACAGAACGTATAATCAGTACTTTAGATGATAAAAAGAGTGCTATTCATAAGTGTGCCCACTATGGATTTGTGCGTTATATTCACCTTATCCAACCTCATCCCTTGAAGTGTGCACAATGCTGTTTTTTATTTGATGGACATATTCAATGGTGCATTCATTACAAATTATTTCCTTTAAAAGCAGTGGGAAAGCCAAAAATGCCCCCACACTTTAGAATTAATTTGGCCCCGTGTTTTAAATATTAAATATGCAAAACTCTTTCGTGTGATTCACTGTTACTGTAAATTAGCAGCTATTCTCTTTTAAAATGTTAAACCTTCACCAAATCACAAACCATAAACACTGTTCCATTTTTCCTTTTACACTGAGTCTCCTACTGAATCCAAATCATCCGAAGAGAGTGGGCGATACAGGTCCTGTAAGATGAAGTGCAGTATAGATTTGTTTATTTTGTTTGACTTGTGGCACTGCAACTGTCTTACAATCTTTGGTTACTGAGGACCAGAAGATACTTTCAAATAGAAAATACACAAGGTGCATACATTCAGACTTTTAACTTAATTTCATAAGATTTTTAATCAATAAACACATGGCTAGTAAATATATCTAGAGTTTGAACATAAAAAACCCAGCTATTATTTTCTTCTTTAAATATTTCCTATTAAACACTATTAAAACAATATTTGGCTATTCTGGAGACTCTCCAAATGACTGGAAACTTGGCAATATCAATTTAATCCTTTCTTTTTTTTTTATCAAAATAAAAAATATATACCCTTTTGTTTCAGACAGTTGTAGGAAAGTAAATGCCTGCCTTTCATTATTATAAGGGAAGCAAAATTTGCTGCCCTCCCTGGTCCTACGATATGAATGCAGCAACCCAAGAGGCTGGGTTAATGGTTACTGCCATTACATGTATATGTGTCTTCTGCACTATCTGACAGTGATATGCATTTTATACTTTTTTTTTTTGGTAGAAATTATGTAAAATGCCCTGTTCTCTCTCTCTCTATCTGATGGTAGCCAAGCAACCAGCTCAAGACAGGAGAAGAAGAGAGCCAGAGTGGAAGAAGGGACTGGGAGAACCTGCAGTGCCAGAGGTGCTGGAGGAGGTGGTGCTGCCCCGTGAGCCCACAGGGGCCTTCTCTGAGATACGGGAAGGCCAAGAAGCAAAGAGAAAGTTAATCAAGGAGCAGAGGCAGAGGAGCAAGTGCTGTCTTTGCAAAGGGAATTAAGCCAAGAAGCTGATCTAGAGAGGTGCTGACAGAGACAGCAGTGTTACAGTGCTTCCCCCTTCTCCAGCATTCTTCTTTCAAACAGCTTGGATGCTGTTAAAGTGTTTCAGGGGACCTGTTAGGAGTATATACTTAGGTAATAAACTTGGAGTCCAGAGTACTCCTAAGTACTCCAAAACATACACAAGGTCAAAGTCAGCAGGGGTCACCGAATTAGGAGAGCTCATGAAAATGCAAGGGCTAAAGGCTAATAGCTTTAGCATTGCTCTAGGTTTTTGCGTTTGAGTTTTGTGAATTTTTTTTTAAACACAGGAGGGTAATTGAGACAAAATGAACAAATAAACAAACAAACAAGACCTGAAATCTATGCTTGAAAGCAAGAATTGCTTAAAATTAATGTTTGAAAAATTCAAATTTACCAATTTTAAGGAATGTATATGAGAGATATGTATAAAGGATGAGAGATATTTATAAATATTCTGCACCTAAACTGCTAATAGGCATATGTACAAATAGTCATATTAATTTGACACACATTTCTGAAAATTAAGTCTTAAATAAAATTTCTGTGTGAACAAGGTATACAAAGAAACAATTTTTAATAAAAAAACTTCTCATTTGGATTTTTTTTTGCATATTAAGTGTTGGTATTTCTAATATCAAACAAAATAATATTCTGATTTGCTAGCAAGGATATATTCAAATATAACTATATAATATAAAATATAAGATAATATAATTAAAGTACAAAGGCTGCAAGTGTAAACTCTAGGAAAACAAAGAAATCCTAAATGATCAAATGATTATTAGATGAGTTCAAAGTGTTTATACTACAACTATAAAATTAAACTGGCCTATTAGTTTCTCTTTCAAATCTCAAGCATAGGCTAAATTTTGCCTAAGATTATTAACATATAACTCCTATATTTAAGTTGCTTAATAAATTTCATAATTAGAAGGATTTTTTTTCCCTTTGGTTTGATTTCCTTTTTTTAACATATTTCACAGGTTTTCACTACTGACGGGGAGAAATACTTCCATTTATGGAAGTTCCTTGCTTTTGTGCTAGTGAATTCAAACCCATCACTTCCTCTGACTCCTTTTTCTCAGGGAAAGTGTGGACTGCCTACCTGCACCCCTGAGCATTTTAAGTAGAATCCCCACAGCTCCCTCATAACACTCAGACGGGGATGCTGAAGACCTGATCTACTAGCTACATCAAGGGGAATCAAGCTCTGCTTGCTTCAACACGCTCAATCCAATTCTAGTCTTCCAGCTCCAGCACATGCAGGGGCACTGCTTACCAGCTGGTATGACAGAGACATTCTCTAATTATATCCAAATGGAGAGATAGAGAGGGAAATAAATACACAGCTGAGCTTGAGCTGCCTTTCTCAGGACCTACCATCTTACTTCAATTTTAGAGCACTAGCTCTCTCAGACAAGTGAAGAGAGAATACCAGCCAGGAACACAACCATCAGCTCCAGCCTCAAGACATAGATCTATCTGCTCTTGAGCGTGGGTAGAAATATCTCCCAAACAAGATGGAGACAAGAGCAACAGTCACACTAGTTTCCCCTTCTCTCCTGTATAACCACCACACCTCAACAGCCATCTAGGGAATAAGTCTCCTGTGGTTGCCTAGTTATTCTTGTAGTTCGAGCGTTTGAAGACGATACAAAATGTTCTGGGTTCAAATGTGGTTTATAACAATATGGTGCACAAAATAACTTGTTCTATAAATAAATATCAAATTGGTAATTAAAAGGGTATGTACAAAGATGGCACTACAGTAAAACAACATATTAAGATTAATAAGCTCTGTTTTATGGTTGTTCATAATATTGGTTCAGTCATATGAATACACATTATGACCTATAACAACACACTCACATGGTCTTTCTCATTCACTTCACATAGTATGAATGTAAAAAATGTTTTAAACCTAAGTAACATTAGTTTAATGTATTTTATACAAACATACCTTTTGATTTAATATGTACAGATATATTTTGTCTACAATAAAGCCCCAAAATAGAAGATGTCATCAACTTTAACACCATGATTGCCTGTCCTTCTCTGTGTTTTGGGGCTTAATTCTGCTTCCAGACAAGCATGAAATTTCCCCTGAGGTCAGTGGAACTTAATATGAACACTTGAGAGGAAAACTCAACTCTTACACAATTTTATTTCAAAACTTCTATATACTTAGCAATGTGATTATATGACCATCACATGGCCCTTTGCATCCGTAAGATTGTTTAGTGATCCTGTTATATTTCCATATAGGGAACCAGTTAGAAGATATCTATTTGCCTTCCACTTCATGTTTAGAAAATCTCGTGGACAAACACATCTTGTATGTAATGGTGCTGACCACATGGCTCCCATTCATCCATCCACAAATGTTAACAGAAAAACATTTATTCATTACGTGGTTAGAAGCAACAAAGGAAGCTTTGGAGGGTTACCAATGGAAAGAGGAAGCCTTAGAACAGAAGAAAATCCACTATATTCTCTGTCATGCATCTTAATGGACACTCTTACATCATCAATGTATAATTCATTTGGTAGACTCTGCAATGACTTATTAATGATTCATTCATGAGTCTTGAGAATAAAAGTAAACAGGGCAAGATTTTACTACCAACTTACCCAACTGTAACTGGCATCTTTACTCACTGTGTACCAAACAACAAACAAATGACTATCCTGAGGTTTCAAGCTGACACTCAGTGCCTATCTCTATGCTGTAGGATCACAGAGTACTTCCAAGTCAACTTCCAAGCCTACAAGCAAGTCATGACTGAATCTCACTCCACATCCCAGCTTAGTGTAAGGCTTGGACATGCACAATTCCTCTGCCTTCTGGTATCCATGAGAAAGAGAGAAGGATATACAGGCATGAAGGGAGTCGAGTCATTTTCCAGGCAACCCTGGTCTGGATATCCGGGGCATCAGGAATGAACTGACCGCTAAATTCAAGCACTGTCAATTCTGTGTACAATCTCTTACTTTGAGAGACACAAATCTTGTCTTTATTTAAAAACTAAGAAGGCAGGAAAAAAAAAGTCTTTCAACCATACTTGTAAACAGAATCTGAGATATAGAGCACTGCCTTAGGGAAGCTTTCTTTGAGAACAACTGATCACAGTCTCAAAAATATCAGAAGAGAAGATAAATAGACGTGTGTCCCACTGCTTCTGAATAACTCAAATTAATTAAATCTGCATGTAGGGTATTTTGGGTTGGACCAGTAATATTCTATTACATGGTTAGAGCAGTAAAAGAGATATTACCATCATTCCGGATGGCTAGGTACATTACAGATTCTCTATATATGAAGACAGTGAGAACTTAGAGCTACTAAGAACTCTGGTCCAGCAAGGTGCCAAAAGGGTTTCCCATTGTTTGCTACTGATAATATCTTTACTGCACAAGACTATAATATTACAACTAAATTCCATAGAGCATTCTTTTGATTCATTCAAAATCAAAGCTGTGGTAGGTTTTACATGTGTTATAATGCCTATGGTAAATTAGAAAAAAAATAAAAAAGCTTTGACAACATCAACATTTTCTTGCAGTTGTGAGAAGCTTGGAAAAGGAAACTAAAACAAAGAGACAGAAAATGTTTTGGAGAAAAAGGGAATCTTCTCCTCCCTTTTTTTCTCCTCAAAGATAAACCAATTCCCAGCATATTTGCTATTTTGAAGGACACAATACTTGTATTCCACTTAAAACTATTGCACAAACAAACACAATGAGGATTATATCCAAACTCTTCCAACTTACAATTCTAAGTATAAGGAACTGCTGGGGAGGATGCTGTCTGATAAAGGCTATGTCAGATCATACCGGGCCACTCTCAGAAATCAGTTTCCTTATTTCCTTACCCTCTGTTTCCGTAGACTTCCTGGGCTGGTGGGAGATGGGCTTGGAGACTTCCCAGAGCGGGGAGTAGAAAGCTGGCTACCAGGAGTTCCATTCACTAAAGGTACAATAAATTGAGAAAATAAATACAAGGAATTATTTAAAGCAAGGAAATAATTACATCTACTTTGCTTTTTTTTTGGGGGGGGGAAGATTCATTTGCTCTCTTCATATTTTAAACATTAAATAAGGTTATTCACAAAAGAACTGTTTCTTCAGAGGTTGAAATCTTATGAAGCCAGTTTTTACAGAGTCTAAGCAGAGAGTCTAATGAATCTGAAGAGACTGTTTAGTCAATGACAGAGGACACTATTACATGTTAAACTGTATTGTTCCTACACTTCAAAGTGATGCAGATCAACATGCTTTGTGCTTATCCTTTGCAGATATTTGCTGTATTTAAAGCTTTTCTATTTAGTTGCTTCAAGTGTAACTACCAAGAATAAAAAGCTGTACTGCTTGCAAGAACAAATCTGCTTGCTGTTGCTCCCTCACTCACTTGAAGAGATTATTGCATTACTATCTGACCCAAACATCACCTCAGACTTAACTCAAAAGACCTTTCAAGATGTAGATGAAGGGGATGTAACATCTCAGGTCTGGGTTACAGCAAGCCCTCACTTTCTCAAATTCAAATATGTCAGTGCTTTTTATTGTTGAAGCATCGTTTGCATGCATGTGATATTATCCATTAAATAAACAAAACAACACCAGCAGAGGACAGAATACTACTACAAAGTAATCACAAAAGAGGCTATTCATAATGTTCACACTAAAACACTGAAATAAATACTACAAAGCGTATATCACATATATATGTAAATATTCTTTAAACAAGCAACTGTCATATCACAGTCCATATCAGTCAGCATTAGGACAAAAAGAATCAATAACCAGATTCCCAAATTCTACATTTTAGGAGAATATTTACATACTAGGTTATCAATGAGGCATTTGACTTACCTTCTATGAGTTCTAACATGGACAAAATCTTAGGGTTTAACCTGATAATAGCAAGCAGCAAAATTCCTGCTCTGCACTAAGCCAAGCTGAAGCAAAAATGAGAAGCAGTGGGATTAGTTAAGGATAGCTGGGGCTGTTCACAGAGAGAGCTGAATGCGATGCAGGATTCATAAGCAGAAGCCGTTTCTGCGTAAGGCTGACGTCTTCAGAGCAGCAGTGGGAGGTGCAGGTGCTGTCTTAGGGCTACATCAAAGGTGTCAATTAAGCATAATGCTGCCACTCCAGAGTGCTGAGCAACTGCAACCCCCACTCACATTGCACGGAGCCCCGAAAGCCTAAGCAATGTTATATGCTGTGCACTGAATCATAATGAGGTGCCTTTGGGGGCAATACACCAAATGACTCATCTGAAAATCAAAATGACAATAACTCTTGTAAAACCTCGTCTGAACGGCAATCTAGCAAATGCTAAATTCTTTGGAAAACACAGTGGGCATTTTTAATAGCTTTCTCTTACTTTTTACATAAGGCATTCTTCTCATTGGCTAATGATATTGGACCCACAGATCATGAGAAAGAAATATGTGTACCTACTACACCTCACAGATCAATAGAACACATTACACAGCAGAATAATTGTCATTCAATTGTGATTAGCTGCTATTATTGATTAGATCTTCCCATCACTTTGTGCAAGGCATTGTCTAAGGTAAAGGTCCAATATCTTTATATAATTACAGGAACAAGAAGAAAAAGGAATTTTATTCAAACATACTGCTTTTATATAAAGCCATTTCATTCAGATAAGCTTAAAAATCACTTTGTACAAAGGACAACAGCTTGTACATATTGGCATTGATTCAAATGTATTAAGTTCTGGGGGAGTTGCATATGGACACACTCACAGAAGTTCACAAGAATGCCCAAGATGTTACCAATAATCCTCTAAGCCACCCCAAACTTGTTATTAATACTTTTGAAAACACTAAGGAAAAGGGGCACAGGAGAATATTAAAAAAGAGCTGTCAGGAGTCTCAGATGGTCTTAAAAGTTTTCTTATAAACAAATACAGTGTCATTTAAAAGTGTCATTTAAAACTAATACTAAAATACTGTCATTCACTTTAAGTTGGTACTCTAGCTTGCCCATTAATAAGTCTAGTGGGCGGTCTTCTCCTTAAGCCAAGTAGATTGTCTTTAGCTATGAGAAAATTTAAAGTAACAACTACACTTTAATAAACCTCCTAAGACCTCATAGCAGATACTGTTCCTCAGAGATTCCTTTCTCTTAATTTGAAACAATTTTTTGCTTAGAATTACTATTGCAGTTATTTTGTCCCAAAGACAAAGACTTGAGACCACTTGGTCTTAGATGCAATGATGTTCTTGACTTTCATACATTTCTTACATCTGATTGCTAAGTATGTACTTAGGGTAAAAAAAAAAAAATACTCATACAGACCCTGAATATTACTCACTTGCCACTATCAGGGAGCCCGGAATGGTCAAATTAAGTTCCAGGGCTTTCCAGAGTATCGTTTTTTTCTTAGAGTTTTTCTTATTCTTATTATTTTTCTTAGAGCTATCATGCTAATGTTGTCCATCTGCAACTTGTGAAATTACAGCATAGTTAATGGATTATAGCCTTTAAGAGATTAAGTGGAGTTTTCTCATCTTTCATCTATGTTAAAAATTTAGATCCCTAAGTGCTCATACTAGGATATTTGTGAGCATACAAGGTCTTTCTATGAAGAGATGTTTAGGAAGCTCTAGCTTCCTAACAGCTATAGATAAAAAAAGATGTGAACTTAAATTTGGGTATGGGATTCATTTTACTGATCTTTAGGTATATATTAAATAGGCTCCTACTGCAAAACTAATTTTCTAGACTTTACTTT
This sequence comes from Nothura maculosa, assembly GCA_032353885.1. Classification (NCBI taxonomy): domain Eukaryota; kingdom Metazoa; phylum Chordata; class Aves; order Tinamiformes; family Tinamidae; genus Nothura; species Nothura maculosa. The sequence goes on along the minus strand of JAUBOD010000824.1, from coordinate 142,351 downwards.
AATCAATGAACAGGTTCTGTCAGAGTGTGAGCTGTACCACCTGCAAGCAAGCATCTAAAATGATGAACTGCACTTCCTGTTCTATCCTGTACATTTTTGAAGTGAGATGAGTCCATTCCCTCGTGTCTATTGGATTAGGATATGCTAGAGATTAAAAGAAAACACTGGAATTCTCCCTACCTACAAATTTTGGTGGATTCTATGCCAACCACAGAATATCATTAAACAAAGTTGGATGACCGAAGTCTGTATAAGGTCAGCATTAGAATCAACCTGAACAGGACTCTGGAAGATCATAACAAAGAAGAAATAAATCCTATTAATTCCCCAGCCCATGCTAGGGCTCCTCCTTTTGGCCTTTGTTCATCTTCTGGATGAACAAGGTTCATCTTACGTCCAATTATGCCCAGGACCCCATGCAGCTCATGACCAAATAACATGGCTAACATATTTGTCAATAATGTATTTAATTTTCAGTATATAATAATTCTAGGCTTCTGGTAAGTACCAGAAAGTAGTCTAAACTGTTTCAAAAATCCTTTTCTTTCGTTGGAATGTATTCTAGTTTGAAGCTGCACTCTTGTCCAGCTGCATGACTTGTACTGCATGACTGATGCAACAGATGTTCCTATGGGGAACCCTGATGTAGATAAAGACATATGAAATTGGTAAATCACTGTTGCGATTCATCATTTTACTGAGTGAGGCAAGAGGTTCCTTGTCACTTTTTATTTATAAAATGGAAGGGGTCAGTGAGTTCAGCTTAACACATACTACTCTACCATAGTCTCATGAAAAAGATTTATCTGCTCAAAATTGCACAGGTGAAATATGTATTTAAAAGCTAAAACAATAACAAAAATATTGTGGCTGCACTGAGCACATGTATGCACATGCTTAGCTATGAAATCCTTTGCTTACTGTCATCTCTTGCTGAGTCTGGAAGCACAACAGGACAGGAACCTGTCTTTTTATTTGTTTTTGCAGCACCTGGCACACATATGAAGGTAGAGAAAAAAACACAAAACAGAACACTAAAGCTGGATACCATCATCTACTAAGACACATGGAAAATAGGTTTCATATGAAGACGCTTATAAACTAGTGAAAATGTTGCAAACAAAAAGACCTTGACCACATTCCAGCAAATAAATCATTTTTATAATGTATCATTTTATTATGCAATAAAAACAAAAGTGAGAAAAACTGGATTATAGTGTCAAATGCCGGCATGAGAAGCTGCCAATGCCAGTGTGTGGTACTAAAATCATATTCTTTTTATAAGACTTGCCTGTTGATGTGTGACCATCTTGTACTCTGTGCACATGTTGGGATGACTCTGTGAGTTTACAAAAGCGGTTTGTCAAACACAACAGAAGTGTATATGAAAAATATGGGAGAGATGGGGACTGGGAGAAGGGAATGATGTAGGCTTTTTCCCAACCACAGCTTTGGAAGACTAGACTCTACAGGATAATTTACAGAAGTCACAACATGTGTAGGTCGTGTTCAGCAAAACTAATTACAAAATAGTGTTGCAAGATCACTACTTGACCTTGTCCCAATTACTCTTGTAGTTCGTCATTTTACATTTCAGGAAAACATTTCTGTGCAAGGAAGACATCAAGAGAGATAGTTTGGTCAGAGCGATGATCAAGAAAGTAATCTAATTATCTCTACTCAGTAAGGCCTTTAAAAGGTTCTTCCTTAGCTCAATGAGTTGAGATATATTCCAGATAGTCAGCACTGCATAGATTTTAACTATTGCCAAAAGTCCTTTTTATGTTCACTCTTTTATGCAGATACAAAAAGAGCACCTTTGCCACTGAAGACAAAGCTTAACAGAGCTTTCAGCTTATCAGCACATTAGAAATGCTGGCAGAAAAGACCATTTTCAGGTCAGATTTATTTTCTCATCCCAGCAGCATCAGATACCTAAGTAAGCTTTCAACTCATCTCGGTAAGTCACTGGTACTTGTGATAGCCTCAACATACATCTTAAACAGTACAGACTATACAATCCACCCAAGACGGGAGGAAGAGCCTCAGCCTCTTGGCCAACCCTGATCTCATGGGTTGGCCACTAGCACACAACCTGAACCTGGCTGAGCTATGTCCACACCGAGAAGCAGATGCAGATGTGTTGTAGACACTGCAGACAGGTCTGAGACATCGGAAGACAAGATAACTTCCTTGAAAATAAAGTTCCTCAGAATCAGTAACTTCATGGAGCATCAGAAGTTGAGTAAATGCCTCCTGATAATTTTTTTCTCTCCGCATTTTATTGGAATACATTTAATCTCTATGAACTTGCTGCCTAATTTCATGCAATGCATAGCCTAGAAAGCCTAAGACTTAGTGAAAATCTCTTTCTTTTGAACTCTTTGGCCTAATTAGCAAGACAAGGATTCTCAAATTAGCATAAAGGAAAAGAATACCAACTTGAAGGCTGGTTTACTTTCAGAAGGTTAAACTAGTCTAAACATCTCTATTTCTCTTATTAACCCTTTGTTTAGATATAACCTATCAAATTACAAAACTTAATCTTTTAAGTTCTAAATACCATCAATATAAATAAAAAATTAAAAGGATCATAGGATCAAAGTAAAACTCTTTTGGAAACCCCTGGAACTGTAGGATGACTCCATCACTCCCATGGGTTTGTTCTGTTCAGTTCAGGAAAAGGTTTGCTTCAGCACATTTATTAAAAAGGAAAAAAACAGCCAGCTGAGTATATATAATAGTATGAATAAAAACATATGGCGGTACTGAAGATAATATTATACATCATGTTCCTTGCTTTGGGACCCAAAAGACCTTCCTGAGTCAGGTGGCAGAAGAAGCTTGTTTCTGGTTAGAGGATAGGGGCCTAAGGATGAGCAAACTAAATGAAAACATATTTTTACAAAGGGATATATCTACTTTTTTTTTTCTAAATAGCTTAGAAAACTATAAGCATCTGCTCTAGAGAAGCCTTTGAGTAAGATCCAATTTCTGTATCCTAAAACATTTTTTATTTAGGGGATATCTATCAGCTTATAGTTTTAAAATGTGTCTTCATGACTTCTTTACCCAGCTGCAATTTTTAAAACACACACAGCCCAAGATATTACCACCTACTCTATCAATTCTTCACAAACATTCCCTTTGTCACTGAGAATACATATATTATTTCTCTTACTCCTGAAAAACACTAGTACTCAGCAACTGAAATTCACACTAAACCTAAACCACAGTTAAAAATAACATCTTAAGGATTTGGAATATTTTGGGAGATAGTTTCAGAATAGGAAGTGGAAAAGAGAGGTGGGAAGGAAATAATTCTGAAAGAGGTGTCCAGATTAAAAAAAAAAGGAAAAAGTAGTTGTTTCTGTTAAAAGCAAATCCTGAAAATTAGAGTTTGGATTTGGGAAGCTAAAAAGAGTTTACCTGCATGCAACAACTTTCCATAATTTAAGGGAGTGAGGGTACAATAATTCCATCTGTCTCAAGCTGTTCTTGATTTGATTAAAAATAACAACCAAGAAGAAATAAGGGAGGCTTGCTCCAGATCTGTTAGCTCTTCACCTGAACTGAGGCTGCCACCAGTGGTGTTAATTGGTAGCTGGACAGAAGCCGACAGCTACTGAATAGCTCTCAGACATAATTTTCAGTCACTGGCAATGGGTTGATGTGTGGCCTCACTGTAATTCAACATCTCTTTTGTACTGTCATCTCCCGAATAATACTCAATGCCAACAAAAAAATATCAAAGTTTTACAGACTTGGAAAACATATCAGAAAAAAGAATTAAATAGAGGCAGGATTATCTATTGCATTTGGAGTCCGAGAGTTGAGCACTCTGCCTGGCTGGGAGGTCACGATACCCTTCTGTGCTCTTGTTCCCATGCTTTATTCCTGTTTGCTCTTATCTATGTAGGCTGTAAGCATTTTGGAATGGACAAAACCTCAAATTCATTAGTCAAAATCAGACAGCAATCCTCCTGCAGTGAGATTTCCATCTTGTGGCACTGTTTTGAAACTGTCAGATGCAAATAAAAGGCTGCACAAAACACAAAATAATGTACAAGTTGGCCCTCACCACATATCTTCTGAGCAAGCCTACGTCTTTTAAGAAAAAAGTGTGCTCTGTCTTCACATAAAAACAGGATGCATCCACCCTCAGAAGCCAGAGAGGCTACCAAGAAAATCCAAGCATATTAAAAATATGCTGCACTAAAGAAAAGGAGGGAAGAAAAACAATGATGGAAGAAAACAACTACTGCCTACAGAAGGGCATACTTTCTCCTTAAAAAAAGACAAGAAATTGTGGAAAAGCACAGATGCAGCCTTCTTTTTTTTTCTCATTTTAGGCTAACCTAAAGAGTCTTAAAGACTGCTCTGTAATTTAGATGCATATAGCAGAAAACTAAGGGTCATCTCCTTACATTAGATTTTTGTCAGTTTTAATAATTGATTTTGCAATTTTTGCGTTTTTTAATGTCACATTTGTATCTAGTCATCGTGTTTGTGTCTTCTGCGTCCTGGGGATGTGCACTGCTCTCATAAGGACAAGAATTGATGACTGAGCCCCATCCTGCTTTTGTGTAGCAAGAATGGGCAGATTTTCTGAAATGCAGCAAGAGCCAAACAAGAGGAATCACCTTCTACGTAGTAACACACACCTCTTTAGAAGGCCTGTTGTCCTAAAAGGTTCTCTCACTTGGCTTTTTCTCAAGGACACACTGCCAGTAATGCTTTCTGCTTCCCCATATTCCTACTCTTCTCAACTTTCTGCCTATCTTTTATGATGCATAAAAGTTTACAAATTGATAGTTCAGGAAGGTCCTCTACATGTCTGTTTTTGTGTATATGTTTTGAATTTATGTATCGTCTGTGTTCTGAGCAAGGAACCTACTCTGCTTCTCAACTACTTTTTATGTTTATGTCTAATGAAAGAAAATTTCCTAGCGGTAATTTAAAGATGAACTGAAAGCAGCTTGAAGTATACAAGTACATAAGAAAAAAACCTCACTCAGCATTAACAATGACAGCATAAGAAGATTCTAATATAGAGATGTTTAATATGTAAACAAGACGGAAAAAAATACCCATAGATGTGTGCACTACATGGTAATTTCTATGCTCTGCTCCTGTTGTATATGTAAGTATAATAAACAGGCAGTATTTTTAGGTCTACTGGAAAGTATACTAGTGAAACTATATAATATTGGCACTAAATGCTAGAAATTGGAGTTTTATTTAACAAACTAGCATTTTTTTTGCTCTTCTTTCAAACCCTTTTTAATATATAAAGGACCAAAAGAGACTATTTAAACAATGACTATTTTCAACTAGAAGCAAGCTTCTCTATCTTGAGAGAGCAACAGCCATATTAACTGCAAAAAATAGCTATGCTTCAAGATGAACATTTGATTTAGCCTGAAACATTGACTCCAGCTCCTGGGTTTTTTTTTTTTTGGTACATTGTATCATATCAAGCTGTCTATTTTTAAAATCTATTGATTTTTTTTATGTAGCCTAAAAACATTCTTCTTAAGGGCAAATATCTACTCACACAATGCTGATTCCTTTTATTACAGTAATATGGATGTAAATATTCATGCAAATATTCAGATTTGAAATATTCAGGGAACATTCACACAACTTTTCTTCTTTGTTGTTTGCAGAAAGCAAACACAGAAGTTAGAAACAACCAAATCAAAACCGTATTCTCAATGAAGTAAATTTTTAAAGAATCATTTTAAATTGTTGCCCATTCTAAGCTGTAACAAATTATGGGCTCCTATCCTTTAACAGGTGTGCTGCCAGCATCCTATACGCTTCTGTAGGACCTCCTCCAATATCTTTTTCTAGGGAAATCTTCCTCAGTACAATGCTCCAATCATTCTGTCACACATCTACTTTTAACAACTATGATATGCTCATTTCCCACAAAACCTTTTTTTTAAAAAATAAAATAAGGAAATATGTTTAAAATAAGTAAATCTGTCATTAACATAGAGCCTTCCAAAATGCTGTTTGTTTTTAATATTTCCACTACCACGCTTCTTATTATAACTTTAATGATGTATTAATTATCACTGTGGCATGATGAAAGTATTTTTTTTTCATAAGTTGTAAAATAATCTTCTGATCATTTTCAGTGGTTAAACAAGTTAAGGCATTCTGCTGAGACTAGTTTAATTAAGTTGCTGGAAATTAGAATTTACTCGTGTTCATTTCTCCTGGAGGTTTTAGTAAGAATGTTACTATATATCTTGAAACAGAACCAATAAAGTAGCAGGTAGCCAAGGTATCAAAAATGTTGTCAGTCACATACTTGACAGAAACATTTGTTTATGCACAGCAGAACTATTCCACCCAGAAATGCACATACAGAGTTCAGGTTGTATTAACCATATCCTAAATTAATATTGATTAAAAAACAGTCCATAGCATCTGCTCACTAAATATCACCTCCCTTACTAAAGTTTAATTTAACTCTGTTCTCCCTGCCCACAAAGAAAACTACTTAATGTACCTTTATGAAAGAACACAAGAAGAGAATATAAACCATTATTTCTTTGTAGACTTCTTCATTTCTTCTGTTCTGAGAATGTGTAGGAGGCCTCCTAGCCCTGCTCACCACATCTACGGCTCCCTCTCTCACTGCATCTCCCCCATTCCCTCCTCCCATGAAGCAGGATGCTCTGCTGCTCCATGTAAACCTCTTGGAAATATATTGAGCTGCCTGATTTGTACCTCACCTCTCGGAGCACCTGGGTCATTCCAATTACCACCTCTCTTCCATTTAAAAACCTCAAGGTGTGCAGGATGTAAATACAAACCAGAGTCTCCACTGTGCAGCCTGGACTACTTTCTACCCTGTGTTTATGCAGTTCCTAGCACAATGTGTATTTCTTCTTTTTAGTCTTTAGCTTTGTGATAATAATGATGCAAAGTAAAGAAAATTAAAAAAAAAGGGAAAATGAACCATGATATTGCCAAAGTACAATCTGTGAAACAATGAAGAGTTCTTTGGTATGACTCCTCATACCACTTGGAGACACTTCATCTCAGATGTGATTTAGAAAGCAAGTGAATATTACCTGTCAGCTCTGTCAGTTACTTTACGAATACAGTGTTTTGCCAGAAATATAGAATTTTAAGCACTGTGCCAACTGTGTCTAGAGACATTAGCTGTTCATATTAAGAAACACTTCTTGCTTGCTTTACCTGAGCTGGTAGAGGCAGGAGACTTGCTGCGCCGAGATGGGCCCGGGCTCTTGGTGGTGCTCCTACGTGAAGTCGAAGCTATTTTGGTGTAGGAAGTGGATTTCACTACCCGACATTCTAAAAGACAAAGAAACTGCATATATTAGCAATTAAGAAAGCCAGCAAGATCCTGTAACAGAAAAAGCATTGAAAAGCACAAACATTTAGCCCACGCCTGTTTTCATTCATTTTAAGGAGTTTTATGTGAAAATGTAAAATTTGTATAGATGGCTCCATTAAAAACTAAGTACAGTATGTACCAGCGCATAGCCAAGGAACTGCTGCAGTAACTCTAACTTTTGGATACCATGGTTACTGCAGGTACTTAAAACCAGCATAATTTAGCAGTGCTGAGACTACACATAAAATTTATTTGCTTTTGAAGATTTTAGCTCAAGGAACCTAGCATTTGGTTGCAAATGCTCCTGTTGCAATGTAAGCATTTTTGTCAGCATAGGCAGCTTCTTGTAGAAGAACTGGGAGGCTGCTCTGAGAGATCAAAATGTTAAGACTGTACAGGATGACGCAGGTGTCTGTCACTCAGGAAAGGTCTGAGGAAAGTGAAGCAGGTTTGTTGCTCCTGCTTAATCCTCTGGTGAGCAGCAGCCCACATTGTATGGCACACGCAATTCATCACTGGCTGAGGGAAATGGCACTACTTGCTCATAAGAGACATCAGTAAAATCAATGAAGAGGCGAAATTACCCTCCCACTTGGGAACACTGCAAGATGTTCAGGTTAGAGCTTATATACACCCACACAGCTCTGTAGGCAGCCTTGCATTACGCCTGCAAAATGGTTCTTGGCCTGAGGATGAAAGAACTTAGTGTGCATAAAGTTGATGTCTTGCAGTCATAATGGATATTAAATTAATCACCAGATACATTATACAGTCAGGAAGAAAAAAAAAAGAAAAAGATTTAGGCATTTTAGCAAATATGCAATTAAAGGACTGCACCAATGTTTATACTGTGTTCACCTGTCAAATCAGTGTATTTTCCTTGTTTTAAAATACATCAATAAGCATTTATTTCTATATCAAACTTGTTCCTCATATTCTTCTCCATGAAATAAAATGTTACTTTATGTTCCTCTAAATTGGTTAAGAAAAATAAACAAGCCTTTTTTTTTTTATCTCCCTAGTCAGAAAATGCTACGTACAAGCCTGCATATTATTTAGTCTCCATATATCATCGGTGGAGCCTGAAACATAGTTTAGACAGACCAGAGAACAAAGAAAGAAAATTGAGCATAACTAATTAACTTTAATGTATCCACCAGAGAATGATGTCATAAGGTGTGTTTCTCTTGGCTATCTGAACTGTTTGCCTGGTGGCAAGCTGTTGAAGGAAATGGAAGCGACAACTGATGCGTTACCGTAGGACTGCCCAGCACAGCTGAGAGGAGAAAGCACCAGAGAAAAAGCTCTAGTCTTCCCAGACATGGTTTTCTTCCCAAATTGTCCCACATTCTTCATGTCTAGTAACAGCTGGTTTCTTTCTGTTGATATTTTGTGTGATGACTAATCTCATTCTTTTTACCCACTATGAGTGAAAATGGGTAAAATGCATTTTTTTTTGTTGTAAGAGGAAATTATAAATTGAAAACAGGAGGAGCCATATGACCACTTTCAATTAGACTCTACTAGGTAACTAATGGAGAATCTTACCCTGATGTGTTTGCATAAACTGCTGCTCCACACACTGAGCAAATATCAAAAGCAAAGATGTTCTTTACTCTTCTTGTAAATATTTAAAATGTTCAAACACTTGAACATCTGTTTGTCTTAATAATGTTTTTTTCCTCATAAAATTAATAGGTGATTCCAATGTGGATCCTCATCCACAGTACTCAGTATGGAACATAATTGAACATTATAACAGTCACTAAACAAAAAGACTAAATCAACAATCAAGCAAAAATGATCAGATGATATTTGCTTAGTAGCAATGATGAATCTGAACAAAATCCCACTATATCTGTAATATACTTCACTATATAAGAAGCTTTCCTCTACTTCCAACATATAAGTACATAATACTTACATCCTGTGGTGTTAAATCTTAACTCTCAGCTCATTACAGTTAGTAATACTTATTTAAGCTCTCTGAATACCTTATTTGCACACAGACTTGGAATGAGTTTAGGGATAAGATTCTGCGATAGAAAGTCTATCCTCCCTTTCAGTGTTGGAAAAGGCCACGTGGAAAGTGGTGTGAAAAAGGCATCTAAATGCAGGGGTATGTTATTTTAGATGCATAGACACATTATTTTTCTACCCTGCTGATTAAATGTTGTCTAGGAAAATATTCACAACAGCACTTTCACTTCATTCATTCACAGATGTCAAGAAGATCAATAATAAAAAAATTATGCATCATCCCTTCAGGTTTCTCAGACATGGGCAAGGAAGATGTGGGTCACCTGAACTGCAGCAGCTAACTACATCCTGCTACTACCTTCATCCTCCTTGGTCTTGCCTCTTCAGCAAGACATACTCCCCCATGGGAGGAGAAATGTATACAAAAATTCCTCTGTTGATATGTTCATTTGAGAATTGACCAGTCTCCATAGGT
>JAUBOD010000824.1:98673-109636 GCA_032353885.1 Nothura maculosa | reverse complement strand
GAAATAGTTAAATGATTGCTGTGGTGACACTGTTGACAAGATCTGGTAATGTAATTTGTAAGATGGTCATTCCCCTCTTGTTATACAAACTACAACGTTCTACTCAGCTTGTGCTTTGCATTAGAAATTAGTTCAAATTTGATGTGGGTTTACAAAGTATTGCTGACAAGGCAGGCTTAGAAAAATAAGAAGTAAATGGAAGATTTTGAAATTCAATGAACAGTTTTATGGAAATGTCTGTAAAAATCTTGGAAAAGTTTGTAAAATGAATAGCCTAAAATAATTTAAAAAATAAATGCAAAGATATCCATAAATATAAATCAGAAAATAGTGACATGATTAAGGACTACATGTATTGGATTCCAGTATATAAAAGGGACTGGAAAAAAGGATGAAGCCTCTGAAGACTGGTTTAAGGTTACTTTCCTCTTGGGGTGGAATCCCAGAGACAAGGCAGGTTGTAAGAGTGGGACTCACTGGATCACAAGCTAGCAAGAGACAACTCCTGCCTGCCCAGAGTCAAAACAGCCCTGCAATACTTTGTCACAATTAGGGTTATGGTTAGGGTTCAAAAAACCAGAGAGCGTAGAAGCGCCCTTTTAGTGGGAGTGGAAGGAGTCTCCTAAAAGAAGCTTAGTGAACTAGAAAAACATGTCTTCAGAGTCCTGTTAGGAACGAGCGACTCCTGGCTGCCCAGAGTCAAAACAGGCCTGAAATTCTTCGTCACAGTTATGGTTAGGGTTAGGGTTCAGAAAACCAGATTGCTTAGAAGCACCCTTCACATACAGATGAAACTTCCTGTGTTGCAGCTTACATCCATTACCCCTCATCCTATCACGGGCCACCACGGAGACAAGTTTGCCCCAATCATCCCTACAGTCTTCTCTGAGGTTTTTTTCCATGTCTCTTCCTCCTCTGAGTCTCCTCTTCTCTAGGCTAAACAGGCCCTGCTCACTTCGCTCATACGAGAGATTGTCCATTCTCTTAATAATCTTTGTCGCTTTATGTTGGTCCCTCTCTAGAAGCTCCAGAAATTCCATGTCCCTTTTGTCCTGGGGAGCCCAGAACTGCACCCAATGCTCCAAGTGCATCCTCACCAGAGCTGAGCAGAGGGGCAGAATCCCCTTAGTGTACTGCTGGCAACACTCACCCTGATGCAGCCACTATCCCATTGGCCTTCTTGGCCACGAGGGCACTGCTGCCTCATGGTTAGCTTCTTGTCAACCAGGACTCCCGGGTTCTTCTCCGTGGAGCTGCTCTCCAGCAGGTCAACCTCTAATCTGTCCTAGTGCCTGGGGTTATTCCTCCCCAGTTGCAGGACCTGTTGAGCTGTTGACAAGGACTTGTCCTTGATGAACCTCCAGAGGTTCCTGTCCAGGTCCCTCTGGATGTCAGCACGGCCCTCCAGAGTGTCAGCCCTTCTACCCAGCTTAGTGTCATTTGCAAACTTGCTCAAGGTGCCCTCTGTGCCCTTGTCCAAGTCATTAATGAACAAGTTAAACAGCACCGGGCCCAGTACTGACCTCTGGGGGGACACCACTGGCCACAGGCCTGCAGCTGGACTCAGCCCCATTTACCACCACAAAGTTTAGGTTTAAAGAAGTTGATCACACATACAGTGTCCCTTTTCTTGTAAATAAACTTACTTCATGTGCCTCAAGGAATCTTGAATATTACAGACTCATTTTTCCATCTAGCACCTCAAATGTGCCTATAATGAGTACTGAAAGTTACTAGGCAGTAGTCGTTAAAGAAAAAAATATAAAATGGCTTTGTTTAAAACCACTTGGCTTTCCAGCAGCTCTTTAAAATTGGAACATTGCTCTGCATGCCACTAAGAAAACCAGAAGAATGCCTACAATTTCAAGTATTAAGTATTCTTTATATTTTCCCCAGATTTTCATACACATAAGAAAAAAATATACAGCTGGAAATAAGACAAATAACAGTCACCCACTGCCTAAGATGTCTATGAATAGACCTAAGAAATAAGGCAAAAGACTTATATTAATGTTTCTGAACAGTGTATTTTGCATCTTTACATACAAAATCCTCATGTACCACACAATTAAATATAGCACACTTACTAATGCAGAAACCTTTTATATAGCAGCATTAATGAAAAAGTATTCCTACCTGCAACCTCATGCTTTCCACAGGAAATTAGTCTGAAAGTTTTGCTACAAAACCTTTCTGACATCTCTGAGTCCAGCCAATTGCTAGCCTGCCCACATTTTTGCTCCTTCTGGCTCCAGTATGGTATTGCTGTCTTCAACTACATGCAACTACATACAACTACTGCAACTCTGCTTTACTTATCATCAGAAAATGCAGAAATGAGCTTCCTATCTTAAAAAATACCAAGAACCACAGGACAGTCTAAGACATAAAAATCCCCTAGGTGCCCTTTGCTTCTAACAGAAATGTAGTCTCCTCGACACTCTGGCTCAGACAATTACATTTTGCTCTGATTATTTAGATAAAACTTAAGTAAACAGGCAGAGCCTTCCTGGCAATAGGTTAACAGCGGGATAATGGAAAATGTGGCTTTACTAAGAGTATCGGTTAATCAAAATACACACTGAGGTATGTGAGATCTCCATAATTGCTTTGTTCTGCTGGGAAATTTTAAATAATTGCAAACTGAAAGATGAGAATTAGGCTGGAAATGGACTCAGAAAGTCTATGAAACCATCAGTAATTCCGTACTGCATTGCACACTTCTGAAATTGTTCAGGAGTGATTTTCATTTCTTTAAGTTCATGAGGGTGATATCCCATCTGAAAACTCAAAAAACCTTTTTTTTTGAGTATGTGAAAATGTATCTGTAAAGAAATGGCAGGTGGTCTGTACCAATATCAATTTCTTTTGCTCTACAGGAGCATGTATTGTGTTAGGATCCTGCTGCTTATTCAGTATCTTAAAACTGTATGCAGCATTTCTTCCTTAACTTTTTTTTAACATGCATACAGGATATTTAAAGCTTTTCATAACATACTAGCATTTCTCCCTCTGGTCAAAAACACAGAGCCGTCTGTCTGTATGCAGTCTGAGCTCTGATCCCAGTAGATTCCCAGCAGAATCTCAGGAGAACTGTCCTCCCTTAAGTGATTTTAACAAAAATCAATCTTGTTTTATTTATGTGTGTTTGTCTTCACTATTAAATGTTCATTTATGAATTTAAGTTTTTTATTTTTAATGATAATTTGAAGTAATTTATTTGATCCCATATTTAGGCTTCCTGCTCTTTCCTTCCAATGATTAAACTTTTTATTTAAAGCAGACAACAATATGAATTTCAGATCTGCAGTAGAGCAGCTGCTACTCAAAAATCACTTTTTTTTTGCATTAGCTAACTACCTAACCTATAAATGTTAATGTGTTTGTAAAACAGAAAGAGTACATAAAATTAGAGACAGAAAAACTTTTAATACACCTTTGCTTTCCTCTTTCTGCACATTTTTTTCCATGTGAGATATTAGACTTCATCAGAATCTTTCTTGCTCTGTAAATTAAGTCTTTCTTATTTTGCTAGGCAACATAGTCCTAAGTAGCTGTGAAAGATTTCTCTTTCCTGTTTAAGAGGAACAGAAGAAACCAAGAGATCTGAAACCCTTTGTCTTCCAACCATCCTCCACTCAGGAATAAGTAGCAATCTGGCAAACACTTTCTTTGACCCAGGTCCTTCAGTTAAAAGAAAGAGATCTCAGGTTCTATTCTTTTATTGCTTCAATCAGTTTTAAGTCCTTACAGGATTTTTTTCCCTAAGAAAAATGCATGTTACAGTTCCTTCAGAATAAAAATTTAAAAAGCTCTGAGTGAAGAACAAAAGAATCCAAATCAGAGCTCCATGACCTACCACCTACAGGTGCTCGAATCCATGGCAACATGAGACTTCCTAATGATTACTCAGTCTTAGATTACTTTTTGCACTATATTAGCATACAGTCCTCCTGCGGTGAGCTATGCTAAGAAATAAAAGTTTACTTGAAAGCAATTCTGTAGGCACACCGGAAGTGTCAGATAGCATCTTCAATCTGTAAATTGGTAATTTCTGCAGGCTTATTTTAAAATTCGTAGCACTGAACCAGTATTCCAAAATTTATCCTAAGGGATCATGTTTGCAGTGCAGACCAGCACAGTCATTATATGGAGATCTTTTACTGGCTGTGTTTGCTGGATGGTAAACCCTCTATATTTAATATATTTGTGCCTGTATACACAGCATCTAGCTGAATATGTATGAATCAAATAGCTGTCTCTGATCAGTTTCTGATTTTACCACTTCAAAATATTATCCACATAGTATTTGATTTTCTCTCAGCTGGTGCACTTGGGTTTATGTTGGATACATTTCTTTTTCGAGAGTCTTTAAGGGATATTATTATTTTCCTCATATGCCTTCAAAAAGTTTCTGTTTTCTAAAAGCTAATGAATTATGGATTTTTGAGTAATTATTCTCTTTTCAAAAGATCTTCCTAGTATAAGAGAATACTGTGAACATTTCTTAAAAGGCATATGCACATTTACTTAAGACTTCTCAAAGTATGCAGGTATAGGGCCTCTGTCTGGTAGGAGGAGCTGAAAAACAGAGTGGTCAAATTTTAAAAATTAATCTCAATTAATTAATAACGAGTAGACACCTTTGGGCAAAATCTCTGGTACAAGGAATATTAATCAATAAAGAAGTTTTCTAGGGCACATATTAGTGCAGTTTAGGATACAGTACAGTTGGTTCAGGTTCTCAAACTCAGTAATGAAGCAATGTCACAGCAAGAACTACTCATCTCTAAGATGTCTCATACAAACTCACGCTAACTGCAGAAAATGAGATTTTCACTGTGCTGCTCAATCAAAGGATCTCCTGGAACAGGCTACAGGCTTCATGGTTCATCTTTTCAGAAATACATGAGATTCTAGTGTTTCCTAGCATTGAAAAGGATCTCTGTATCATGAAAAATTACAAATATGAACATACCAGGCAAGATTAAATTTTATACTGTGTTTCAACAAGCTAATTAATAAGAGGGGAAGTATACAGATAAACAAGGTGGAAAGGTAGTCTCTAATTATCCCTGAAGTTGAATTCAACTCCTTTCATCTTGTCAACAGAAGTACTGAAAAGCCTTGAAGGAGGGAGTTATAACACTTTCTGTTGCTCGCATCTTCACTGCAAGTCTAGTGGCAAATAAGAAATGAAAGTCTCTCCTAAAAATATTCCAATGTCAACATATTTGAAAGGCATCATCCTTCTAATAGTATAAAGAGATTATAGAAACTCAATTTATAGTTTGAATGGGCCGTGCTCTAAGGCTATAATACAAAACAACTTCCGCAAAAGAGGCGATACCAGACAGTCATATTAATAAGTTACCTGCCTACGAAATAATATGAAGATCTATCCTTATATTTATTAAATTTGTATGTTATACACACAGCATTACCAGTTAATAAAAATCATTACTAAAATTGGAATTGCACTGCTTCTAGTAAACCAGCTAAACCAGCTAAAACTTTGTTTCATAAAAAAAATCCTTTTTCCTGAACCAATCTGAATAAACTAAATTCAGATTGACAAGCGTAAATTCAAGAAATTATAACACAAAAATAAAATAAATTACAAAAAAATCAAAATACATAAGACAATAAAAATACATTCTGCCTAGTGAGTTAGTAACTACATAGGAAAATATTACCACTATGCGAAAAATCCCCAGTATATAAGAATATATTGATATTTAATTATGTTTTACTTTCATTTATAAATTTACTTTCTTTTTATATTTTTTTTAGAAATTCTCCTGTTTTCTCACCTAAAACACTGGTTAATTAATATGCCATTATGGTTCAGAAATGTTTGATATTTTGGGGTCCAGGGTTTTTAGCATTTTTTAAATTCAAAATCAACTTTACCTTTGAAAAATATCCAAAGAATATGAATATTCAAAATTCTGTATGCAAATAAAGTGGGAATTTCTACCAGATTGAATTTATTGGATGAAGTTTCATGTATGCTTTTTTTTTTTATCAGATAACAGAGAAAGCAACACACAAAAAAAAAATACCGAAGAACATGTGGTTCAACGCGCACAGTGAATTAATATCAGTTGGCGCCTTCTTCTTTGGTTAGCCTCGGTGCAAAACTGTTTTAAAAGTTTTAGGTGGTCATGATTTTTCCAGTTATGCATATAGGTATAAAATTTTATAGGAAAAAAAAGAGAAAATATCATAGAAATACTTACGAAAAGTGACAACTGTGCAAACAGACATGCATGTATGATGAGGGAGTGGGAAAACAAGGAGAACAGAGAGGGACTATGGGGTATGTCTGGACTGCAAAGTACATAGGGTATCTTCTTGAAAGCCCATTTGTAAAGGGCTTTTCTTTTGGCTTGTAAATCTGCTACTAAGTGAAGCAAAAGTTTGTGATTGAAGTGACCAAACTTTCCCTGCAATAGAGGCTTAGAGAGAAAGGTGAGCAGCAGTGTCTCAAGTCGGCAGCCCTGTGAAGCAGAAGAAAGCATAGCCAAAGCAAACAGCTTGCAGGTACCACCCAAAGGAACAGACTTACTTAATCAAGAACATGTCTGTAAAAAAGGCAGAGTGTTAAAAGAGAAAACCTGAGCAGGAAAAAGCCCAAGTTCTGTGAATACCTTTTAAATTCAAACAGCTTATTTGACCGAAGTGTTACCACAGATTTAATAGAGCTCTGTATGATATTACAATAACAAAAACAGCTTATTTTTAATATTTTGCCACAGGTTAGGATTCTCTGGTTATAGTTGTAAGTAAAGTTACAGCACGCTTAAGGACACGGAATCAAGTAAGCCTGTCATATACCACCCTCCATCTGTGTACGTCCCCACAGCCAGATCCGAGGCCTGCACAAGAAGACAGCGATGTTTTTTGGCGCTGCTTCTCAAGGAACAGCCTTTTCTGACCACCCTCTGCCTGCCTGGGTGCTGCCTGCAACTTCTCCCTGGGTAGCTCTGGATCCTATCAGGTACCTTCTACCAAGCGGGACAACAGAGAGGTGATCTCCAGGATACTTCTATCAGCATCCTTTAAGTTGTGAAACTCATCTGATGAAGCAAATAGACACCCCACTAATGTCCTTACTGTGAGAAAGGCAAATAAGTGAAAGCGAAACCCAGCAGGAAAGAACTAGAGTGCTGTGGGCTCTCCCAAGACATGGAAGCAAGGTAAAATTGTAAGCATAAATGGTATCTATTGCCTGAGGAGTTGTCCCTTATGTCTCAGTTTGTTCCTACCTCATATACCAAATATCTGTCTCTAAAGCCCAGCAGTTGTTGACATTTGAAAATATCACACTGCACTGGGACACATTACATTTATGCCTGTGCTGAAAGCAAAGTTATATCTTGATGTCCCTAGAACCTATCATTATTTTCCCATTGCCAATGCATGGGCTTTTGATGGGGGCAGAGTCAGCCAGCATCCTCTGCACTCAAAAGTTGGGCCAAAAAATACTTCATACATCAGTCTTTGTCCTATAAATCAGCACAGGAGAGGGTTAAAACTGATTTCCCCTGTTTTTAGGAAGGAAGTACAGCGCAATCAAGGTTACAGAAACCTGACAGTTACTAGCAGGGATAAACACGATACTCCTGACCTTAACCACAGTTGTTGAATCAGATGTGTGTGTATCCCTCTGTGCATACACACACGTGCACGGACACCACAGGATTCAGATTTTCCTGGCAAGCCGTCTCTTGCTGGCAAGATGCTGCAGTAAAACTGCTGGCACAGAGCTGCTGTGCTGAGGACTAGCACGGGCCAGCGAGTCAAAGTGAAATCAGGTCTCCAAGATTCCAATCTGAGCTTTCCCCTCAAAGAAAGTCATTCTCATCACTGTTTCCATAGCAGTAATATGTGCTCTTGACAAGTGATCTCAAGTTGTTTTTATGTCCAGACATTCTATATTGGTTACACTCTGCTTGGAGGCAGAAAATGAATTTGGCCTGTCTTTACTGCAGCCTTTTTACATGATGCATCTCAGTATGTGATGAAGTCTGTCACAGTTAAGAGTTAGATTGTGACTCTAAGCTTTCAGAGCACTCAGCCAACATTAACAAAGCATAAAAATCATTTAATGTTCTGAAATTTAATTTTGATATTGCAGAGCTCAGAACTCTCATATTTCACAGTACTAAGAAGTATTTGTTTAAGCCAAGGAGATGTTCTTATTTAGGACCAGTTTCATGAGTTATTTACATTCTCAAATCCTACTTAGATGTCTAAATAATAGCTGATCGTAAGTATTTTTATGAATGTGGCCCTTAAATCCTAATCTCTGCCAACATGCAACTGGGGGCCTATAGAAATGCATCCTCTAACAACTTCTTTTGTTTGAAAACTGAATTGCCATCAATGAGAGCAAACCTGGAATTTCTGGGAAAGTTCCCAAGACTACAAGCTAACAAAGCCTGCAACAGCCATTGCCGTATCCTAAGCTAAGGAAGTTTTCATCTGATGTAATGTGTCTTTCATTAATATGATTTTTTGTGCTTATTATTCCTCCTTCTCCTCCAAAAAAAAAAAAACTTTCTATAAACACAGTATCACCACTGATGACACGGATGACAAAGAGTATTTATTTCTTAATCTTATGGTCATTCCCATGTATCTCCTTGTTCCATCTAGACTTCTATTCATGCAAATATGTGTGGCTGTTATATTTAAAAATTAGGTCAGATTTGGAAATGAATATCAGAAATTATGATGAATGCCTAATGATACTATATTTAAAGTGAAAAATAGTGTCCTTAATATGAAAACCATCTGTATATTTTAACTTCAAGGAAGAGAAAATAAAATAAACTGTAGAAGCCAACTGCTTATTATGCTCTTTGATGGGCCCTTAATTAACCAAGTTTTCTCCATTGATTGCCAAGGGGATATGTGATGCCTCTTCCCAAAAGACATAAAACAAGGAAGAGAGACAATACAAAAAGGGAACAGATCCCCTGTTCCAAGGAGAAGTTTCATCCTGCAGTCAAAACAAAGAAATCTTGAACTAATTGCTAATCCTAAAGAAGAGAAAACTGATTGGGTTCACGAAAGTCAAAAGATTTTTCAAACAAAAAGGGAATCATCTGTTTCCCATGCCCAGGAGTAGAAGAGCAGTAATATTAAGCTTCATTTACAGCAAGATAAGAGAGCATAAAAATGGTAAAGAGCATTTGTAACAAAAGGTCAGAAGAGGTTGTAGGATCTTCATTATCAGAAGCTTTTAAGCAGCAGCTTGGACAAGTATCTGTCAGAAGTGGAACAGGTAATGATAATCCTACACTTAATCAGGGAGACTGATTCACTAACTTCTGCATCATTTTTTTCTAAGTTTCTGATTTTACGTCTTTAGGCATCCTTGAGTCAGAACAAGCTATGAAAAGCTGTATCTTGGGAAAAAAATGCTTAGGAGCAATGTATGCTGAGATATTCCACCCCACATGGATGGGGTGAAATTCTTCTTACACTGAAAGTTATTTCAGTGGTTTTAGATAAATACAATATAGATAATAATATCTAAGATCTGGGCCTATAAGCATCCTTTCAAAGCATAACTGTGACACATTACTGAGTCACAGTTCATTTCACCTGTGGTGACATCTACCATTGACCGAGAGGAGGTATTGACTGTATTTCACGGACTGAGGAAGGGACTAGTGCGACTGGCTCAGATGTAAAAGAGGTAAAAGGTCTCTTGGTACTAAAAACAGCTGAAACTCAGTAAAAGTGATAGATTTGTCAGTCCTAGGAATTCTACCTTGCACTTCTAGTGTCAGGAACTCTGGATCTGGACTGTAAACAGTGCCACTCCTTCTCCCTGATAAATAATCACCAAAAATATCAGAACCTTAATGGTTTAAATATTTTTCTGTCCTTTTGTTTTCCACATTCAATTTCTGCTTTTCTAGCAGCTTAAGTTGCACGACCACAATTGTTGTTCTCCACGAATAATCATCTGAGTGAAACTGGAAATCACCGGAGGGGTGTAGTGATAGAGATGGAAAAAGGATGCTTCAAGTTCCTTTCCAGGGCAGTAGAGCTGAACTTTCCAAGTTGGATTAATAGTTTTAATGTTCTTAGATTAACTAAGAGGTACACTCATATATGGAGCATGGTCACAGAAGCTTCATTCTCCAAGGAAAATGAGCTAAAAGCTCACTTGCCTTTTTCTTTTTTTTTTTTTTCTTTTTTCTTTTTTTTCCCTTTCCCAATCTTGCTCCTTTTACTGGGGCAACTTGAGACCTCAGAGAAGGTTGACTGCCCCTATGTCCATTGGCACAATAGCTGTGCGTGCAAAGCTATTCAAACTTTCTGATACCAAACTTCCCCAAAAGTGTACACCAAAGATGATGCATACTCTGCAAATAAATAAGAAAATAGTTTGGATCTGATTTCTTGTATTAGCTCCTGTTCTCAACATAGTTAATATTCATTGCAGGTCTAGAAAAGCAAACATCAAACACCTTGGTAAAATTATATTCTCAACCTAGAGTTTCAAAAAAACCTTTTCTTTTTCACTTTATCTCAACAGGATATAGGTGTAAGCATAAATTGCAGAGATGACAATGTATCAGAGAAATAAAGACCAGGCACAGATAGGCTATATCTGTATTTTGACATGAGACCTCCAAAATGAGCTATCATCTACTCCAAAAGGGGATTTACAGGGGTGTCTTGTCAGCACCTCTCCTTGAGTCAGCTCTAGAAGTGACAGGATTCAGCGATGAGACTTTGTGAAGGGGCACGAGGCGTCTTTCAGAGATGATTCAAAACTGAAGCCTGTCAGCCTCAGCTGTCTCTCCTCTGAAAGGCAAAGACAGCAGTGCTGACCGTATTCACACCTAGGCCAATTCCCGGCTACACATTTCATTACTGAAATGATTTTACACAATATGATTTGGGTTCCCATATTCCAAAATTCTCCAGAGGAGCA